>LPNX011228175.1:0-132332 GCA_001517045.1 Pseudotsuga menziesii | reverse complement strand
CACAGAACTGGTTAATCTCCAAGTCTCCCTGGCTAGCTTCAGGGTGGTCACTTATGACCTCAGATCTTGGAGAATGCCTACTGATGCTGATTTCAACATAGCTGAGTAGCCATTCTTTAAATGGAGGCACCTGGTCAGTTACCAGGAAGATGAACCAGTCTAGGACTGGGGGACCCAACCTAGGGCTGAGGGCCCTTCTTCGGGAGAATGGAGACGCTTGGTTAGTTACCAAGTATTTGACATTGAGTTAAATGATGCAACCTAGGGCTAAGGCACCTAGTCAGTTACTAGGACATCACTATAAGTCCTAGATCGGGTCTGGGCATGTGAGGCACTCCTACCCTCGATATGTGGGCTTTGTGATCTTCTCCAGGGATTAGTTACCCCTGGTTAAGACACCTAGTACCCTATCTTGGTGGCACAAGGAGTTTGAGATAAAAGCATTAGTAATTCTCCCTATTTATGATGATGTACTTTGAGTGGGTGTGAAGGACCCTTATGACCACTTGCATTGACCACAGGGCACTTGAAGAAGGCTATAAGGTAAAAGTCAAAATACTTAAAGACCATTGTACCACTAAGAAGTCAAAGTGAAAATGCAAAAAGGTCTTTAGTACCTTAAAGATAAAAGTCAAAAGGGTAAAAGAATAAAACCGTATTATTTTATTCTTGTGTAAGGTTCACATCCAAGTGAAGTAAAAGCCTATAAAAAGATCAATTGCACTTCATTTGAAGAAACTTACACAAGGTCTGATTTGTTCTCATCAAGACTAAGATTCGCTGGTCATTTTGGATATCTTATGCCCTAGCTTGGCGGCCTAGCTGCTAGGGCATCCTCCTTCACTCATGCACTAGGGTTTTTACCCCTATTCCACACGGCAGCAGCAATAGGTTACCTCTCTCCTCCCGGGCATTATTCCTTTCACTTTCGGGCAGCCCTAAATTGCCCACAAAGTTTAGGGAAACACCCTTCTTTTCATGGGCAGCAATACAGAACCCTCGGGCAGCAGTACAGAACCCTCGGGCAATAAGAAGGAACCCTTAGGCAGTCTGTTCATCCCTCAGGGAACTCTTCCTCAGCTCAGGCACTTGGGCAGCCCTAAACTCTTTTGGGCAGGTCTTCTCCCTCTCGGCCAGTCTCAGTAACATCTCGGGCTATCTGTAGGACATTCGAGCAATTGAACAAAACTCACGGGCAACCCAAAATTAACCTCGGGTAGCCTGTCATCATCTCCCATCAGGAACAAGAATCTTGGGAAGATCTATTCTTTATCTAGGCAGCCTCAGAATCACTCACGGGTAGACTCAATAGATTTTGGGCAGCTCTAGTCTGAATTCAGGCAGCAACAGTTTTACCTCGGGCAACATCAAAGTCAATTCGGGTAGCTGGGAAAATTTTGGTCAGCAGATAGTGTTTGTAGTTCTTCTAACTCTTTTGGAAATCAACCTTTCACTCTCCATGTAACAGACCAATTAAGGCTTGAGAGTTTTGTTCAGATCAACTAGGGTTTGACAAAATTCTGAAGAACATTCATCTCAGAATTTTGAGATTCTTCTACAAAACTCAATCATCTCATTTAAGGGATGAATTACTAATGCTTTTGGGGTTTTTGTCTTTTAGAGGTTTCGTTGTGAAAAACATCTTGTGTTCATTGTGTTGATGTTTTGATTATCTACTGCACTTGTTTCATTGTCATCTATCTTACAGTTTGCAAAAGTTAAAGAATATATGCAAATACTAAAATTCAACATGGTATCAGAGCTTTGCATGTGAAGACCCCAGTAAGAGAGCAGATTATTGTGTCTTCCTAAACCTTGGGACGTTTTGCAGACATAGATAACTGACTTGTGAAGCAGAGATGGCTACCAACACTTCCAGACCAGAAGAGAATCTTGAAGGTTCAACAAATTACAACTCTTGGAAAGCTAGACTCATAACCATCCTGGAGGAAAATGACCTTGATGACTTGGTTTTCAACACCATAGAAGAATCAACATCTAATGCTGGTAGAATTGCTTTCAAGAAGAAGCAAGCAAAGGTTAGAAGGATTATCTACGACTCAGTCAAGGAAATCCCTGATGCCAACCATCACACCATTGAAGACCGCCAAAGAATGCTTTGACACCTTGACGAATTGTATGAGAAGAAGGCACCTAGTCATAAGAGAGTATTGAAGAAAAGGCTTCTTACACTAAAGATGAACAAGGATGAAGGAGTTGCACACTTCTTTACAAAGATTGCACAGGTAAGAGACCACTCACTGCTATTGGTATTACTGTGGATGATGATGATCTTATACAGATTGTATTCGATGGTCTTCCCAATTCTTGGGAAACCTTCTTGGCAACAGTAAGTGGACGTGAAAATCAGCCAAACTTTGATAGAATTTGGCATGATTACTTGAAAGAAGAAGGAAGAGTTCAAAACAAGGCAACTGGCACTAAGGAAGGAAACCTTTCTCTTACAGCTAAGACAAGGAAGTTCAAGAAGCCCTCCCCTCAGAAAGGGAAGGGAAAGAAACCATAAGGTAAACACATTGATGTTTCAAAATTAGAATGCCATAATTGTCATAAGATTGGGCATTTTGCCAAGGATTGTAGGTAGCCCAAGAGGAAGTTTAAGAGGAGGTTTCAAGCTTCAGCTGCAGAAGAAGAAGAACCTAAGAAGAAGAAGAATACCAAGGCTACCAAAGAAGATGAACCTAGAAGGGAATATTACCTAATCTCTGCTCTTTCTGGATCCATCATTGGCAGTGCCAACTCTTGGTTAGTAAATAGTGGTGCCTCCAGACATATGACAGGTCATCGTGAAGCACTCAACAACTATAGAAAGAAGAAGTTCACTGCTCAAGTGGAACTTGGAGATGACTCCACTTACAAGATTGAAGGAGTTGGCTCAACCTCACTTCAACTTGATTCAGGTATGGTTTTGCTCTTTGATGATATTTTATATGTTCTTGGTTTGAAGAAAAGCCTTCTCTCTGTTGCTGGCTTAGAAGAGAAGGGCTACAAAGTCCTCTTCATGGACAAGAAGGTCTTACTATGGGCAAAGAATGAGAAGCTAAGCTCAACTATAGCGATTGGGGTTCGAGAGGGAGGTCTTTATAAGGCTTCCGAAAATTCCACACAAGCCTGGTTCACCACACAGTTGATCCATGTGAGCTGTGGCATCGAAGGTTTGGACACCTCCACTATACAGCTCTTTTAGGCCTTCAAAAGATGGTTACAGGTATGCTAGATATTTCTCCTAAACATGATGGTATTTGCAAGGTGCTCTATGTAAGAACTTTAAGAAATCCTTCTCCAAAAGCAAGAATAGATCTAAAGGGAATTTGGATTTGATTCACTTTGACATTTGTGGGCCCATGTCTTCACCCTCCTTGAGTGGGTGCTGGTATTATGTTTTATTCATAGATGATCATTCTCGGAAGTCTTGGATTTACTTCCTCAATGTCAAAAGTGAAATTTTTGACAAGTTCAAAGAGTTCAAACTCTGATTGAGAATCAGACAAGCATACACATCCGTATCCTAAGGTCAGATAACAGAGGTGAGTATGAGTCTAATGAGTTTGATGATTTTTGTCGAGAAGCAAGAATCAAGAGAGAGCTAACAGTGCCTTACAACCCTCAATCGATTGGGGTTGCAGAAAGGAAGAACATAACGATCTGTGAAGTTGCTAAAGCCATGCTGACTGACCTTGATCTTCCTTTACCTTTGTGTGTTGAAGCTGCATTTACTGTTGTGTACATTCAAAACAGAAGCCCTCTTGCCATCTTGGGGGAAAAGACTCAGCTAGACCACATGAGGATTTTTGGCACTCCTTTGTATACTCATGTGCCAAAAGAAAAGAGGACTAAGCTAGAGCCTTCCGGTAAGAAAGTTATTTTTGTCGGTTACAGTGACAACTCTATGTCCCTGTACAGAGGTACATTGAAGTCAGTAGAGATTTGATATTTCATGAGGAAGCTGTGTTTCGTCAAACACAAGAGCTTTCAAAGGAAGATGAAGGACCTCCTTCAGATTCAGAAGTTTAGAGGGAGGAAGAAGAATTTGAGACTCAAATTCCAAATGTACCTAAGGAACTTGGAAGTCCACTAGAAGAACTACTTGAAGCCCCTCCTTCCATAAAGAGACCTTCCTGGTATTGAGAAACAGTACAAGAAGCTGAGAAGCATAAAGCTCCTCTCGGGACTTTCAGGGAAAGCATAAGGCCACAGAAGTACTTAGGTCTTATGAGCCAGCTCATCAATGCTGAACCTTCCACATACAAAGAAGCAACAAGTCAACAGGTATGGAATGATGCTATGATTGAAGAGTACAGTTAAATCATGAAGAATGATGTGTGGGAAGTTGTTCCTAGACCGACAGGAAAGTCAGTGGTGACATCAAGATGGCTTTACAAAATTAAACATGCTGTTGATGGCAGCATTGAAAAGTATAAGGCCAGATTTGTAGCTTGTGCCTTTACCCAAAAAGAGGGCATATACTATGATGATACTTTTGCTCATGTTGCTAGGTATACTACTATCAAAACCATCATATCTCTTGTTGTAGTGTTCGGATGGAAGCTCCATCAGATGGATGTAAAACATCCTTCCTCAATGGCAAGATTGATGAGGAAGTCTACATTGAGCAACCTGAAGGCTTTGTGACTCATGGGGATAAGTCCCATGTGTGTAAACTAAAGAAAGCCTTGTATGGGCTCAAACAGGCTTTGAGAGTCTAGTATGCAAGAATTGATGGGTACCTTCACAGCTTGGGGTTTTCCAAAAGTATTGCTGACTCCAATCTGTACTTTAAGATTGTTCATAATCATATCTTGATCCTAGTCCTATATGTGGATGACTTGTTCCTTATTGGAGAGGAACAACTTATAGCTTAGTGTAAGAGAGAGCCCACCTTGGAATTTGAAATGAAGGATCTTGGTCTGATGCATTATTTTCTTGGCCTAGAGGTCTGGTAAAAGCTAGGTGAGATCTTCCTAACACAAGGGAAGTATGCAGTGGACATCTTGCAGAGATTTGGGATGCAGGACTGTAAGTCCATGAGCGTTCCCATGACAACTAACTTAAAGAAGTTGCGAGACTTAGCCACCAATTCACAAGAGGTGGACTCCACCCTGTCTCAACAGCTCATTGGATCTCTAATGTATCTTGTATACATGAGACCAGATATTTGTTACACAGTAAATGCTCTGAGTCAGTTCATGTCTGATCCGAAGCACATACATTGGGTAGCTGCCAAGCATGTACTCAAATATGTGCGAGGTACCATCACTTATGGGCTCATGTATACTTACAACAGTGGAGTAATGTTAGCTGGATATGCCGACTCAGATTGGGATGGCAGTGTAGTAGACCGGAAAAGTACTTCAGGTTACTGCTTCAGTATAGGATCTGCAATGATCTCTTGGTCCAACAGGAAACAGGGTTCCATAGCTCAGAGTACAGCTGAAGCTGAATATATTGCTACAAGTGATGCCTGCAAGGAAGTAGTTTGTCTTAGGAAACTACTATCTAATCTGTTTGGTGGAAAGCTTGACTCAACGATTATTCATTGCGATAATTAGAGTTGCATTAAGCTTTCAAAAAATTCCGTGTTTCACGATAGATCGAAACACATTGAAATGAAGTACCATTTCATCAGAGACCTAGTACAGAACGACACTATGAAGTTGTAGTACATCCGTACAGACGAATAGATTGCATATATCTTGACCAAGCCTCTGACAACAACGAAGTTCGTGTACTTTCGTGACAAGCTTGGCATGGCAGAGAATACCTCTCTCTCTGAGAGGGAGTGTTGATTATTCCTAAGCAGCATTGAGAGCCATTCTCTTGGAGAATGGAGACACCTGGTCAGTCACCAAGATGTGGAACCAGTCCAGCACTGAGGGAATTCAGCCTAGAGCTAAGTGGCCATTCTTTCAATGGAGACACCTAGTCAGTCACCAGGATGTGGAACCAGTCCATCACTGGGGGAACTCGGCCTATAGCTGAGTAGCCATTCTTTGAATGGAGGCACCTGATCAGTTATCAGAAAGATGAACCAGTCTAGGACTGGAGGACTCAGCCTAGGGCTGAGAACCATTCTCCAGGAGAATGGAGGCGCTTGGTCAGTTACCAAGTATTTGACATTGAGTCAAATGATGCAGCCTAGTGCTGAGGCACTTGGTCAGCTACTAGGACATCACTATAAGTCCTAGACTGGGTCTGGGTACTCCTACCCTCGATTTGTGGGCTTTGTGATCTTATCCAGGGATTAGCTACCCCTGGTTAAGACACCTAGTACCCTATCTTGGTGGCACAAGGAGTTTGAGATAAAAGCATTAGTAATTCTCTCTATTTATGATGATGTACTTTGAGTGGGTATGAAGGACCCTTATGACCACTTGCATTGACCATAGGGCACTTGAAGAAGGCTATAAGGTAAAAGTCAAAATACATAAAGACCATTGTACCACTAAGAAGTCAAAGTCAAAATACAAAAAGGTCTTTAGTACCTTAAAGATAAAAGGCAAAAGGGTAAAAAAATAAAACCGTATTATTTTATTCTTATGTGTAAGGCCCACATCCAAGTGAAGTAAAAGCCTATAAAAAGATCAATTGCACTTCATTTGAAGACACTTACACAAGATCTGACCTGCTCTCATCAAGACTAAGATTCGCTGGTGATTTTGGATATCTTATGCCCTAGCTTGGCGGCCTAGCTGCTATGGCATCCCCCTTCACTCATGAACTAGGTTTTTCCCCCTATTCCACATGGCAGTAGCAGCAGGTTATCTCTCTCCTCCCGGGCATTATTCCTTTCACTTCCAGGCAGCCCTAAACTGCCCACAAAGTCCAGGGCAGTACCCTTCTTCTCATGGGCAGCAGTACAGAACCCTCGGGCAGCAAGAAGGAACCCTCGGGCAGTCTGTTCATCCCTCAGGCAGCTCTTCCTCAGATCGGGCACTTGGGCAGCAGCCCTAAACTCTTCTGGGCAGGTTTTCTATCTCTTGGCCAGTCTCAGTAACATCTCGGGATGTCTATACGGCATCTGAGCAGCAGAACGGAATTCATGGGCAACCCAGAATTAACCTCGGGCAGCCTGTCATCA
This sequence comes from Pseudotsuga menziesii, assembly GCA_001517045.1. Taxonomy (NCBI): domain Eukaryota; kingdom Viridiplantae; phylum Streptophyta; class Pinopsida; order Pinales; family Pinaceae; genus Pseudotsuga; species Pseudotsuga menziesii. The sequence continues at coordinate 125,233 of LPNX011228175.1, read as the reverse complement.
TCTCCCAGCAGGAACAGGAATCTCAGGCAGATCTATTCTTCATCTGGGCAGCCTCAGAATCACTCATGGGCAGACTCAGCAAATTTCGGGCAGATCCAGTCTGAATTCGGGCAGCAGCAGTTTTACCCTGGGCAGCAGCAAAGTCAATTTGGGCAGCTGGGAAAATTTTGGTCAGCAGACAGAGTTTGTAGTTCTTCTCGCTCTTTTGGAAATCAGCTTTTCACTTTCCATGTAACAAACCTGTGAGGGTTTGAGAGTTCTGTTCAAATGGACTAGGGTTTGACAAATTCTGAAGAACATTCATCTCAGAATTCTGAGATTCTTCTACAAAACTCAGTCATCTCATTTAAGGGATGAATTACTAATGCTTTTGGGGTTTTTGTTCTTTAAAGGTTTCCCCGTAAAAAACATCTTGTGTTCATTGTGTTTATGTTTTGATTATCTACTGCACTTGTTTCATTGTCATCTATCTTACAGTCTGCAAAAGTTGAAGAATATATGCAAATGCTAACATTCAATATACCAGATAGATATCCGAATTGCTCTTCTGATATAGACCTAGAGAGAATGTCTTTAACCCTTGAAGCAATTACCTTAGCCATGATCTTATAGATATTGATTTGAACACAATTCAATGGTTGTAAGCCGCAGTACCTAAATGTAATTTAGCATTTTATGAAGGTTAGAAGCTATGTAAAGTGGATTAAGACGAGAGAAAAAATAAAGAATTAAATGTAAAAATAAAATTGAAATAGGAGAAAAAGGATGGGGACTGGGAAACACAGGTTAGGCCTGTTGGGATTCCCATTATCCCAGCTCTCCCTTTTTCCTCTTGGATTTTCACTCACAAAGGGTCTTTTGGCCAGAGGGAGGAGAAGACACTGAAAGCCATGAGCTATAGTGAAGCTGCTTGTAACCAGACATTGTCGCAATGAAAGATTTAGCATTCATTGATTGCTGGTTTTCCTGTTTGGGTTTCCACGGTATACACTGCCTTCATGAGCAATGTTATTAAGTGTGAGATGATTGTTTTTCTATATTGATTTAGTTACTGTATGGTGTGAGATGATTGTTTTGTTGGAATGTTTTATTTTTTGTGTGATGTGACTCGTGAGATTGATGGCCACCATTTCAAGGTTGTTGCAATTATTCAGGGAGTTTCCGTTTTGGTAAATTGTATACTCTCACCTTTGCCAACCGCGTACGGCCTCTTTCTTCAGTGAAACTACCCACTTGAATTTTCCCTCAGTCTTTTGGACTGTTGGTTGATTTGTTCAGTGTTTTGCCTCAATGGATTGACTTTTCCACAACTAATTTGGAAAACAAAGTGGCTGGGCGTTTTCAGACACTGGTGGGCAATTTTTACATTTGGTTGGGCGAGTTACTACTTTGCCTGGGTGAATTTATCGGTACTTGGGTAAATTTATCACTGCCTGGGGACATTTTTATCAATATCTGGGCATTTTTAACTTAACTGGGTCTATTTCCTTTCATTGGCGAATTCCTTGCTTGTCATGACGGCATATAGTTTGTATTAGCCTTCCTGGAGACCATACGCCCTTGCTAAGTTTTCCTTGAAGTTGTACAATGACTGTGTCGGCCATATGTACAGTGAATGGGCTGCATACCATTGCTAGTGGTTGTGTTACTTGTTGTTGGGCTAGCTCTGCAATGGAGAGATAGAAGAGAGCATCACTCACTTGGGAACATATTTTAGCTCTCAAAACCAACAATGGAGATAAATAAGTGCACATTTCTTACCTTGAGGTTGAACAGGCACCCCTGACCAGTGATGGAAGATAAATGAAATCCATCGCTTCTTTTATTTGCTAAACAATCCTTAAAGAAAAACTAAATCATCTTCCCATAATCTCCTTACCTAATTTAGGGTTGTTTGATGAAGAAAATATGACAAAATGACAAACTTCTCTTTCAGGTATTTTGTCATACATTTACTAACTTAGGTTTTAAATGTAAAGATTAATTTGCAAACTTTAATGATTCAAAACACCATGCTAAATTCTTCAAACACATAAGCACTGAACATTAACATGATAGAGTCATTTTTGGTCAACCTTGACCAGGGCAAAACCACACTGGGGAAAACCCAAAGAGAAGAATTTTATCAAGAAGAGAAATTCAGAAATCTCTTACACAGAAAATTTTCCTTTTTCCTAAACTGGCAAATTAACACAACTTATATTCAGCAGTCTGCTGCCTTGTTTTTTGTGCCACTGAACAGCTGTACGGCCTGCCCACACGTACCAGAATACTGCTGTACGGACTGTTCTCTGTCTGCAATTAATACTGCCTTGTTTCCTGTGCCCACACGTGCCAGAAAAGTATTGCTGTATGGTCCAGTCAGACTGCAATTAATGCTGTTGGCCCGTGCCTCGATTTTTGTGCCCACAAGTACAAAATTGTACTGCTGTATGGCCTCTGTCAGTTTATCTAGAAAAATGGGCAGAACAGTTTGGCACTCTTGGGAATTGTGCTGCTGAGATCTGCTAAGCTCTTTGGAAAATGTGCCAAGTTTTATCTTGGAAAAAACTCTCTTCTTCTTTAGTCTTCTTTTTCTCTCTTGGCGTGTCTTTTTCTTTGTTCCTTTTACTCGTATTATACTTCATTCTCTAATAACTAACCCTAACTAGTAACTACCAATTCAATGGCTAAGATTAATTTCTTAGATTAAAGGCTCTCATTAAATGCACTTTTAATTAATAAAATACAATAATTAAATGCACAGCTTAAATGGGACCCACAACTTAAATGAAGTTCAAACTTTTAATTTATTTACATAAAGTCATTTTATACATAAATAAACTACTAGGAACAAAACTTTTCCCCCCCCATGACTAACACGCCCAAAAATATGAGGAAGGACATCCAAAGTTAAAATTTCAACACTCCCTCTTAACAAGGGAGGTCCTTTTGACACTAACTGTATCTCCATCGTCTAAGCCCCTGTTCTCTGCAGCAGCTTACTCCTGCTTTGGAATATGTCTTGGAGATAAGTGTTTGAATCCAAACTGTAATTCTGAACCTTGAGACTCTACTTGATCCTCTTGAACATGCTCATGTACATTGTACTGGCTGAGCCTCTTGCTAGTACTCTGAAGAGATCCACTCTATTCATCTGAAAGCATCAGTTGACCACTTGCAACTTTTGCTCCATCCTCAGAATCTGTCTTGGACAACCAACTACCTGATCCTGGATGTACAACATGACCCCGTAGTAAATAAAGCCTGTCCCTCCTGTCTCCGAGAAGAATAGTGGTACCAACTAGATCTTCCGCTTGATAGAGGAAGACATGTCTAGACCTGACCATCATTCCAAATCTGTCATCCTGCAAGGATGAAACTGAGAGTTTGCTAACTCCCATCCCATGGACAAATAGGACACCATGCACCTCTAGAACCTCTCCAAGGTCCAGCTGGAACCTCACTGTTCCAACACCTTGTATTGCTACCTAAGGACTGTCTACATGAGTTTGCACAAAGTGTTCAGGACCTGACTCGGTGATAATCTGAAAGACACCATGCAATCTAGTCATGTGCCTAGTTGACCCATTGTCAACTATCCAGGTATCATGAAAGGTCGAATTGCCCACACTGGAATCAAAGAATGCCAAGGAAAACTCCTGTTCAAACTTAGAAGCATACTCCTCCATTGACACAGATATTGCTACATCCCTCTTCTTCTCCTCCTTCTCTGGACAGTTTCAAAAACAGTGCCCAAATTGGTTGCACGAGAAACATTTTATCTTGCTTAAGTCTTTCTTTTTCTTGTTCTTGGTCTTGGTGGTGAGTGCCACGTTCTGCTCAATATCTTCACTGATTTGACCACTCTGAGATCCCTCCTGGATCTCCTCCTAGGTAAAGTCATCCCAAAGCCCTACTCCAATGGGGAAGCATCTCCCTCCCCACAATGTACTTGACAAAGACATCCCAGTTCTTGGTGAAGCCCTTCAAGGATATCCTCACCAACTTTGAGTCTGGAACTCTCTCTCCTACTGCAACTAACTCGTCATTCAGCTGAGCAACATGAGTTAGGTAGGAAGCTACATTCTCATCTTTCATCATTTTAACATTATGTAACTTGTTTTTGATTGCCATCTTGCGGTTTTCATTTTTGGCCTCGAACAGTTGGTTAAGGTATCCCACTTTTCCTTGGCTATTTCCTTTCCAACCAAACGTGGGATCAAGTGGTCTTCCACCCCATCTAGTATCATCCTCTGAGCCCTAGCTTCAAGGATCTCATGTTTTTTAAGGTCATCCTTGTTAGTGGGTTTGGTCATAGTGCTATTCGCCAATTTTCAAATCTTCCACTCCTTGAGTATTGCAATGATTTTCACTTTCCATGGGAGTTAGTTGGACACCTCGTTTTGTTAAAGGTAGTGCAGTTGTGAGACCCATTATTAGGGTGGTACCCTAGTCAGTTAACTAGGGCATAGTATGACCCTAGAAGGTACCCTAGGGCCCCCAGTAGTCTCTTGGGGTTCTTGGTCTGGGACCAAGCAGGTTGATGCCATGGCAAAGTCCCTAACATATGGTTAGGGCCCCTATATGTCTCTAGGGTATTCTGGTCTGTGACCACACAGTTTCTTGGACACGATGTCCAAGCAGATCGTACAGGTTGAGACAGAGACTTCATGGTCTGGGACCAGGCAGATTCTTGGTCTTGGACCAAGCAGATCCTGCAGGTACATTCTTGGTTAGTTAACCAGGTGGATCTTGGTCAAGTTGACCAAGATGATGATGTGTGATGTTCTCTGTCGTAGTCGGTTATTGCTAGGTTTTTTCTCAAGGGACTGGCCACCCCTTGATGATGTCACTAACACGTAACCCTTAGGAGCAGTACGGAGGACCAAATGATCACATCATCCAGTTTGGATCTGCCTCCTTATACTGTCACGTCCCCACCCTTCTACTGGAGAGAGAGGACGCAGCGATGTTGCTATCTATCCGGGAAAACTAAGCCCCATGAATGTAATATGGGGCTTAGTCCAAGGCCATTAACATACACAGATGTATAAACATGCAATATACAGCGGAAGCAATTACATTTCATTCAAGCATTCAACATGTTCATCATAATTCATTAACAAAATACAATTGCAGAGATTACACACAAGAAATACTTATCTTGAAAGCGAAGCTCGTCCCGCAACCAGCTATGTCGCTGCAACGTTCCACCCAACCATAGGCCAGTGTGCTCATCAATCTCTCAACAACACTGTTGAATTTTCAGCATTAGCATAAACTTTAAAAATTTGCAGATAAACATAAATAGATCAGCAGTGCATTAAAAACACATTCATCACATCAACACACATGGACGCAATATTTTTCACGGGGGAAACCTTCAAAGGATAAAAACCCCAAAAGCATTAATAGCTCATCTCGTAAATGAGACGGCTTAAGAAATTCTTCAAAAAGTTTCTCAAATCCAAATATGGATTTTGACCACAGTAACTGTAAAATTCATCAGTAAAAACTAGACTGATAATTTTACCCACAATTTCCATAATTACAGAAAATTACCAATTTAGGGCTTTCTCAGAAAAACTGAGATTTTCTCTCTCCTGCTCGAAAATATCAGACTGCTGAAAACTGCCTGAAAATATCAAACTGCTGAAAACTACCTAAAAATATTAGTCTACTAAAAACTGCCCAAAATATTAGACTGCTGAAAATTGCCTGAAAAATATCAGTGTTGAAAACTGCCCGAAAATATCAGACTATTGAAAACTGCCCAAAAAAATGGAATGCTGAAGATGGCTGTGCAAAAATGCTGAAGATGGATTTTGCTGATAAAACCCTAGTTGAGGGTTTGAACATAAGATAGTCTTCTTCACCTGTGAGAGCAAAAGTGTGTGTAATAAATGAGAAGGCTTGATCTTCTTTTATAGCCTTTGTTCACTTGTAAGTGGACAAGATTAGGAAAAATAAAAATAATATTTTTATTTTTTTCCTAATTTCACTTTCACTTTTACTAAAAAAGGTACTTTTATTTTTTTCCTTTGACTTTTATAAGAAGTCCATATTTAATTTAGTTTTCTACCTGTGGTCCTTTTAGGTGGACAAGATTAGGAAAGATAAAAATAATAATATTTTTATTCTTTTCCTAATTTCACTTTCACTTTTACCAAAAAGGTACTTTTATTTTTTTCCTTTGACTTTTATAAGAAGTCCTTATTTAATTTTGTCTTCCACTTGTGGTCCTTTTCCCGTGGTACAAAAAGTCTTTATTTCTTTTGACTTTGGCCTTTTACCAAGTGTCCCTGTGGTACTTTTTTATTTCAAAAGTACATCATCATAAACCAAGAGAGTTATTAATGCTTTTATCTCACACACTGTGTGACACCTAGATCTGGTACTAGGGTAACTTAACCAAGGGTAGCTAATCCTTGGATAAGCACACCAAGCCCATAGATCAAGGGTCAAAGTGCCACACATATGCCCATACCCAATCTAGGGCTTATAGTGTCTTCATTCTCCCAGAGAATGGCTACTCAGAACTACGCTGAGTCTACCAGTCCCAGACTGGTCTACATCTTGTTCTCAGACCAGATGTCTACTCAACACAAGGTTGAGTCTACCCAGGGCAGATCTGAGTTTATATTATGGTCCCAGACCATATATCTACCATTCAACAGAATGGTCACTCAACACTGGGTTGAGTCTTCACCGTGGTCCCGGACCAGGTGGTCCCATTCTCCGAAGAGAAGGGCTCTTGATGCTGCTCAAAAAATCAACACTCCTTTGTAGCGAGAGAGGCATACTCTGCCATACCAAGCTTGTCACAAGAGTACACGAACTTTGATGCTGTCAGAGGCTGGGTCAAGATATCTGCAATCTGTTCATCTGTACGAATGTACTGCAACTTCAGAGCACCTCTCTGCACTAGGTCTCTGATGAAATGATACCTCATTTCAATTTGTTTCAATCTGTCATGAAACACTGGATTCTCTGAAAGCTTTATGCAACTCTGATTATCGCAATGGATGATCGTTGAGTCAAGCTTTCCCTCGAACAGATCAGTTAACAACTTTCTGAGCCAAACTGCTTCCTTGTAGGCATCGCTTGCAGCGATATACTTTGCCTCAGCTGTACTTTGAGCTATGGAACCCTGCTTCCTGCTGGACCAAGATATCATTGCTGATCCCATACTGAAACAATAACCAGAGGTACTTTTTCGGTCGACTGCACTGCCAACCCAATCTGAATCTAAATATCTAGATAACAATACTCCACTGCTGGAAGTATACCTGAGCCCATAAGTGATAGTCCCTCGCACATATCTGAGTACATGTTTGGCGGCTACCAAGTGTATGTGCTTCGGATCTGACATGAACTAATTCAGTGCATTCACTGTGTAGCAGATGTTTGGTCTTGTATGCACAAGATACATCAGGGAACCAATGAGCTGTATGTATAGAGTAGAGTCCACATTCTGTGAAATAGAGGCCGAGTCCCGCAACTTTATCAAGTTGGTAGTCATTGGTACACTCATGGTCTTGCAGTCCTGCATCCCAATCTCTGCAAGATATCCATTGCATACTTTCCTTGTGTCAAGAAGATCTCACCTGGCTTTTGCCAAACTTTTAAGCCAAGGAAGTAATGCATCAATCCGAGATCTTCCATCTCGAATTCAGAGGTAAGCTCCTTCTTACACTGGTCTATCAACTGTTCATCACCTGTAAGAAGCAAGTCATCTACATATAGAACAAGTATCAAGACATGATTATGAACAACTTTAAAGTACAAGTTAGAATCAACTGTACTTTTGGAGAACCCCAAGCTATGGATAAATCCATCCATTATGGCATACCAGACTCTTGGAGTCTGTTTCAGTCCATACAAGGCTTTCTTCAGTTTACATGCATGGGTCTTCTTCCCATGAGTAACAAATCCTTCAGGTTGTTCAATATAAACCTCTTCCTCAATCTTACCATTGAGAAGGACTGTCTTTACATCCATCTGATGTAACTTCCATTCGAATACTGCAGCAAGTGAAATGATGGTTTTGATGGTAGTGTACCTGGCAACAGGTGCAAATGTCTCGTCATAGTCAATGCCTTCTTTCTGAGTGAAGCCACGAGCTACGAATTTGGATTTATACTTCTCCACACTGCCATCTGTAGCATGCTTGATCTTATAAAGCCATCTGGAAGTCACTACTAACTTTCCTGGAGGCTTGGGAACAACTTTCCAAACATCATTCTTCATGATTGACTTATACTCTTTAATCATGGCATCAACCCATACCTGTTTATTTGCTGCTTCTTCGTACGATGAAGGTTCTGAACTGATAAGCTGACTCATAAGATCAGAGTACTTCAGTGGTCTTATGCTTTCTCTGAAAGTCCCTGGAGGAGCTTTATGCTTCTCGGCTTCTTGTACCGTTTCTCAGTACCAAGGATGTCTCCTTTTGGAAGGAGGAACTTCAAGTAGTTCTTCTAGCGGACTTTCAATGTTCTCAGGAACATCTGGAGTTTGATCATCAAACTCTTGCTCCCTCTGAATTTCTGAATTTGGAAACTCAAGTGGAGCAACTGCATCTTCCGGTGAAAGCTCTAGTGTTTTACGAAACACCACTTCCTCATGGAAGATCACATCTCTGTTGACCTCAATGTACCTTTGCCCAGCTATATATACTTGATAAGCCTTCGAGCAATCACTATACCCAACAAATAAGCCTTTCTTACCGGAAGGCTCTAGCTTGGCCCTCTTTTATTTTGGCACATGAACATACACAGGAGTGCCAAATATCCTCATGTGATCAACTGCAGGTTTCTTCTTGGTGAAGACTTCTTTTGGAGTCTTCTCACCCAAGATAGCACGAGGGCTTCTGTTCTGGATGTACACTGTAGTTCCGGTAGCGTCAGCCCATAAAGACAAAGGAAGATCTAAATCAGTGATCATGGCTTTAGCAGCCTCACAGATTGTTCTATTCTTCCTTTCTGCAACCCCATTCTTTTGGGGGTTGTAAGGCACTGTCAGCTCTTTCTTGATTCCTGCTTCTCGACAAAAATCATCACTCATTAGATTCATACTCACCTCCGTTATTCGATCTCAAGATATGGATGTGCCTGCCAGTCTGATTTTCAATCAGTGTCTTAAATTCTTTGAACTTGTCAAAGGTTTCACTCTTGGCCTTGAGGAAGTAAATCCAAGACTTCCGAGAGTAGTCATCAATAAACAAGACATAATATAGACACCCACTCAAGGAGGGTGAAGACATGGGCCCACAAATGTCAGAATGAATCAAATCCAAAAATGTCTTTAGATCTACTCTTGCTTTTGGGAAAGGATTTCTTAGTGTTCTTACCAAGAGCACATCCTTTGCAAATTCCTTCATGTTTTAAAGAAACTTCTGGCATACCTGTAGCCATCTTCTGCAATCCTGGGAGAGTTGTGTAGTGAAGGTGTCCAAACCTTCTATGCCAAAGTTCACAGGGATCAACTGAGTGATGTACCAAAGCATGAGTGGAAACTTTTAAAGCCTTGTAGAGATCTCCCTCTCGAACCCTAATCTGTACTGCTAAGTCTAGATCTGTGTCTTTTGCCCATAAAAAGACCTTCTTGTCCATAAAGAGGACTCTGTGGCCCTTGTCTTCTAAACCAGCAACAGATAAAAGGTTCTTCTTTAAACCAGGAACATAAAGAATATCATCAATATGAAGAACCGTACCTGAATCAAGTTGAAGTGAAGTTGAGCCAACTCCTTCAATCTTGTAAGTGGAGTCATCTCCAAGTTCTACTTAAGTGGTGAACTTCTTCTTTATGTAACTGGTAAGGGTACCACAGTTACCTATCATGTGCATGGAGGCACCACTGTCCACCAACCAAGAAGTAGAGCAAGCTGAGAAAGAACCAGTTAGAGCAGAAATCAAATAGTACTCTCTTCTAGGCTCATCAGTTTTATTGGCCTTGACTTTCTTCTTCTTCTTTGGTTCTTCATCTTCTTCTTCCTTTGCTTCTGCAGTAGATGCCTGAAACCTTCTCTTGGGTTTCTTCTTGTTCTGCCTGCAGTCTCTAGCATAATGCCCAAACTTGTGACAAGTATAACATTCAATCTTAGACATGTCAGAAAACTTACCCAGGGGTTTCTTCCCTTCCTTTTGCTGATGGAAAGACTTCTTGAACTTCTTGGTCTTTGCTGCAAGTGCAAGGTTATCCTACTTGATTACCTTGTCATTGTTCCTTGCTTCTTCTTGTATGCAATCATGCCAAATCCTTTCAAAGGTTGGCTGATTTTCTCGTCCACAGACGGATGCCATGAAGGTTTCCCAAGAGCTTGGGAGACCATCAACCACTGTTTGTACAAGATCATCATCATCAACAGTAACACCAATAGCAAGGAGTTGATCTTTTACCTGTTTAATCTTGGTGAAGAAGGAACTGACACTTTCATCTTTGTTCAGCTTCAAAGTTCGTAGCCTCTTCTTCAAGACTCTCTTTTGACTAGGAGCCTTCTTTTCATAGAGGTTTACCAATGTATCATAGCATTCTTTAGTAGTCTTCAAGGATGTGATGTTAGGCATCAATTCTTCTTTGATAGAATCATAAATAACTCTTCTAGCCTTACCTTGCTTCCTCTTGTAGGCAAGCCTACTAGCATTTGTAGTTGGCTCTTCTGTGACATTAAGAACAATGCCATCCAAGTCATTCTCATCAAGAATGGTTGTCAACTTGGCCTTCTAGGAATTGAAGTTTGCTGAACCAGCGAGCTTCTCTTTCGGTTTGAAACCAACGGTAGCCATCTCTGTCACTTATCCAAATGTTAGGTCTGCAAATCTTATTCCAAGATCTAGTGAGAAACAACAACAATATCCCTTTACTGTGTTTTCACATGCTAAGCTTTGATACCATGTTGAATTTTCAGCATTAGCATGAACTTTAAAAATTTGCAGAATAGACATAAATAGATCAGCAGTGCAGTAAAAACACATTCATCACATCAACACACATGGACACAATATTTTTCACTGGGGAAACCTTCAAAGGACAAAAACCCCAAAATCATTAATAGCTCATCTCGTAAATGAGATGGCTTAAGAAATTCTTCAAAAAGTTCCTCAAATCCAGATCTGGATTTTGACCACAGTAATTGTAAAATTCATCAGTAAAAATCAGACTGATAATTTTACCCACAATTTCCAGAATTACAGAAAATTACCAATTTAGGGTGTCTCAGAAAAACTGAGATTTTCTCTCTCCTTCCCGAAAATATCAGACTGCTGAAAACTGCCTGAAAATATTAGACTGCTGAAAACTGCCCAAAAATATCAGACTACTGAAAACTGCCCAAAAATATCAGATTGCTTAAAACTGCTTGAAAAATATCAGACTACTGAAAACTGCTTGAAAATATCAGATTGTTGAAAACTGCCCAAAAAAATGGAATGCTGAAGATGGACTTGCTGATAAAACCCTAGTTGAGGGTTTGAACATAAGATAGTCTTCTTCACCTGTGATAGCAAAAGTGTGTGTAACAAATGAGGAGGCTTGATCTTCTTTTATAGCCTTTGTTCACCTGTAAGTGGACAAGATTAGGAAAAGTAAAAGTAATAATATTTTTATTCTTTTCCTAATTTCGCTTTCACTTTTACCAAAAAATGTACTTTTATTTTTTTCCTTTGACTTTTATAATAAGTCCTTATTTAATTTTGTTTTCCATTTGTGGTCCTTTTAGGTGGACAAGATTAGGAATGATAAAAATAATAATATTTTTATTCTTTTACTAATTTCACTTTCACTTTTACCAAAAAGGTACTTTTATTTTTTTCCTTTGACTTTTATAAGAAGTCCTTATTTAATTTTGTTTTCTACCTGTGGTCCTTTTAGGTGGACAAGATTAGGAAAGATAAAAATAATAATATTTTTTTTTCTTCCTAATTTCACTTTCACTTTTACCAAAAATGTACTTTTATTTTTTTTTCTTTGACTTTTATAAGAAGTCCTTATTTAATTTTGTCTTCCACCTGTGGTACAAAAAGTCTTTATTTCTTTTGACTTTTGACTTTGGCCTTTTACCAAGTGCCCCTATGGTATTTTTTTATTTCAAAAGTACATCATCATAAACCAAGAGAGTTATTAATGCTTTTATCTCACACACTGTGTGACACCTAGATCTGGTACTAGGGTAACTTAACCAAGCGTAGCTAATCCTTGGAGAAGCACACCAAGCCCATAGATCAAGGGTCAAAGTGCCACACACATGCCCAGACCCAGTCTAGGGCTTACAGTGTCTTCATTCTCTCAGAGAATGGCTACTCAGAACTAAGCTGAGTCTACCAGTTCCAGACTGGTCTACATCGTGGTTTCAGACCAGATGTTTACTTAACACAAGGTTGAGTCTACCCAGGGCAGATCTGGGTTTATATCATGGTCCCAGACCAGATATCTACCATTCAACAGAATGGTCACTCAACACTGGGTTGAGTCTTCACCGTGGTCCCGGACCAGGTGGTCCCATTCTTCGAAGAGAAGGGGTCTCGATGCTGCTCAGAAAATTAACAAGCACAGCCACCCCCGAGCTGGGCATGATTCCCACAAGGAATAAGGAACACTAGCAGGCTCACACATAGCCAAGGATACAACAAAACTCAGCCAAGCCAACACAGTTGGGTTTTTCAGGCTGCAAAGGAGCTGGAAAGGCCGTTTGCTAAGCTAGTGAGCTCAACCATAGAGCAATGGACACCTGCACTAGATCTAGCCTGGCTTCTAAAACATCTACACACCCAACACAAGGAACCATCCCCTTCTCTGCTACACAGTACCTCAGGCTATGCCTTCCCTTCCAGTGCTATTCACGGTGTGCAAAGAAGAAAACTAGCTCCCTAGATCTGTTTGTGAGGTTCCTTCTCACACTAGGTTTATCAAGCTAGTTCAGACCAAAACAAAGGATGCACCCACCACATAATACAATTTTTGGGTTTGAGGAAAAACAGTTAGGGCAACAAAACGAATTGTAAAGACGGTAAAAACATCACGGATGCCAAAATCGGAAATGGCAATTGAGTAAGACAGCCCAGCTTGTGCAATTCCTTTCCAAAAACGATCTATGGCTTCACGTGGGCCAAAACGACTCTCTCAATCCCTGAAATCGTGGGTCTGTCCCCCTCGTTGGCTGTGCAACATTGAAACACGAAAACCCCAATCGCGGGGATGTGAAAACGACCCAAAACATGAAGGATAAAAACCCAGGAGGTTTCAGCTACATGAGAGCTCAACGTAGAGGAAGGATGGATGCTGGAAAACGTCCAACAACTCTCCAAAAACGTGAGGAAGATCAGCTGCGTGAGTACATGAGGAAAAATCCGCTGCCTGCGTGAGTGTAGAATGCGACTGCCTGAGTGTGTGTGGCTCTCTCCTTCCACATGAGCGTAATGGACGAATTCGTCTCCCGTTTGGGTAAGTGTGTGGTCAAGGCTGACAACCCTACCTAAATTGACGGCTGCCCATACTCCCTAAGCCCCAAGGCAATAACTGCCCAACTAACTCCTTGGAGAATTAAGTGGTTGGTTGAATAAGACAAGAAAGTAGTTGAGAGATGATGGGTTCTCCTCTTGACACTTGGCTTTTCTCCAATGGCTCAAGGTTAAACATTCCGCCCCCCTTATCCTTAGGAAATCATGCCCCATCTCTTTTAATGTTGCATTGACATAGCTGGTCGTGGGTATTTAATTAAATTGCATATTTACGCGATGTCCAAAATTATAATGTGCCGGCTAGCACAAAATACCATCGACATCGATTTTAATCGCTGAAACATAAAACGCTAAACCTATGGTGGGGCTTTTGCCTTTAGCTCCACACCACGATTAAATACAATATTTACATCATATACATTTTTAATGCGAACGGGGTCAAAACCGAGGTGTTACATATCCTGTGATGATAAAATATATATGGAACACATGTGACAATATACCTTGAGAGAGAAAAGATTAAAGTCCTTGGTATTGTTGGTCTTTTGGGTAGAAGGGGGTTGTTTGTCCACCTTTATGGTACACCTTGGACTTGTGGGTATGAGGGTTGTCTTACCTTCTTGTTATGACCCCTGTGGTTGACTTTTGGTCCTTTATCTTTTACTTGGTCCTAGCACTCTTATTATGTGTACCTTTAACATGATGACTTTTATTTTATGGTTTTTATTTTGTAAAACCTTTGGACCATTGGTACCCTATCCTAAGTCAACTTAACTTTATGGTTTTTATTTTGTAAGACCTTTGGACCAGTGGTACCCTATCCTAAGTCAACTTAACTTTATGGTTTTTATTTTGTAAGACCTTTGGACCATTGGTACCCTATCCTAAGTCAACTTAATTTTATGGTTTTTATTTTTGAACCATTGGTCAAATTAACTTTATGGTTTTTATTTTTTAAGACCAATGGACCTTTGGAATCCTATTCTAAGTCAGCCTACTTTTATTTTTATGTTTTATTGGTAAACACCCTAAAACCTAGGGGTTACCTAAGTGACCTTTCTAGAAGGCTTGTTAAATTATAAATTCAAGTCTTTAATTTTTCATTTGACATGTCTTGACAAGAGAAGATTGGGGATATGCTTCAAGGGGTTGTTCCAGCGTTTGCTGCTACTATCTTTGGCTTTACGTCTAGGTTTTTGCTGTTTGTTTGAGTTGCCACTACCTCTTTCTCAGCCTCTTAAGGCTGCTGCTCGCTTGCTCTATCTGCTACTACTGTTTATGTTGGGTCGTGATTGTTTGTGGTTGCTCCTGAACTGAGTCGTGACTGTTTTGTGCTCCTGGATTGAGCAGTGATTGTTTTGTGCTCCTTGAGTTGGGTCGTGAATGTTTCTATGCTCCTTGAGTTGGGCAGTGACTATTTTGTGCTCATTGAGTTGGGCCATGATTGTGTTTGTGTTCTTTGGGCTGTTACGTGACCTTATTTATGATCCCTATGCCTTTGACTGATTTGTGACTTGTTTTGGGATTTGTTATGTACTATGGCTTGTTCTGTGGGTGAGTTTGTGTTGGTACATACTGTATTTTTAGTCTGGGTAGTGACCACTGTTAGCTGCCCAGACTTGGGCTGTAACTTTTGTGCTGATTATTAGAGTGGGAAGTGACACTTGTATTGTTGTTCAGACCTGGTCTATGATTCTTGGATGTCTCCTATGCTGTGACCTTCTGTGTGCTCATTGAAATTGAGTTGTGACCTCTATGAGGTGTTTGGACTAGTGTTACAAAAACTGGACCGGAACCGGTAAAACCAGTTGGTCCGACCGGTTTCAGGGCCTCATCGGGTCAACTGGTGTCTCAAACCGGAAATGACTGGTTCCGTACGTAACCGGTCGGTTTTGATCGGTTTTATTGGTTTGGTCCGGTTTCGGTTTTGGTTATGATTTTCACCGGTTCCATACATAATTCTTCTACAACACTTTAAGAGGTTTTTTTTTAATATAAAAAATAAAAAATAAAAAAGTTGGTTGAATGGGGAAGGTTCTAGTGAAATATGCTCAGTGTGCACAGAGAAAGAGCCCTTTTTGCAAATTTGTGTATAATGGTTTGGATTCACATGGTTGCACTTGAATATATATATAATTTTTCAAAATTTAAGTATTTTTTGTATTTTTGGTCGGACTGGCTTTGTGATCCTTTTTTTTTCTTGGTTTTGGTTAGGTTTTGTTTTTCAGGGTTGACTAAGAAGACCATCGGTTCGGTTTTTGTAACCTTGGTTTGGACAGAGCTGTGATCTCTGTGGGAAGCCTTGGACAGAGCTATGTTTCTTGTGGGCTGCTAGACTCAGACTTGACCTTGTTGGGTTGATCTAAGCTATGACTTGTGTCAATCTTCTTAAGCTGGTTGTAATCTTGTTAGTACCTAACAGTGTTTGGTGCTAAATGTCACTATTGGGGTTTTCACTTTTGGTGACTGGGTCATATTACTTGCTACTGTAATTAACCTTAACCTATTGCACTCTCTCTCTCTCTCTCTCTCTCTCACTCTCTCAAGGTATGTCATCTGTTCCTTTTGGAAGCTTGTCCTTACAGTGACAAGCTGATTCCAAAAGTGTCCGAGTATAAGGCAGATCCAAACCAGATATCAACTAACCTTTTAGTACTGCTGTTATACATTTTGTTTTAGTACTGCTGTTATATATTTTGTTTTAATACTGTTGCTACTATGTTTTGCATCTCAAGGACCAACTTTAGCATATGGACCATTGAGGAGTGCTAAAGTTGAAAGAGATGAAAATGATGTTCTAATTTGTCCTACTCTTGTACTGGTTTGCATCTAGCACTATGTTGGAATTTTATTCAGTATTGTTTCGCAACTTGAAATTTATCTTGTGTTACAAAGTAATTGACTGAATTGGTGTGCAAAGTTAATTTTTGAAAAACCATAATCTAACCCAAAACTTTAACACGTCCAACTTGTCCGTGTACCGAATCCTCATTTTTACCAAGCAAACTAGCAGGGCTAGTGCCCAGTAAGCACATGTAAGGACTTGTGACCCAATGTCACCTCAATCACAAATCTTTAACTTCTTTGGAGAGTCTTGACCTCTAAGGGGAGAGCCCTTATCTCAGTGCCTGTCAATAGTCACACCAAATACCTTCCACAACCTCAAGTATAGATCAGTGCCTTATGGAGTCAAACAGAGAATGAAGAAGACATATTAAGCATAAGTTCAACTTGGCACTAGTTTAAAGATGGATGTGTGAATACCAAACAATAGGTTGTTTAGGGGTGTATCCCAATTTAACGTGAGATAATCTTGTATCCTTTAAGACAAGCAATGTCCAAGTGTATTGAAATCAACATTTAGGGATACAATATTAGTGTTAACATTGTGTGTATGCATAAGTTTATTTGCACCAATCATCATTTCATTATTAACTAGGTTACCAGGATACGGATACAGATCCACCATATTTTTGAAAAGCCAGGATCTGGATATGGCAAGGATATGTCAAGTACAAAAAAAAAAATATTTAAAAAATTTTAAAAATCATATTTGAAGTTTATAATAAAAAAATATAAAATATTCTTTAAATTTTAAAAATCATCTTCAAAATTTATAATCAAAGCCTTTATGAATCACATCGTTAAAGTTAAAGTTGGGTTTTGAGAAGTAAAAAAATATAATAATATATATTTTTAATTTAAATAATCATATTCAAAGTTATAATGAAAGCCTTTATGAATCACATCATTAAAGTTGAAGTTGGGTGAGGGACCGCTTTATGAATCACATCATTAAAGTTTGAAGTTGGCTTTTCACTCTTTGAGGGATCGCTACACTTGGAGCATTGGGTGATGGCATAATTGATAAACTTCAACACAGGCCCGCTAACAAAGACAATAAACGGGTGACAGCATAAAAAACAGAGGTGACGGGTTGGCTATATAAACATAAAGCACACTGCTACAGAAACTGATAAAGAGGTGGACGACAACAAGATCGAGGGCACTGAAAAAATACAGAGGCACAGACAAAATACCCTGCAAACTCCAAAATTCAGATAAAACTAATCACATCACGGGCTGCATGTGTTAATATTTCACACGGTTTGCTAGTTGACTTGCGTTAGAGGAGTCGCCGTCTTGAAAGTTGAAACAAAATATCATATAATCTCTTTGAACATAACTCTGTTCACCGAAATAATAGATCAGATAGAACATGGAATTATTAGCTGGTGTGTTGGATGTGGAGTCGACTACGTTTTATAATCAGAAAATCTCTAAAAAGACAAAGAAAACTACAAGTAAACAAAAAATTGCTTGAAATCTGCATTGGTTGTTTTTTTTGAGTCGCCATCCATTTCAAGTGCGGTTATTTTTCATGGGTCCGTTTCTACTTGACGGGATCCGTATCCCATTTTTCTTGAACCGTTCGGTGACGTATTTTTGGTGGATCCAAGCAGATCCGGATCTTGATCTGGTTCGGAACCTCGGATCCATGGATCTTGGAACCCTCCCTGGTGGATCCGGTAATACAAATTATTAAGTCTTTAGGATTAGCATTCAATAACATTTAGTGAGTACATTTACAATGAATAAATAAACCAAATCACGATATTATATCAGCATATGACATGTAAATAATTTGATTGGTAATCAGACCATAAGCATATAGCAACATTATATATGTAAGTATCCAATATCAGCATCAACCATAAGTATCCAATATCAGCATCAACCATGACATCACATATCAGATCAACTCTACCCTATCCGTCTGACAATTCAAGATCATGAGCAATAGCATTCAATTTGAAGCATCTCTTAATCATTTATCCTTGTTTCACTAAACACTGTTTGCTGATTTTGCAGGTCTGAAAGTTACTGTGTGGTCTGAGATAGGGAAACAGATAGGCTAACAGCCTTTTAGGCTTCCCAAACACCCTTTTAGAGGTTTGTTGGGGTCAGGACAAGACTCTAGGAGGGAGGTTGCAACCCCTAGTAGGGCTGAAAATTGCAGCAAATGGCTACCTTTTGGATTTTACTATTTTAGACCTTTTTTTAGATTTCTAGGGTTTTTTTAAAGAAATTTTCAGATTTAGGGTTTTTAAGGCTTGATAAGGTGTTGCCCTAGGGTTTTTGGGCGTAAAAAGGCAGGCCAAATTTTTAGGAGGGAAGGCTGAAATTGTAGGGGGGCCAAAATAATTTATTTTGGTATAAATTGCAGACCTAAACCTGACCCTAATCTACCTTGAAATTGCAATAATTACAAATGAAAATGCATAGAAATTTGAATAAAATTGACGAGACAAGGGTTTTAATGGATGAAACCCTAAATTCTAGGCCTAGAGGAAAGGTGCCAACCTCCCTCTTGGACTGATTTCTCTTTGACTTTAAACTAGGGCCTCCTACAACAACCTCAAGGGTTCATTATGGGAACCTAATCTAGAGCAAACTTGGAGATTCAAGGCCAAACTAGGGAAAACCTCCTCTAGGGAGCGTTTTCCACCATGCAAGGTTGACAGAAGGTAGAGAAGAAAGACTAAATTCAGAAAAAATGTAACCCAGGCCACCATTCAATCATTGAAGAAGCAAGACTTACTTGCCTTCACCAAGAAAGACCAATCAAAGACTTACTTGAGCTTTGTGTTGTTGCAACAATTCCAAGCATCCACCATGCATGAGTAAAAACCCTAGAGAGCATTCAAATTGATCCTTAAGCCAAAGAAGAAAATCCTCCAATATGGGCGCATCATTTCCAAAAGCCGTAATTAGTGTAAAAGAGTAACATAATGTTTTATCCCATTGTCTTGCGTTTTACAAATGAAGTGAGGAGAGCTTATTTATAGTCTCTTACACTCACTTTTTACAATAATCCAGGTCGACACGCCAATAAAATGTCAATGTAAAAATATAACATGAAATAAAATTAAATAATATAAAATATGGGTAACTTGGGGCATTTCTCCCCTAAGTTATCAAAACTAATGAAAATGACTAAAACTAAACAAATGTCTTCACTCTAAAAGATGGAATGAGCTTGGGGGTGGCATCATGCCCCATTTAACCCCAATAATGTTGAGAAACTCTCAATGTTCCCCCTCAAACAAGCATGATAGCTTGGGGGCTATGATGAAGTCATCACTGAGAAGGCCCCAAGGAGAGAGAACGCTGTGTTAGAAAAGGGCCAGGAGGGGTGCTTGGAGGTGACTGAAAGAGGAGGCAAGTGCCTCTGAGTGGAATGCTGCCACCTGTGTAGAAATCAAATAGGGGGTCATGACACAATGACCTGCTTCTAGTAGCCTCAGACACCAACCCCAGGGTTAAAAACGCCAACAAAGGGAAGTCAACGATGCCACTAAGCCATAGTACTCCTAAAGACAAATTCAAGGGGTCTGGCTTTAATCATCCCTAAAAAATGCAAGTAACACCCCCATCCTGGCCTTGAAAAAGAAGAAGCGTCCCCTCTCTCTGGGTAGATATTTGGAAGTGCGCTTGGTACAGGTACAACGTAACACTGGCTTCAATTGCGGGACAAGAGCTCTTCTCGGGAGTGCTTGAGAATATATGAATCTTCTGGTACCTGTAGACCTACACACACACCAAATATCCAAGGGCATCAAAAACATCATGAGGCAAACACTTTCGTTCTCCCTTATTCAATTTAATGACATGAAATGCAAATAACTGAACATGAATGAACAACAAATGCAATGCAAGGTAACGGTATATGCTAAACTAAAAATGCAACCTACCCTACCTACACTAAACATGGTAACAAAGGGTCAAGTGAAGTCATACCATGATACCACCAATGCAACCAACTGAGTAGGTCGTTCATACCTGATCCTTTTCCTTTGTCTTTAGAGATAATCCATGATAAGATCTCATTGATGATAAGCTGGGTACGTACCAAGATCTTTATCAGGATGGGGAATGAAAGTTGGATGATTCTAGGAACCTGAAAGCCTTGATATTGATGCCACGAAGAATGATTTCTTTCACAAGCCTCATTTACCCACGCCTCTACTGGGCTTATGTATGGGACAACTCCATCATACCTTTGCTTTGAGAATTTTTTTGGCATGACACTGGTCGTCTGATTTTGAGCTTGGGAGACCACTTGGAAAGGTGGACCTCACAAATCTTCATATGCTAGTTGCAACCTGACTCTGCACCTGCTTGAACATTTCTTTAGATACACACGTATATTGCTCATCTTTGTAATGATCATGTTAGTATCCCTAGTAATCTTTAAAACTTTGAAATTGTTAGCCACAAGATTCATGCCTTATTTCAAGTGAAAAGATAAACAATAATTATCGCCTTGTGAAGTCAATAACATACTTGCCCACATACCTATATTGGTTTTGTTGAAATGCATCGTTGGAAACTTACCGATACTGGACAAAAAGGCCGATCAACTTCTGCAAAACTTGTTGCAAGATAGTGCTTGAAGGTAGTGGACACACTCTGCATATGGAAATCGTCAACATGAACCACATCTCGTATCACTCCATCATCAAGCAAAGTAGCAAAAGGGTTGATCCATTCTTCATTGCTGGTATAGAGGGCTTCTTCTCCCAAACATGTGCGAGGGAGAGGGTCCACTATGATGCTACAAGATCTTGAAGAATATTATATCGGTGGACTAAGGAACTTCCAGTAATTGTTGTATTCTATAAACTTGTTATTTTCTTCTAAGAGAGCCAAAATATCTTAAGAAATTGTAACCTGAGGATATGGAGAATTCACCATTTCTTTATATTTTTCAGTTTCTTCAACTAAGGCTTCTTGATCTTCATTTCCTAGAGAAACTTCATCTTGGTCTTCAAAAGTGTCGTCATTTTTTGGCTATGAGAGCCATGACGTCGTTTACCAAGTATTGGATAATGTTTTCTTCAAACAAAATTTTCGAGATTTTATCTTCGTCATAAAATTCTTCGTCAAGGACTACTTCATGCTCTTCTAAGACCCGTTCATCGATATGTGTATGATCTTCCTTTATAATATTCAGGTTTTCTCCTTAGTATTAGGATCCCATTGATCACAGAATGCTTCAACCGGTTGTAGAAAGGAAGATATCCCCTTAGGAGGGAGTCCATCATACCAATCATCCACTTCTTGATTCCCTCCCAGCCCAAGGGACATTACAAATAATTGCATAATGGTACCTTCATCGGTGATATCCCAATGCCACAAGAATTTCTTTGAACTTCGTAACATGTGCTGTAACGGTATCTTCACCCTTGTGGAATGTTGGAATAGATTTAAAACAACGATGTTTTATCAAACTTATTCGAGTATCCTGGAATGTTCGAGAAATATGATATCAACAAAGACTTGCCTCGAGGCTCACCAAATGTCGTTTTTGCCAAGGACCTTAATTCGACACTTCAACCAACTTGGAAATGTCCCTGGCAATGGCGCCAAAAATGTTACCGGGCAAACTGGCAGGGCTGGTGCCCAGTAATCACATGTGAGGACTTGTGACCCATTGTCACCTCAATCACAAATCTTTAACTTCTTCGGAGAGTCTTGACCTCCAAGGGGAGAGCCCTTATCTCAGTTCCTTTAAATAATCACATCAAATACCTTCCACAACTTCCAAATATAGATCAGTGCCTTATTGTGTCAAATAGAGAATGAAGAAGACATATTATGCATAAGTTCAATTTGGCAGTAGTTTAAAGATGGATGTGTGAATGTCAAACAATAGGTTGTTTAGTGGTGTATCCCAATTTAACGTAAGATAATCTTGTATCCTTTAAGACAAGCAGTGTCCAAGTGTATTGAAATCAACATTTAGGAATACAACTTTAGTGTTATTGTGTGTATGCATAAGTTTGTTTGCACCAATTATCATTTCATTATTAAGTCTTTAGGATCAGCATTCAATAGCATTTAGTGGGTGCATTTACTATGAATAAATAGACCAAATCATGATATTATATCAGCATGTGAAATTCCACTTTCAGGTCTGATATAAAAACTGTTATTAAACTATGCACTCCAATTTATACTAGCACTATGACATGTAAATAATTTGCTTGATAATCAGACCATAAGCATATAGCAGAATTATATGATGTAATTATCCAGTATCAACTTCAACCATGAAAACACATATTAGATGAGCTTTACCCTATTAGTCTGACAATCCAAGATCATGAGCAGTAGCATTCAATTTGAAGCATCTCTTAATCTTTTATCCTTGTTTTACTAAACACTGTTCGCTGATTTTGCAGGTCTGGAAGTAACTGTGTAGTCTGAGATAGGGCAGCAGATAGGGTAACAGCCTTTTAGGCTTCCCAAACACCCTTTGAGGGGTTCGCTGGGGTCAGGACAAGGGAGGGAGGCTGCAGCCCCTAGTAAGCCTGGAAATTGCAACAAATGGCTACCTTTTGGATTTTAGACCTTTTTTTAGATTTCTAGGGTTTTTTTAAGGAAATTTTCAGATTAAGGGTTTTTTAGGCTTGATAAGGTGACGCTTTAGGGTTTCTGGGAGTAAAAAGATAGGCCGATATTTTAGGAGGGAAGGCCAAATTTGTAGGGGGGCCAAAAAAAATTATTTTGAATTTTTTATTTTATTTTTAGGTTTTACGATTTTTTAGCGTTTTTCTGGTATAAATTGCAGACCTATAAACTAAACCTAATCTACCATGAAAATGCAATAATTACATATGGGAATGAATAGAAATTTGAATAAA
Organism: Pseudotsuga menziesii; assembly: GCA_001517045.1. Lineage (NCBI taxonomy): Eukaryota > Viridiplantae > Streptophyta > Pinopsida > Pinales > Pinaceae > Pseudotsuga > Pseudotsuga menziesii. Next base: position 102,084 of record LPNX011228175.1, on the reverse strand, counting down.
ATTGATGAAACAAGGGTTTTATTATTTAATGGATGAAACCCTAAACCTTAGGCCTAGACGAAAGGTGACCAGCCTCCCTCTTGGACTGATTTTTCCTTGACTCTAAACCAGGGCCTCCTACAACTACCTAAAGGGTTCATTATGGGAACCTAATCTAGGGAAAACTTGGAGATCCAAGGCCAAACTAGAGAAAACCTCCTCTAGGGAGCGTTTACCACCATGCAAGGTTGACAGAAGGCAGAGAAAGACTAAATTAAGAAAAAATGCAGCCTAGGACACCATTCAATCATTGAAGAAGCAAGAATTACTTACCTTCACTAAAAAAGACCAATCAAATACTTACTTGAGCTTTGTGTTGTTGCGACAATTCTTCGCATCCACCATGCATGAGTAAAAACCCTAGAGAGCATCCAAATTCGATCCTTAAGCCAAAGAAAACAATCCTCTTAGATGCTTGCATCACTTCCAAAACCTAATTAGGGTAAGAGAGTAATGTAATGTTTTATTCCATTGTCTTGTGTTTTACAAATGAAGTGAGGAGAGCTTATTTACAGCCTCTCACACTCACTTTTTACAATAATCTAGGTCGACATGCCAATAAAGTGTTAACATGAAATAATATAAATAATATAAAACATGGCTAACTTGGGGCATTTCTCCCCCAAGTTACCAAAACTATTGAAAATGACTAAAACTGAACAAATAGCTTCACTCTAAAGGATGGAGTGAGCTTGGGGGGGGGGCGTCATGCCCCTTCTAACCCCAATAATGCTGAAAACCCTCAATGTTCCCCCTCAAACAAGCATGACAGCCTGGGGCTATGATGACGTCTATCATTGAGAAGGCCCCAAGGAGAGAGGGCGCTGTGCTGGAAAGAGGCTAGGAGCATCGGATACCAACCCAGGGTTAAAAACCCCAACAAAGGGCAATTAGTGATGCCACTATGCCATAGTACTCCTAAAGACAAATTCAAGGGGTCCGGCCATAACCATCCCTCAAAAATGCAAGGAACACCCCCATCCTGGCCCTGAAAAAGAAAAAAACGTCCCCTCTCCTTGGGCATACATCTGGAAGTGCGCTTGGTACAAGTACAGTGTAACACTCATCATGGCAAAACTACTCACAACCAACAAGAACTTCACAACACTGCCCTACTCTCAAATCACAATGAAACAATTATGCTTATTGCCTTGTTCAGATTGGCTCTGATACCATGAAGAAATAATGACAAAATCACAAAACTTCTCTTTCAGGTATTTAAATTTAAAGATTCATTTGCAGACTTTAATGATTCAAAACACCGTGCTAAATTCTTCGAACACATAAGCACTGAACATTAACATGATACACAGTCATTTTGGTCAACCAAGACCAGGGCAAAACCCAAAGAGAAGAATTTTTATTAAGAAGAGAATTTCATAAATCTCTTACATATAAAATTTTCCTTTTCCCTAAATTGGCAAATTAACACAACTTATCTTCAGCAGTCTGCTGCCTCGTTCTTGTGCCACCGAATAGCTGTATGGCCTGCTCACACGTGCCAGAATACTGTTGTACGGACTGTTCTCTGTTTGCAATTAATACTCCCTCGTTTTCTGTGACCACACGTGCCAGAAAAAGTACTGCTGTATGGTCCAGTCAGATTGCAATTAATGCTGTCAGCCCTTGCCTCGATTTTTGTGCCCACAAGTACAAAATAATACTGCTGTACGACCTTTGTCAGTCTGTCTAGAAAACTGTGCAGAACTGTCTGGCTCTCTTGGGAATCGTGCTGCTGAGGTTTGCTAAGCTCCTTGGAAAATGTGCCAAGTTTAATCTTGGATAAAACTCTTCTCTTCTTCTTCAGTGTTCTTTTTCTCTCTTGGTGTGTCTTTTTCTTGGTCCCTTTTACTCATTTTATACTTCATTTTCTAATAACTAACCCTAACTACCAAATCAATGGCTAAGATTAATTTCTTAGATCAAAGGCTCTCTTTAAATGCACTTTTAATTAATAAAAGACAATAATTAAATGCACAACTTAAATGGGACCCACAACTTAAATGAAGTACAAACTTTTATATATTTACGTAAAGTCTTTTTATACATAAATAAAGTACTAGGAACAAAACTTCGTCCCCCCATGACTAACACACCCAAAAACATGAGGCAGGACATCCAAAGTTAAAATTTCAACATTTGATGCTTGGCAAACGTTTTCTTGGTTGTTTTCCTTCTTTGGCTTGGCATATCAAGAAATTTGTTCCCAGAGGAAACTTGGATACAAAACAAGAGAGATTGGAGTTTGGTTTATTAAGCTTAGAGGTCATCCCAAACCAGTGTAGACAAAACAATTTAGGGACAAGCTAGTAAAGGATTAAATATTACCTCTTGTCACCCAATCTAGATAACACAGTCCAGAGTTTGGACCATAGTTACATATATCGGTGATATCTCGCCCATATCGTGATATATCGCAAGTCATTCCCCTTGGCAATATATCGCCACTAAAAAATTGCGACATTTACGACATTTTGAATATATCGCGATATATTGAATGTGTTGCGATATATTGGGAATATATCACGATATTTTGGAAAATATCGCCCTGCAAAAAAAAATTGCATGTAATTTGGGAAATAAATATGTTGGTTAAGTTGTTGGTAGTGTTATTAAAACCTGAGATATTAAATTATTAAAATAATAAATGATAATATTAAATTCTCAAAGTAAAAGTGACATTCTCCTTATCTTTCATTTTCTATCCTTTTATTTAAATTTTTAACATTACCATTAATTGTTTCCGGATGTTTGAGAGTGGTTCCAACTTCGTTGGACTTCATATGCAAAAAGTAGAATTTTAGATCCCATTCAAAATTCAACCGACTTAATAGTTTTCAGGATTTTAGGATTGCAATGTTTCCATTGGATTCTATCATGTATGTGGGTATAGGAGGGGCATTTAATCAAGCACATCAACCCCTCTATGTATCTCGATGTTGGTGGCGTTGATTGTTGAACTCTTGTATCATGACCTTAATAAAAATGTACCCTTCACTCAAACAAAATCACTTATTAAGCTTGGGAAGCCTTTTCTACCTTATTTTAGTGAATGGTTTAGGAAGTTTCATCAAAATAGGACGTTGAGTCTGTTGACTAATGTCCTTGGAGGATCAGCTTTGAGATTTGAGGTAGATGCAATGGTGAGAGTCTAAAGGAGGGGGCATAGGGTGCTATTTATGAATAGGATCCTGATATAGGCAATGATTTTGATGATATGTAGTTATGGGAGGGGACAACTCACATTCACTTCCACCTCATTCCTATTACCTTTCACCATAGCCCGAGCAGTTGGAGCTTCCATATCCACCGAAGGTCATCCAGAGCACCCAGAAGACCACCTTCTGCTTCTAGAGGAATTTGGTTTCCCTTGCCCGTAAAAGGGGTAGAAGTGATCGATGATTCGTATTATTATGATTGTACTATGTAGTATCTAGATGCCTCATGAGTCTTATCTCACGAGATAAATTTTTTTGATCATTTGAGGTGATTTTGTATCATTCTATCAAGAACATATTTCAGTATTTTCAATTAATCGTCGATATGTGATCATGATCCCTCATTTGACATCTTATGCATCTTATATATTAGTTGTATTTTCATATTTGTGTAGTAACATGTTTATCAGATGTTGTTGCTTTAGATGTTAAAAAAATTGAAAAAAAAATGTTCTTTTTGTATTTTTTCGAGGTTTTATGACATTTGCCGATATTTTCCGATATTTTCATCGATGTTGCCGATACGTTACATTCCGGACTCTCGGCGATATATTTGCCGACACAATATATGTAACTATGGTTTGGACTCAAACCTGAACCTAGCACAAGAAGCCTCACTTCCGGTCAAAGTGCATAGAGAACATAGGAAGCTCAACCAACCAAGAGAATGCAGATAATTTGTATGGTTTGGTTTATTGGCCTAACCTACGGGTTGCTAGTGTGTATGCATAGTAAAAATGACACAGGAAAAACAAACTCAGCATATTTATTTTGATTTGCATAGTACCTTGTTGTTGTATACAGGCTACACTAAAGAACAGGTTTTGAAGCCATTTTCGGGGAACATGGCTCTCTAAATAACACAAAGAATGAAGACTAGACTTTTATTCTGCATAGCATCCGTGTTGGTGAAGCGAGTGGACTATGAGCCCCTCGTTTATAGATCAGATACAGTTGCACAAGGATATCTCTCTGTATTCTTCAAAGGACCGTGGGTTATCTGATTTCGGTATTAATGCAATAAATGTGTTGTTGAAAGCTGCCAACATCCTTCCATTAACCCTAGATTCCTTGATGACTCTCAATAGATCCTAGCCAATAAAATTGTAAAACCAGAGAAGAATTCAACCGGCCATCTGTCCAGTCTAGGACTTTTGTCCTTTTTGAGTCTATGGAGCACATGCTCCACTTTTGTTTCCTCATCCATAAGCCTGCTATTATCCTCCTCTAAAACAAAATTTGGAAAGAAGAAAGTCATGTGCTCTATATCTGTAATGTTCACTCTATTATCATCCTTATAGAGCCCTTCAAACTGCTCCCTCCCAAGTCTAGCTAGATATTCAAAGCTGGTGGCTTCCTCACCATTCCCGTTCCTCATTTTCCAAATTGTATTGAAATTTTTCGGGGATTTGCATATTGATGGAAAACCGTGGTATTTTCATCACCCTGTTGGAGCCAGATAGCTTTGCTTTTTGTCCACTAATAGCTTTCTCTTCCTCTTAAGAGAAATAATCACCTTTTTAGCATCGTCTGAAGAATAACCAGCCAAATCCTGAGAGTACATTTTCTCTAACTGATTCTCCATCTCCAGAATCTCTTTATTGTCCTTCTGTTTTTTCTTATGTGCCCAAGTGGCTGCAGCTTCTTTGTCTTTCTGAGCTTTTCCGTGAACTGCATCGAAGCTGATTCGACACTAGTTTTATTAAAGGGAGACTAGTGGTCCTTTATCAGGGACATAAATTCTTCTTCTTCAGGCCAGTAATGATTGTATTTGAAGGGACTAGGACGCTTTATTCCTTCCATGGCCAACTCCAAGAATATGGGAAAACGATTTGATTCCCCACCTTCTCCAATCCACTCCCTGGTCCCAAGATGATTATTTAGGAGCCCTTCAGAACTAAGAAAGCTGTCAAATCTTTTTGCAATCCTGTCATCATCCACCCTCTTGTTCCTCCAGGTGGGATGAATCTTTATAGGCTCAATATCAAGTGGACCACAATCCTCCAATCTTTGAAAGAATTAATTGGGCAAAGGATCAGCCTGTGCAGATTGACCCAATGTAAAATTCAAGGTACCACCAATAATAATTTCATTTTGCTTTAAGAAATACATCCTGAACAAATTATCCTGGAAAGGTACCCTCTCTGCATAAGGTCCATAAAGATTGAGCACATTGATCTCTCTGCCTAGCTCCTGAGCATACAGAACAGTAGCTAAATCTGAATTCACATACAAAGAATTAGTATTGTAGAAAGAAATAGAAGACCAACCTATGATAAGCCCTTCTAAGCGACCATAAGTATCCATGTAAGTGGATCCCATCCCTTCAAGAAATTTACCCAACTTCGAAACCGAGTTCTCTCCCTTCCCCATCGTCTCCTGCAGCAATATAACACCAGGCTTATGAATTTCAACAAGACTTTTTAGAGGAGCTTCCCAATCTTCTACAATTTAGAGATAAACAACATATGGCTGACTGGTTCTTTTACTTTCTTATTCATAAGATTTTACCTCAAAATGGTTCTTTCATAATTCTAGAATTTAGTGTTAGTGTTTGAGGTGATGATAGTAATTTTCTCTACTGATGCCATTCTTGCCATTCAGAGATTAATAATATGTTCTGTTTGTCATTGGTTTCCTGTCATACTGACACGTTTTTTTACCTGAGGGATCTTTGCTTTTCTTTTCTAACTGTTTGAGGTCTGCGGTATTTGTGCTCATCTGGTGGAGAGCTTACTTTGTTCTTGACTGGAAGCTACTGTGCATTAAAAACTGGACTAAAATTAATATCTGTTATTGAGAACTTTGCTAATGACTGGCTATCAGAGGTCTCCAGTGGTTGAAGATTTCAAAAAACACGACATAGCATATCTTTTATATTGTAATTTGTTGAGGCTATTTAAGCATTGGTCATTTCTTTTTGTTCTGAAAGGCTGTATCCTTGACATCTAGGCAGTTTTCCAGAAGTTCAGGGTATTAGGTTTGTGACTTCTGAAAGTTTGCTTTGTTCGCACGTGTCCATCATAGAATGTAGAAATTTTTACGAGGTTTTGAAACATATGATGATTAATATATGGGAGTGCTTTTGATTTTTCCCACTATATCTCTGGATTACTGTTTTGCATGCAAGCTAATTTTTGTTGAAGTATTAGCATATTTGGACTCAGATTTATTGATGTGTTGAAGATTCTCCTGTATGAGGTGCCTTAAAGATGCGACAGAAACCTATAGTAGAACATTATGGGATTCAATGACATGTTATCTTATAATCGAAATGGCACGGCTGTCATCTTGTTAAGCAATTGTTTTCCTGATCTGAACTTGATCTTACAATGAATTGAAACATGTATGGAAATGTCCAACAGATTGGGTTAGAAGCCTAGTATGCTGGTATGGTTGGATGGTTTTAGGTTTCAAGTAGCATGTAACATGTTCAGTATCAAAATATATTCCACCATTAAAATGGACAGAAAGACAGATTTTTGTATATAATTACAAATTCTGTTCTTTGTCCTATTTGCTTACCAATTTCTAGACAAGCTCTTTCAGTGTCAATGGAGAAAATTTTCCAGTGACACTTGGTTTTCCCAAAAATGGACTCACCTTCCTGAATATAGTTAGTTAAGACCATAAGAATGATACTAATATGGTTCATGTGATAGATTTTTAACACATGCAACAACTTAAATCCTGTGTATGTAGAATCACTTGTTTAATTATCCATACTTTTATTAACTTCGGAAATTGATGTGATTTCTGCTGGATAATAATTTAAATTCTTCCTTCAACCCGACATATATTGTATCCAATGGATAGTTCAGGTTTAGCTGTATGACACCACCTCACATTTGGTTGAATTCCTTTGTCATTTTCTTCCAAAGAACAAAGACGGTTTATATTGATTTGTAAAAAAGGCAGGCATGGTTCTTCCATGTAGCTGTATTTTGTTTGTAATCACTTGGGAAGATCTTCCAAGGCTTAGAGGCCAATGGCTATTGTATTGGCGAGTAGTATTCTTAGATTGTGGGGTTTAGAGGTTTCCGCCAAGGATGCCATGACCATTGAGTGGCCTCTTGCTGCCTTTTAACATAAAAATTTCTCATGGTTTCAGCTTGCTTACCCTTCAACAACTTGTGTATAGCATGATAGCAGTGTTGAATTGCATTTTATTGATCACAAAGTCCTTCAATAAGTGATGGTTTGGTTGTTCTTTTGTAGAACATGCTGGTGTTATCAGAATGTCATTGTCTAGCTGAGTTGATCTCTCACCAAGTACAGGGAATATAATGCCCATCATGTTAATGCTATGATCTGTGAAGAACACTATTACCACCATGCCCAAAATCTCAGGGATTGGAGGACTGGATAAGACGCAATAAAAGTTTGATATTTCTTTGCATATTGTTGTATTTACCACCAATTGTTGCAAGCTCTCCTTCGTTTATATTGGACCATTTTACAGGGGTTTTCATTCTCTCTGAAGTAATCTAAAATATCATTAACAATCTCATCCATTTTAAATATTGAAAGTGGCGTGCACATTTTGAAGCTTATGCTTCCTCGTTCTTCAAGTCACCCTTAATTTAACGATATGTAAACTCTACGAGCTTTTACAATCTACGATATACACTTAAATTTTGCAAAACTACACACTTCAATGTCACAGCCTATTCTATATACATCCCTAAAATATCTCTATACAATGCTCGTATTCTCCTAGGCTCACACGACAGCCCAAATATTTTAATGTCATCAATATGCCCTTTGTTATATACATATAAGTTTTGATAGAAGTTATCTTATTAATGTTAAATGGAATCTTCAATGAGGGATATGCCACTATGGTTTAGTAAAATTGTAACTGGATATTGTTTTGTTTATAGAGTTTCTTCCCATCTTTATTTTGTTTGTTATCGAAGTGATGCTTGTCATGTTACTGTTGTTCAGTTCATCATTGTTAATGGTACATGAAAGATTCATTCCTTGATGTTTTTTGTCCTAAGAAACTAAGGTCCTAGGAAAGCCAAGTTATCCTAGTGAATGACGCAACCTAAGCTATGCTTGTCTTGCAGTGATTTAAGAGGATTAGTCATTCATAGCATAGCTCCAATTTAGAAAGGGAACTAGTACTTTTTAGTATTTATATATAAGCAGCGCATGGAAAAAACAGAGGTTCATTTGTCCCACCAATAGGTCATTGTTTAAACAAGTTAATTTCTAGCAATACTTCTTTACTTCCTTTGCATTATTTTTTCTACTAGAATGAGTTGTAAGGACATTGGAGTTCTTAAAAGGGTAAAACATGAGGTTGGTAGCAGATAACGAGTCTATATTCCTTTGGATACTCTCAAATAAGCCTTTGTTAATAGTAAACAACTTGATCAAGGCTTCTGTGACAGATAAAGCTGCTTGAAAGGCGGTCGCTTAGTGAACGATGTCCATGAGAAGTTCACAGGATTCTAGAAGATCTCTCTTTCCACTTTAAAATTATTCTCATCCGAAAGTTCTTATAACCCTTCAGCTAACAAGCTGGGCATTTGATATGATCACACTTTTCATTTCATCACAATAAACATTAATATTCTGCCTCAAAATAAAATGATAATAAACATAGTATAGGAGGTCATCATTATAGTTCTTCACCACATGGTGCATGTAGTGTCACCTCCATGATCCGTTGTAAGAGTTGTACTTTTAAAGCATGGGAGTCTAAATATAGATAATCGATGATAATGGCACCGCAGGCAAATGTAGAGGTTCAGGAACTGTGTGAAAATAAGTGCTTGCATCTTCAATTAGCTGTTTAGTAGTGATTTGCAGTTTGATGGTCTAGTACATTGAAGTCCAACACATAAATAGCTGTTGCAATTACCTTAAAAGCTTAAAAGAGTAGCTCATAAACAACCTACATTAAGAAATTTAATGACCCTGTACTCACTTTTCTGAATGGATAAAAAGAATCAACCCGGTCATCCAATCTAGCTACCAACATCTCCAACAAAAGAAAGCTCAAATGGCAACTACATCCAGATTAGTTGGGAGTGCAACCTCTCAAACTAATCTGGATATAGTTCACAGGATTCTAGAAGACCACCTCTCTTTCCACTTTAAAATTATTCTCATCCGAAAGTTCTTATAACCCTTCAGCTAACAAGCTGGGCATTTGATATGATCACACTTTTCATTTCATCACAAGAAACATTAATATTTTGCCTCAAAATAAAATGATTATAAACATAGTATAGGTCATCATTATAGTTCTTCACCACATGGTGCATGTAGTTTCACCTCCATGATCTGTTGTAAGAGTGTAAGTTTAAATCATGGGAGTCTAAATATAGATAATTGATAATGGCACAGCAGGCAAATGTAGAGGTTCAGGAACTGTGTGAAAATAAGTGCTTGCATCTCCAATTAGCTGTTTAGTAGCGATTTGCAGTTTGATGGTCTAGTAGATTGAAGTCCAATACATAAATATCTGTTGCAATTACCTTAAAAGCTTAAAAGAGTAGCTCATAAAACAACCTACATTAATAAATTTTAATGACCCTGTACTCACTGTTCTGAATGGATAAAAAGAATCAACCCGGTCATCCAATCTAGCTACCAACATCTCCAACAAAGAAAGCTCAAATGGCAACTACATCCAGATTAGTTGGGAGTGCAACCTCTCACCACTTTCAGTCTCTGTTTTCAACTCTGAGCTTCTAGTGTATATCTTCAGACAAAGATCTACAATGGATACACTCCCTATATAGGGAATAGTGCTATGTGAAAGGGAGTATATAATTCTTGGCATTTTTCCGAGTGTAATAATGACATTATGATTATTCCTACGGAATATATGCATGTGAAGTAAGGGCCCTTGAATTGATATTGATACCATATGAACTCCAAATTAATGATGTTTGTGTGCTTGTTTAAGTAATAAAGATTAACCGTTGGTATTTTAACTCCAACCCTAAGCCCTTATTCACAGAAGTGTTGTTATTGTTTGTACCCAAAAATTTCTAAAATTGAGTATCACAACTTAAAAGAAGCTATATTGGGGGATGCATTGTCAGGAAACTCTGCATTAGCACATGGCTAAACTTATGTATGATACACTTTATACTTATTGTCGCTGATACATTTTTAAGCTCTTTCCTGGGGAGGGTCTCCCTTATAAAATAAGCTTGTTAGTTACCTGGCAGATTGTATAACTCACCATTTTGCAGGGGATTTGAGACAACCACTTGATTTGATGTGCTTTACTCACCTTTGAAGCAACTTTTAGAAAACTAAGTGAAGGGAACATCTCTAATATAAAGCTATCCATCAAAATCCCCTTTAACCCAGCTTCCCATATAAAAAATACTTAGCTATTTTTCCCACCAAAGTTTAACCTGACTACATTCCCAAAAGACATGAGTGTGATTATCATTCCTCTTGCCATATCAGGCACTGAGACATTCCCATAAATCCATATTTCCTTAACTCCTTTTGAGGAAAGGTGATATGTCCCAGGAATTGGGTAGACAAACTTGTCATCGGTAATATGTAACGGACTTAATGGGCAGATCCCTTCTTTGCAATATTGTTTATTGCTAGTTACAGAGGAACCAGAGGTTAATTAGTTATCATAGTGAAGATGTAGCCAACTTCTTTCTCTTGTAGACTATAAATAATAATAACAAAGAAGACATAAGGATGCACATTTTGGGAAGCAATCTCATCGTAGAGTTAAGTTTTAAGTGTTGTGTCATAACACATCAGTTAGTCTCAAAACATGCAGCCTTTAGACATCAAATTTTTTTGGCCAAGAAATCAATGCTTCTCTATCAACCGGGGTTGGCTCAAACACCACATGCTCTTATGCACACTAAGCTCAGTAGGGTCTAGCATGAACGTTTAATCTTCTTTTTCATCTAGGCTTGGATCCAATGAAAAAGAAGGTTCCAACATGATAAAAAAAAGTTCCAACATTCTCTATCAACATGCCTTGGCTCATATGTTGCATGAACTTGTGGACACCTGATTCCCCAAGTTCTAGCATGCGATTTTTAGCCCTCGCAAATATTTTATTTTTGGGTAACATATGGATCCACTCCTTTTATCTTAGGCTTCCATAGCCTTCAAGGATTCACTCCCTCGTGCTTTAGGCTTCCACAACCTTCAAGGATTCGCTCCCACATACATGGCTTCTGCACCTATCTTCCACAAAGTAAAGATTTGACATCTTCACTGTATCCAACCCTTTTGGTGTGAATACTTGGTTTTCATTCTAACAAGTTCTTATTTATTAATTTTGCCAAGTTCTATTGTGGACAACTTCTTGCTTTCGTTATCACGGTTCCCTTCTTGATACCCTAGCATATTGTCGATTTCATCTCACACATTTTTAGCCCCTTGTTGACCCAAATATTTTTTTCTAGTTAAATGTCAACTTTATTTCTATTTTTGATGTTTTGTGCTTTCCTACATAGGTTTATTGTTGGGCTTCAAGGATATGCGCACATGACTCAAATGGAGTATTGGTTTTTTGGTTAACCATCTTGTTCTTTGTGAGATTTTGCTTCTCCCTTTGCCAACAGACCACACCCACCTTCTCCTCACCCTATTTTCCAAGTTTCTAGACGAAATTCATGCAACCTCTAGGGCCCTCCTCAATGTGGATACAATAGACATTCACCAAGAATTATTCCCCATTCAAAACTTTGTGATGACAAGCATGCAAAATTTGCTCGACGCACCCTCATCGGATCAACCTCTGGTGTTTTGGGTTGTTGCTTCTCCCTATTGTAGTGAACTTGGGATGCCTTGACTGCTATAGGAAACTAACCTATTATCATCCCATACCCTCTTCTCTTCCAAGTGGTAATGCTCCATTTTGACTAGACCTATGAATGCTTATTTTGAAGGTGTTCCAGATGTGGAGGCAACCCAATATTGTTTGATGAATGTACCTTTATGTGGTTTATGCTTTAAAATTCAGCAATGTTATGATATGATTACCAACTGCCATATGATGTATTCATTGTATGTGGCTTGTGAATATATTGAGATTCACTTGGAAGTCACCGGGTATCATGACTTGGTGTGTTGATTTATGATCTTGATATGACAATGATTGAATGAAGTTTTATGAGATGTGTTGGCTCGTGATATTGATTGATGAATAAATGACATGCATTTTTGACTTGTTATATACTGTAATCTCATTGCTGATTTTTCGAGTGTGATAGATAAGACCTATCGACACATGGAAGTCGAGAGTGAGATTTCTCGTTCCACAATAAAAACATATGATGTGTGTTATTTAAACATATAATATATAGAAATGTACTCACTCAAATAGAAAAGACGGTTGTGAGTAAATAGACTTTATTGCGCAAAAGTAGTATGATGTGTGTTACTTAAACATATAATATATAGAAATGCACTCACTCAAATAGAAAAGACGTTTGTGAGTAAATAGACTTTATTGTGCAAAAGTAGAGAGTAGAGAAAAGGAAAGTAGGTGTGCATTATAAACATCTAAATTAAAGGAAACATTCACTTTCTTTTGTTATTTTTTTTAAAATTAAAAAGGGAGTTATTATATGCACACACTATATGTTAACTTAAAAAGGAAATGAGAGAAAAGTATGAGAAGAGTGTATGTTAACTTAAAAAGGAAATGAGAGAAAAGTATGAGAAGAGTGGGCGAGTAATATGCATATAAGATAATTATAAAATAAGGAATTATGCATGAGTAACACGTGACATAAGCCTTATAAATTAAGGTGAAAGGTGGTTGTGAGAGCACTGAAGGTTTAGATGATGGATATGTTGCTAAGGTCCACGGATAGTTGGTGGAGAGGTGTGGATTGTGCCAAGCCCTGATCAAGCACTTGTTCTTGTTTATGGCGGGGATCCATATTGTCTTTTTGAGAGCAACACAATCTTTTGAGCGAAGGAGGCTTTTTCCCTTCACATATTTTCTATTTTCTATTAGACATTCCATTAGGGTCTTTACAAGTTGAGGGTTCTAGGAGAAAGAGTACCCTTTGGATACAACAGGGTGGAAATTTGGTATAACTTGGTTGGCAAGGAGGGAACTTGGAGCAAGAGGAGTTGCTTCAACCTTCAGATAAGTGAGAATTCTATTTGAATTTAGGAAAACTCTTTCTTTACTTTCCAATATGTTTAGAAAATTATTAGCTAAGAATTCATTTGTTCACAGGTAAATTAGTGCACGTTACTTGTAATGGTCATAATGGTGAGAACTCATAGGTTGCCTTAAGGCAAGACTCATGTACGGCACTGCTATTGATTCCATGTTGATACGCAACACTTTTGATTCCATGTTGATATGTAACATTGTCTAGAAGTATTAGATTATAAACTATATCTCCTATTTTCATGGTTGTGTCCGAATTGAATGCTTTCGTTTTATTTTGGTGAGTAAGAGAGTAGGACCTTGAATTAACTTTAGAGTACAGAACGGTACAAAAATGATACAGTTTGGGCTCAAGAGAACCCTCTCCTATTTTCATGGTTGTATCCGAATTGAATGCTTTCGTTTTATTTTGGTGAGTAAGAGAGTAAGACCTTGAATTAACTTTGGAGTACAGAACGGTAAAAAATGATACAGTTTGGGCTGAAGAGGACCCTCCATAGTGTGGAAAACAGATATTGCTTGAGTTTTGAAACACTTGACCCTCATATTTTGGAAAACAGGTCCACTTAAGCTTTGAAATACGATTTTTCCAGGTTCCATCAAGTTCATATGCAATTTGCAAAATAACTATAGCTTTGAGAGAGAGTCTGAACTATGAGGTAAGAAGCGTACTACTGTCTACAGAACAAAAGAGTGCTTGCTAATAAACATAGTCTTAAACTGAAGTAAGGCCTGCATGAACAAGGCCAACAATCTTCTAACAAAACCTAGACATCTTGAGGTTGTTCTTCCATAAACAAAAATAAGACAACTTGGGCAAATCAGAGAAGAAAGAGAATCAAGTTGAAGGAATCTTGTCGACCATGGCTGCTTGAGCATCCAGTTCTGTCGTCGTCGAAGGAGCCACCAAGCTGCTGCAGGGAGTGACACTGTGGAGTTGGAAGGCCACTCCTTGTCGACTAGCCATATTATTGAATTTTGCGTGAAGCAGCTGAATCTCCTTCATGGAACTAACCAAGCTATCATGGAACTAAGCAGAGAATTCATAGACCAATATAGGTGCAAGGAATGGTGATATAATGCCAATCTCAACCTCGTGTCGTTTGGGGCCACAACCCATTTGGCCATTTTTTCAGAATCCACCATGAATTGCGAATCCTCAGACTGAGACAGAATGATTCTTTCTGCTACCGCAATTTCCTCCTTGACATGGCTTGGGGTGTGCATTTGGTAACGCAAGGGCCGCCTCTATTGCCCATTGCAGCTCTCGTGGAGGCTTCAGGTCGGCCGCAGGCTCCTTCCCGCTGCTGCTAGAGCCCCTTCCCACTGTTAATTTGTAATGCAAAGTAATAGTCCCTCACCCCTATGCAATCACCGTACTGAAACTGTTAATCTTAACCAACAAAGCCTCGTTTCAATGACCGGGTTCCTCACATAGGTTGCGAATTAAAAGGCTCATTCTTCTCCACAACCGCGACTGCCGAGTCCTTACTATGCCATGACGCCTTCACACATAGAGGCTCATTATGGACAGATCGTCCATTAACCATAAGCAATCAGGTGTGTACGGTTTACAACCTTTCTTTCCTCACTCGGCATGCAAACCTCTAAGCTGAGCTCATAAGCTTCGACGTCGTACATACGAAACCGTTGCATGATGGGTGGGCTACACCAAAGATAGTTGTTATCTCGTGAGGTGAACCAAGATTCGTGGTAGGGGGCTTCCGTCGAGGCTTGAGCTGAGCCATGAGCTGATCCCCGTGGAAAAGGGGCTGCCTTGTCATGACCTTTGCACCAGTCGCGGGGTTATGCTTCCATTATTTTTATTTTAAAGAAGGATTTCTTTAAATTATAAATATGAAAATAAGATGAATGTTGCACTATTGTATTTCTTTGCGTGGTCCCTTGGAGCATGGTTATATTATAATGCAATTGAAATATATCCATAAACAAAGGAATTGAAAGAAGTTCTTCGACTGTTTTTATTAACATGTATACCAAATAGATATGAATAAACTAGAATATAGTGTTGATAGGAAATGAATAAAATTAACTTTGAAGCTGAAAGGTCTCTAATATGTGATACACTTGTTGTTATTAATAAATGTGGTTAGGGTTTCGTAATTGAATGGAAGATTATTACTGATTTGATAATTTCGTAAGAATTGCATATGCATTATAGGAGACATGTTTGAGATATCATAAGTACTCTTAAAATGGTAGTGAAGGTAGCCAATTATTCATGCCATTATTTGGCTTATATTAGTAGTCAATATCATGGATTCAATATTGTATGCTCTCTTACGTTTTCTTATGAATATGATTAAAGTGAGATACATAGTATGCATGTGATGTTTGGGTAATTAATATATATTCCTATTTCAAATAAGCACACCTCTTAATGATTGAAATAATGTATTTGGTTCACGTAACATTAGAGGGGTGTTACACTAGTAGTGGGACATACACGTCATGCCAAAATCTTCATGGGAGAGGAGGCATAGGTGTGTCAACATCTTTGAGGTACAACAACAAAGATGGCTCTCATAAATAACCCAAATTCCAATAGTTCCTCTTGTAAAATTAGGGGAAAACTCTCCTTCACCACAAGGGGAAAACTCTCATACCCTAGAGTCAGCATGGGTGGGAGGCCCTAAGTTCATGATATTGGTCATAGTTGCAGAGCATGTCAATGATTCTTAGATGCACAATTGTGAGGATTCTTCGAAGGTGGTGGCCAATCAATCCACTAGTTTGACATGGAATTCCTCAAATGTTCCCACTTAAAACACATAGGATTGCCTTTGCATGCCTAGAAACATTCCCCACTTTGATTCTCAACATTTGGTGGTTCCCATTGTCGTAGATCCATATCATCTAATTGTTCTTACATTGACGACTATTGTGACTTGTTTTCTTTAATTTTAAATATTTTGCTACGGTCTTTCTACACATTAAGTTCTTGGCATTCAATGGCTTTGACAATTGTTGGAACTTTCTAAAGTCATTGTTGTAGCTAATGTTGCCCAAATTAGAATTGACAATAAATAAGTGAGGCAAAAGAGTCAAAGTTTTGAATCGAATCGATAAAAAATCGGCAAATACAATATATATATATATATATATACACACATATTTTGAATTAAAAAACATCTTTCATTAATATTCAAAGTAGACTTATTCATATAGTGCAATATATCAATAGATATCCAAAACATATCAATAGATGTCCGAAATATATCAATTCTCCTCTATAAGATGAGTCTAAAACCATATTGATAAATTATTGTCTATATTAGGATTCTATTCATCAATAACACCATGTGTCCCCCTTCTCTAGGCTCTAGCCCTTGCCTCTACCTCGAATCTTGAAGTTGATCCTCCAAGCACATTAGTCAACACCCTACAATTTTGATGAAACTTCCTAATGAATGCATTAAAACAAGGTATAATTAGAAGAACATTCTCATGCTTGATGAAACACCCTATAACATTCGATATCAAAGAATCAATGGAATCATCCTTCTACCTAACCCAATCCTTACCATTTAAGATGAAGGATGAAGGGAATGATCCCACCACCTACCTACTAATCTAGGAAGTGAGCCCACCTACCAACTTCTAGAACCATCATTTTCTAATAGACCCACTTCTAAAACATTGTCCCCCACCTAAATAAAAGATCTCTCTATTGTATTGAAGCACTCCATAAAAAAAGATACCAAGCCTGTACAAGGTACAACATGCTGGCAAACAATACTTCTTGATTGGGTGCATTAGAGAAACTCTTTGTTCAACAACTAAATTCATTTAAAACCCATTACTATTACTTGTCCCAGTTGGTGTCGTTGCCTTCAACACCCAAGTATTCCTACAATTCATTCCACTCTTTGCATTCGTTCATTTAGAAGAAACTCTCTTTCAAGCTTCCAAGAAGAGCTTAAGCATATCCAATACATTCTCATTGAAAAAATGAGTTTCCTAGGGCCAACACTTTTCTACAACATTAAGAACCATATTTGAGAAGCATGCCATCACCACAAGAACAACCCTTTTGGTGGTTTCTGAATTATTCTTGTCGAAGACCTTGAACCTTCACTCTCCTACTTTCAATACTCTCCGTTTTTTTCCGCTTTTCATGCTATTGATACTTACTTACCAACTACATTTTTCATGTGCAATGGCCAATGCATCTCTATTTGTATTCACGTTCCTAAATCCTTCTCACCCATGCACCTTCATTCCACACAAAAAAATCTACCATGTTGGAATTTCCATTTTCAAGACCATACGGTGTTTTTTTTTTCATCACCTTTACTATTTTACTCTTTTGTCTCCCTCATCTATTTTAGTTTCCCTTCATACAAAGCTTCTCTTCTTCTTCAAGGTACAAAAGGGTAACACCTTGAATGCAACCAAAAGGAAACATTAGCCCTTACTTTGAACAATAACCTCATAACAAGACTTTTACATGTACATTAAATTGTATCTACTTTTCATAAGCATATTTCTTGTATAAGTCAAGTTCTATTATGGTTCGACATATTTGTCATATGCACATGGAGATTCCTCTTTGAACGCTTTAACTATACTAGCTTAACTATTTTCATTACTCTTCATATTCGCTTTTATTCGTTGATGTTATTGCAGTTTCCTCCTCCTCATTTGCAGAAAAAAAATACATATATCAAATATTTCAAATGTCGAATATAAATACATTTACATATTCTCATACACTACTTCCTTCCATACTTGGTACTTTTCCCGCAATTGTATTTTTTCATTTCAAATAACTTCATATATTACACTTCTCAAGTTCACTCATAACTACATCACTTACACCTTGCCCCCTTATTACGACATACTTTTTCCATCGTCTGGTGTAATTGCTAATTGCATCAAGAGTAGCGAGGTGCTTTACATCCAGTATGGGAGAGATGTTGTCACGTAACATAATGTTCTGTTACAAAAATAAAAATAAACCAACATAGATCCATCTTAAAACCGAATCTATCAAGCATCGAGAGCCATCCAATTTCTTGAAATGTAATTTTTTTGTTTATATTAAAATTTTGACATGTCCAAAAAAAATTTACTCCTAAGGAATTTTGATCCCTCTGCATGCTTGATAGATCCAGTTTTAAGATGGATCTATGGTTTTTATTTTTATTAACCAACATAGATTTGTTTTAATCCCTTCTTATTTGGTTTTAAATTTTTATTTGACGAGGTAATATGTATTTTTTTGTAACTTTTATTCATGAGCCGACGTGAAATTTTTGATTACTTTTTCTTTTTGGTACATCATGTTATGCGTTACGTTACGTTATGTGTCATCTCCCCCACATTGGGGTATAGAGCACCTCGCTACTCTCGGTGCAATAATAAAAATTACACGTTGGCTAAAAAGGTAAGAACATGTTGATTGGATGTCCACTTAAAAAATATACACATCATGTCGACTCATAAAGCAAAAATAAAACCAACATAGATCCATCTTAAACCTATATCTATCAAACACCAAGAGGGATAAAGTTTCTTGAAGTGTAAATTTTTTTTTGACGTGTAAAAAGTTCAAGATTAAAAAAAAAATCATCTCAAGAAATTGGAATCCACACTGTGCTTGATAGATCTAGGTTTAAGATGGATCTATGCAATTGTATTAAAGAGCATATCTCTATGAACATAAATATGAAAAGCTTAAGACATTGCAAGATTTACTTTAATTTTTTGTGAGCTTTTTCTAAATAAGTTATAGTGAGTTTTTTTAGATAACTCCATGATGTAGATGTACACATGGGAGTGAATCAATCTCCTTTGGATTTGAATGCTATGGGTTATAAATTTGTGGAAGTGTAAGTATACAGAAATTGGCTTTGTGGTTGAATGGTACACATTACTCTCAAAGAAAAGTTGTCATAAACAACTAATAACATGAATTACATTGTAATTATCTATTTTGGTAGGTTTGGATTGAGAGGTGTATTAAATGAATGTTCAGAGAAATTGGCTTTGTGGTCGAATGGTACAAATTACTTTCAAAGAAAAGGTGCCCTAGACAACCAATAACACGGATTACATTGTAATTATCTATTTCGATAGGTTTGGATTCGGAGGTGTATCAAATGCGTGTTGAGAGAAAAAAAATCAATGATCCTAATGAGGTGATGCATATGGAACCGTTCATAAGACTTCATTATGAGTCACATGGCTTAAATCAATGATCCTAATGAGGTGATACATATGGAACTTTCATAAGACTTCATTGTGAGTCACATGGAGTGATGAGCTTATTATTATTATTATTATTACTCGTAATGATCCTTTTACAAATTGAACAAGTAATTTAAATAATGGTATAAGAAGTTTAATTGCATGATGCCATTGATTGAATTTCAATGTAATAATGCTGATACACTATTGAAACAAAACCAAGGAGATTATCATATTATTGCTTCATAGGTGGATGAACTTGTGTTGGCATTTATGGATCTTGAGTTAGTCATTTTATAATGTTGATACATACATCTATTAAAACAAAACCAAGGAGATTATCATATTGTTGCTTCATAAGTGGATGGACTTGTTTTTGGCATTTATGGATCTTGAATTAGTCATTTGTGTAAAATGGGAGTTGTTATTTGAAACAAAGATTGAAGATTTTTCGCGATGTATACCACCACTAGGGAATACAAGTATGCCGCCACTTGGGAATATCAGTATGTAAAGTTAAGAAGATTAAAGACTTTTAATTAACATGCAATATTTGATAAACATCCTATGGACGTTTGGGAGGGAGTAGTATAACTCTATGTCAACAAATTTGAATAAGAAATTTAAGTTGTTGATGGAGATTGAGCCTAACGTTGAATCTTGGGTGGTTAGACAGATCAAGTTAGATGCTAGATTGTTGTTAGGAGCTTTATTTATGTAACAAAATATAAGTGTATTAGACATTACTTTTTTAGTGGAAGCAACAATTAATCGAAGAAAAAACATCAAACTATTGTGAAAATGATCTTTAGATACTTGTAAAGAACAAAGGAGTTACAAATTTCTTATGTAAGTAAGGATGTCTACGAGCATGAATTGGTTGGCTTTAGTGTTGTTGGCTAAGTAGGTGAAGGAAACGTTAGAAAGCTGACTATCAAGTATGAATTTCTATTCAATGGCAAGTAATTTAATTGGCACAATAAAAAGACAAACATTGATTATAATGTTCAAGTACCAAAGTTCAATACATGGATGCAACACAAGCATGCATGCATGCACCGTGTCTTTGTCAATTGGTTGGTTAATTGACTATTGTTATTGAGAAGTCAACAATGGTCTAGTGGGTTAACTAGGGCTCCATTACACTTGTGAATAATCCTATGTATCATGTTAGGTTGAAGCAATATAATGATGGACATTATCACTTAATTGCGAGGTGATGGATTGGGATAGGTTTGTATGAGGCAAGGTTATGATCCTCCCTAGGGGTGTAATGAGGGGCCAACATGCCCATTAGAATAATAATAGTGGAGGACATTCAATATGATGTATACTAAGTCCACTATGCTTATTATTAAATAAGGCTCAATATGGTAGTTATTATTTAAATAAATGTAACGAGACCTCATTAAATAAGGTCCTCTGGGTACTTGGAAGGTTGTTATGAATAGAGTTCTCTTTTATCTATAAATAAGGATTGAAGTCCTTTTTTTCATATACTAAAAATTTGGTGCTCTAGGCACAATGTACATATAGTCATGAAGTTTGATCCCGGGTAGGGACGGTCACAACCAACCGCCCCAACCACCTGTCCTACACTTATGAAGATGTGTGGAAGAATATTGTAATTAGAGCTTAGCTCTAGATGATTTTTCCTTAAGAAGCAAATAAAGATAAGTGAATTCCTTCCATAAAAAAATTAATTATAAAATATTATCTTAGTTTAAAAATTTTGATATTAATAAAATGTGTAACATTTCTATATTATTTTTGAATAACCAAAATTATCAAAAATATCTTTAAAACAATTATTTATTTTCTCACCACAATTTTAATAACCAAAAATAACTCACTTAGAAGTGTATATGCAACTTTTCAAAATATTTTTTTAACATTAATTAAAACAAAAACATTCATCAATATACTAAAAAGTTTAATTTTGTTAAAAAGTCAAAGTCATAAAAAGTTCAATTATTTTAAAATGTCAAAGTTATTTTGGGATACAAAGTTTATGTGTAACTTTTAAATATTTTTGAATCAAAACAAAGTATTTGCATTTATCTCACCTTACTATGGCTAAAATATTATATTGATAAAAAGTTCAATTCGGTTAAAATGTTAGTTATTTTGGGATACAAAGTTTGTGTAGCTTTTAAATATTTTTGAATCAAAACAAAGTATTTGCATTTATCTCACCTTACTATTATTAAAATAAATATATGTTAAATTTTTATTATTACTGTTTTACTATTTTAATAACATTAGATTATATTTTTATTGATAAATTTTTATTTTTCAATTTATAAATGTAAATGAGATTGTTATACTTTTAATTAATATTTATTCTAAAGGAATGGCAATCAAATGGAATTTAAATCTAAGTAAAAGGATAAAAATTTATTTTTCTTAATAAAATTTAATTAAAAAATTGTATATCATATTTATCTTAGTTACAATATTATACACAGTTTTTTAAATAATAATGATCTAATTTTAAGGTCGTGATTTAGCTAGATACCAAATTTGTATATGAGATTCATTTGTTTGTTGGATACTTTGAATTTTCAATAGTAAAAAAAAGATTTTCAAAATAAAAAAATTACTAGTATATAGACCAATAAAAAGATATAAATTTAATTCAAAACTATAAGTTAAATAACTTAATTTCATTCCTAAGAACTTTTACCTAAATAACATATAAACTTAGTCTTTATAAATAAAAATAATATTATTATACATCTAGATTTGTATAATTAGAAAAATTTCAAAATTCAAAAACAATTTAACATATCAACAAAAATCAATTAACATAAAACATATCCATGTTATAAAGTAGAATTTAGCTGAAATACAAAAAATTAAACTTTCCAATTAACTATTTAAATTACATTTAAAAATAATTATATATATAAACCTGATGTAATGCTATTAAAATCACTCATCAATTTTTTATTATTATTCATATTATTACTTTATTAAGAAATATCAAAATTTTTATGTAAAACTTGAACCTAACCATAAAAACATATAAATTTAATTCAAAACTTTAAGTTAAATAACTTAATTTCATTCCTAAGAACTTTTACCTAAATAACATATAAACTTAGTCTTTATATATAAAAATAATATTATTATACATCTAGATTTGTATAATTAGAAAATTTTCAAAATTCAAAAACAATTTAACATATCAACAAAAATCAATTAACATAAAACATATCCATGTTATAAAGTAGAATTTAGCTTAAATACAAAAAATTAAACTTTCCAATTAACTATTTAAATTACATTTAAAATAATTATATATATAAACCTGATGTAATGCTATTAAAATCACTCATCAATTTTTTTATTAGTCATATTATTACTTTATTAAGAAATATCAAAATTTTTATGTAAAACTTGAACCTAACCATCTTTCCTAATAATTTTGATTTAACTTTTTTTTGTTTTGTTTAGTTGGGAGCCTTTTTTTTTTTTGATGAAAAATGAAGTTTCAAAGTCATTTTTAATATTAAATATTTTTTAATAGGTTTGTGATTTGAGGTTGTGGTATGTTTTTTATTTGTATTCGAGTAAAATTGAAATTCATTTAGTATGGAGTAAGTTAAAAGTATATAACTCTATTTATTTTATTAAAATTATTTTTCAATTTTAATGGGAATTCTATCGAAAGTTATATTTAGGATGGATTGATTACAAACTTTATTATAACATTTTATTTTTAAAACTTTTAGCCTATTTTAAGAAAACTTAGATAATTAGAATTTCAAAAAAAATTCAATATGAAACTTTATCTTCCAAAGAACATAAATTTATAAAAAAAAAAATTAAATTTGTGCACCTTCTTACTTACTCCAATCTAATTTTAGTACAATTATTTCATAACTTTTCTTTTAAAATTGTGTAGATCATACATTTATGCGAAACTTGTATCAACCATTTTTCTTTGAGCCTCCCCTCCTTTGATGACAAATGAGGCTTCACATTAGTTTTTTAAAATATAATTGTTTTTTTTACAAGAATGAATAAGCATATTATATAATAAATCAGCTTAGGATTCTTAACAACTAAAGATTTACAATAATTTTAGATACAAATTGTATGCCATTTGAAGAATAGATCTTTCAATATTTCGTTAAACATATATAGTCCAAATTACATACAAAACCTTAAAAAAAGACATGAAAATGTATTGCCCAATAAACTTTCTTAGAATAACTATGTAAGTGAAAAACATAGATCTTGACAAAGTAAATAGAAAACATGGTCATTGCGTTCTTCTTCCATCAATTGCTTTCTATGTGCATCGTCTTAAGTGTTTGATCCTTGAATTTTCCCAATGGCAGTCTATTGTACTGTCTCTTCTTCCATTTCCCTTCAATCCGCACATTACATGGATTAAGATTATGCATCTTGAGAAAACCCCATAATCATATTAAAATTCATTTCCCTTTTACTGACGAGTGGCTCCTTCCCCCCCCCGCCCCTTCTTCTTGACTATGTACTCAAGTGCATCTTGACTAATGTCAAGTTGTTCCATATAATAATTAATGTGTTCAATGGATTGCTTCAAACCGTCCATTTGGGAGTTAATACTCTTGAGCATTCTCTTGATAACTATTATCTCATTAAGGTATTTTACACCAGCTATATTGTGATTTGATAGATGAGCCATTCCTTTTCCTATCCACAAAGAAACAATATTGGATTTCCCACACCCAACAACTACATAACAGTCTACAACAAAAATAGGAAAGGAGGGCGACGAATGCAAGCTAATAACTTCCAACTGGACAATTAAAATCTGAGAGCTCGTGGCCGCGCATCTCAGCTAGGGCTTCTGCGTGCGCTTCTTAGCAGCCGCCATGGCTGCGCCCGGGGGAGGGAAATCCCCTCCCTCCCAATCTCTCTCTTATGAAGAGGCCTTCAAGAGGCTTTTATCGATTGCCGGGAAGAAGCCGATAGCCCCCCAGATCCCGAAATTCATCAAGAAACTGGAGGCAATACCTGAAATTGTCTTGCCAGAAGAAAAACCCATCAAGATTGCTCTGGCCTTGGCGGAACGTGGACTGGTCGGGCAGTTCATGGGTTTATGGCCCTCCACAAGAACCACGGACGACTGGATACAAAGAAACTGGAGGCCCCAACTGAAGCACAACGTCACATGCTACCCGGTGGGCAGAGGCTTCTATATTTTTGAATTCATCTCCAAGGATGATCGAGATCTCATTTTCAGAAATGGTCCTTACTTCATGGGTTCCCAAGGACTGTATCTCAATCCCTGGACCCCGGATTTCGACCCGAATCTTGACTCCCCCAAGGAGGTCCCTGTTTGGGTCCGTCTCCCAAACCTACCAGCGCATTGCTGGAACTATGAATCCCTGGAAAAAATAAGGAATGTGCTTGGTCGCTACATAGACAAGGCATATCCCAAGGGTCAATATTCCTGTGCCAGAATCTGCATAGAAGTGGATCTCGAGGCCGGGCTACCAGAAGCGATCAAGATCTCGGTGGGTGATTGGCATCACTTCCAACAGTTGGATTACGAGCAGCTGCCCTTCAAATGCAGACACTGCCATGAACATGGCCACTTCCAAAGAAAATGTCCCAAAAATCAGCAAGGAGACGAAACAGAAGGATGGCAAAGGCCTAAAAAAGGAAAAGCAGCCTCGAAAAACCAAGAGAAAAGGCAAGGATCCGGGCTACAAGTCCGAAGCAGTATGGAGGAAACTACAGAAGGAAGGATCTCTCCATCCAACCCCATTTAGGCGCACACCTCAAAGAAACCCTCGGAAACTGAAGAAACAAGCGAAGAAAAAAGAAATGATGCTAGATCAATCTCGGCAGCTCCTATCAGCTCCGGTGAAGTACCCCTGCAACCAATCCCAGATCTACCCCCAATCATAACTGAGGTTATCCCTCCCCCCGTCCCCATGGGAGAGCTCTTGAAGATCATCAGCCAGGAGGAGGATCCGTCCAATATAGATTCCGACCAAGGTGGTTTCTCTGATGAATACGCCTCGGAATCCAACAGCCCACATGCAACACCTCTAAAGTCCAACAAGGGAAGAAAATCCAAAAAAAAGCATCGCGAAGAGAAGTCCTTCAGAGATGTAGCCAAAGGATCTCAGGAAACCTTACCAAACATGATTAGCACCAGATCCAAGCAAGACCAACCTTCCAAGGGGGCCTCCCCTACCAAAAACGTTTAAATGCGATACATCTCCTGGAACTGCAGAGGTTTAGGCTCAAAACAAAAAGAAGAAGCCCTGAAAGACATCATCAGAATAAACAAGCCGGACATTCTGTTAATCCAGGAGACAAAAATGGAGGATTCAATCCTCTACCAAGCAGGTCACGCCCTCTGGAAAAAGGGACCTGGGATAGCAATAAGCTCAAAAGGGGCCTCTGGTGGAATAGCCACTTTTTGGGACTCCACCAAATTTGAACTGATCAAGGAGGAACGCAGCGATCACTGGATCTTCACAAGTCTTCTTCATCGAGACTCTGGGCAGCAAGTAAGTCTCTTTAATATATATGTTCCTAATCTCTTTCCTGAAAAACGCAGCTGCTGGGATTCCCTTGATATGTTTCTTAGCCAGCACAGTCCAAGAAACATTATCATTGCCGGGGATCTCAACGTCACGCTGTCCACTGAAGAGAAGAAAGGGGGCTCCATAGTAAGGGATCAAGCTAGATAATTGGTAGAGGACATTATCCTCCATTGGGATTTGATGGATATTAAGCCTCCTTCAGGGAAGTTTACCTGGTCCAACAAGAGACTGGGTCCTGGTCACATAGCAGCTCGCCTTGACAGATTCCTCATCCACTCGGACTTCCTTTCCTTTGGCTTGCTGGCCGCTTCCAAAATCCTCCCCAACTGCACCTCGGACCACAGACCGATCCTGCTAGATATCTTCTCTGATGCCACGCTGGGCCCCATCCCCTTCTGCTTCAGTCCTCTCTGGTTGCTTCAAGAGAAATTCCAGCAAGTAATATCGGATTCCTGGTCTATCCCGATGCCTGGGTCCCCCTCCTTCACCTGGGAACAGAAACTAAAGAGGCTTAAAGCAGCTCTAAAAAACTGGGCTAAACTCTTATCCACCCCTACCTCCATTAGAATCGCAGCCCAAAAAGACCTTGAAAATCATCAGCATGCGATGGACACCGTCCCCATCACCAGCATCACTCTCTCCAAAGAATCAGAGCTCCAAAAGACTTATTTTAAAGCCTGCAGGGTCGAAGAAGAATTCTGGCGTTAGAAGTCCAGAAGCTTGTGGTTAAAGAGTGGGGATAAAAACACAAACTATTTCCACAAACAAGCGGAAGCCCGCAAAAGCTACAAAGCTGTCACTGAAATAAACTTCCGAGGATATCTGATAAAAGACCTTGAAGAAATAAAGAAAGCAGCCTTCCTCACCTTCAAAGACCTCTTTTCTGCGCCCGAGGATGCCCCCTTAAATCCTATGGATCACTCTTTCGACCTCATCCCTCCCCTGATTCAAGAGGCTGATAACTTTCTCCTTTCAGCTCCCATCTCCTTAAAAGAACTAAAAAGAGCCCTTTTCAGAATGAAGCCTGACAGCGCCCCTGGCCCTGATGGTTTTACGGCCAACTTCTACACTAGCTGTTGGGACATAATTAAATTGGACCTGCTTAGGATGGTAAGGCATTCCCAAGTCACCTGCAAGATTGGAGGAAGCACCAACTCTGCTTTTCTTACATTAATCCCGAAAGAAAAGGGAGCCACTTCCTTCACCAGATTCCGGCCAATATCCCTGTGCAATCTCAGCTACAAGATCATAACCAAAATTATTGCCAATAGCCTTAAAAAAATCCTCGCCAAAGTCATCCTGGAGAACCAAGGGGGGTTCATAAAAGGAAGGAAGATCCAAGACAATATCCTCCTTGTCCAAGAGGCTATTCACTCTAGCTACCAGAATAAAGAAGAAGGAATGGTGATAAAGCTGGATCTAGCCAACGCCTTTGACAGGGTTAGACATGACTTCCTCTTTTAGTCATGAATAAATTGGGGTTCTCCACGCACTTTATCAACTGGGTGCATGGCTGTGTCAGCTCTCCATGGATAGCCCCTCTAGTAAATGGCAGATCCACTTACTTTTTCCAAGCGACCAGAGGGCTCCGACAAGGCTGCCCCTTATCGCCCCTCCTTTATGCAATTCAAGCTTCTGTTCTAAGCTTCCAGTTAACCTCCAGCAAACAGAAAAATATCCTCTCTAGCCTCCGGCTGGCCCCA
Source organism: Pseudotsuga menziesii (assembly GCA_001517045.1). NCBI lineage: Eukaryota > Viridiplantae > Streptophyta > Pinopsida > Pinales > Pinaceae > Pseudotsuga > Pseudotsuga menziesii. The sequence goes on along the minus strand of LPNX011228175.1, from coordinate 74,213 downwards.
AAGGTAAAAAATATAAATCACGCACAGTTCGCGGATGACACGATCCTACTAGGTGGAGCTAGCATCTTCTTGGAAAATCAGTTCAAAAAAGAGCTTGAACTTTACAATCAGATCTCAGGAAGCAAAATCAACCCCCAAAAAAGCAAGATCTATGGCTGGAACTGTTCAGTAAAGGAACTAGGGGATTGCCAGATTGCTGGGCATGGAAGCTGTCCACGTTTGGGACTCCTTCACCTACATAGGAGCTCCAATCTTCAAGAAAGGCTCGAAAGAAATTCATTGGACTCCTATCATTGACAATTTTAAAAATCGAATCCAAAACTGGGGCTCCAACTGGTTAAATCCAGCAGCCAAACAGTTCTGCTCAAATCTGTGCTCATGAGTATTCCAATATACCAAAACTCCATTCTGCTCGCGCCGGTCTCTATCCTGAAAAAAATGGAGACTCTGATAAAAAAGTTCCTGTGGGAAGGCGGCAAAGGGAACCTCCACTGAATCCACCTGGTTAGTTGGAACAAAATCCAAATGCCTTATAAGGAAGGAGGCCTTCAAGTAAGGGATCTGGCAAAACAAAATTTGGCCATGGGGCCAAAACTCTGTGGAATCTGATCGCTGGAAAAGACACCTGGAGCAACAAAGCTCTAAGAAGAAAATACTTCAATGGTGAAAGGCTACGATGCCTGGATAACCCAATCCCTCATAAGAAAGGCTCCCCCATCTATAAGCTTTGTCTCAAAGCCCTACCTCTCTTCCAACCAAACCTCTATTGGATACCTGGAAACAGAAAGAAAATAAATCTGTGGGAGGACGCCATCATGGGAGATCAACCTTTAGGACAAAATCCGGGGATAAAGAACTTTATGGATTGGGCCCAAAACAATAACTTAAATACTCTTTGGGACATCTCAAGCTGGGAGGAAGATGGAGATGGAATTTGGAAGGACTGGCATATTGACAATCTCCCCCAAACTGGCTAAATGATGAAAATGATAGCATAATGCAGCTCCTCCAAGGGAAAACGCCCTCTGCAAAGAACAACCCAGACAAAAGAGGGTGGGGCCAACGTTCAAGCAATTACTCAGCCAGTGAAGGATACAAAGTCTTCCTATCCTCGCCTCACGCTGCTCCCAATCCAGCTAGATGGAACTTCATTTGGAACTACCCTTTCGTGCCAAAGATAGACTTCTTCTGTTGGACTGCTGCTCATAAAAGTGTTTTGACTGGGCACAAATTAAAAATTAGAGGCATGGAGGGTCCATCCAGATGTCCCCTATGCTGTTCAGAAGAAGAGACAATGGATCACCTCTTGATAAACTGTCCCTACTCCCAAGAAGTCTGGTCGGAGGTCCTCCTCCTAAATCTAGAATATCTAGCTGTCCCCCTAAACATCCCTGACTTGTTTGCCACCTAGGCCTCCAGTTCTCCCTTTGATCTCCATAAAAAAGACCTTCTAAAATCAATTTGGATATGGGCCCCCAAAGCTATCTGCTGGAAGATCTGGCTGGAGCGCAATAGCCGCACGTTCAGGGATGAGAAAAAGTCAAGCATCAAGATTGCAACCAAGTGCAAAGCCCTCCTTGGGGAGTTATCGGTAGCCAAGAGCAAGCTTAATAACTCCAGAGACTTGGATCCGCAAGAGAGAAGATGGTTGTCTCAATTCCAGCATCCCGAGCCCATTCCCAATGCTCCCATCGCAAAAACGACTAATTGGGAAATCTGACTCGAAGAAAATGAATTCCTAAGGTGGAGATCATCTCTAAAAGAAAGCACCCTGTTCTTTGATGGAGCCTCAAAAGGCAATCTAGGGATCGCAGGAGGAGGAGGGGTCCTCCTTTCGAACGAGAACACTGTCTTAGACAACTATGCTTGGGGGCTAGGCTCAATGAACAACAACATGGCAGAGGCCCTGGTGCTCTGGCAAGGCCTCAAGCAAGCCCATGAGAGGAATTTAGACTCTCTTGTGGTGTTTGGTGATTCAAAACTAATCATCCAAGCCCTGAGATCAAAAAATTTGCCTTCTAATATTTTCTTAATCTCTATCATCAAAAAAATACTTTTGATAGCCTCAAAGTTCAAAGATATCAGCTTCTATCACATCCTGCGTGGACTCAATGACAAGGCGGACCTGGAGGCCAACAAGGCCGCTATGCTGGACAGAAACGTGCTGGCTGTAAATGGCAGAGAATCCCTCTGCATTATTCCTTAAATCGATGCTGTCAGTAATCCAATCTACAGAATATCTTAAGGACAAGTGTGAGATGCTTTCACGTTTTTAGTATGAGCCTTCAAGGCTCGCCCATGGTACATCATTGAGTGCAGTGGAGATTCGTATCTTCACCAGATCTCCTCCTTCCCCTGATCGTGACCCTCCCCCTTATAATCGGGCCTCACAGTCCCCTCTCAGAGCAGTCCTCTGATCATTTCTCAAGAGCTCTGAGTTTTGCTGTTTCTGGAGATCTCCATCCTCTTCGGTTTCTCGCGCCCGACCAGCTCCACGCGACCTCACAGCTCGCGCCGGATCCCATGGACTCAGTAGGGTCATCCTCCAATTCGCAGACAGTTGAAGAAATACTGGCAGACATCCAACAATCTCTGGATGCTCTCAAGTTAAAGACTGATGTGCAAGGAAAATCGATCAAATCCAACGTTGATGAAGGCCTCAATCACTGGAAGACCTTCTCCACTGAGCTGAGCTCTCTCAAGAATGACCTCAAGGACTCCAAAGGAGAGTTGAATTACTATAAAGATGTGGTCTTCACTCAGTTCAAAGATGCGGCCAATACCACAGGCAACTTTGGGAACCGAATTACAGCTCTAGAATCGGCTGTCAAAAAGATTTTGGAGAAGTTTAATTAGTCCTACACTACCATTTCGCCTCCCCTTTACCTCTTGCTGTTCTTTTAGCTTCAGTTTTTACTTTGTTTTCTGCAGTTTTAACTCTCAGGATTGCCATTTTGTTAGCTTCAGTTCTCGGTGGACCTCATGAGATTTCCAATCTATTCATGAGCTCTTAACCCAGTTTTTATTGTACGCAGCACCCGGTGGCTTTTTAACCGGTCTATAATTAATCTTCCCCCTGTTATAGTCTAAAAAAAAAAAAAAACTTCCAACTTATACAGAAATAGGTCCTTAACATCAGTGTCTTGATATCATAGTGTGTTAAAAAACTGAGAGCCCTAGTCCTGTAGATTACCTTTGTCTACGACTTGGTAATTTCTGTGAGGTGTTTCCATAATGGGTCGAGGGCCAACTTCTTCCATGTCTACATTTCAACTCAGGGATTCCATAAAAATAACACCTTAATGATCGATTCCTAAGTATAGGGCCATATTACATGAAACATTTGCAATATGAGATATGGAGCAGAAGAGTCGAGGGCACATGAGAGAGAAAGGGCTCCCATTGCTTGAGATAAACTCCACTAGACCCTTTGCACATTGCTCTGTACTCATCCACCATATAGAGTGCATGGCTATATTGGATTTGTAATCCATATAAACCAATTTTTTTATATTGAATAAGCAATCTTATTTTTCAAGTTCCTAAGGAAACCATCTTTGTTTCGAGGGTACCTCATTTTGCACCAAGAATCCTTTATCAAGCTTGAGTGCTTCATTTTCTAAATAATCAACATGGTTTCTATGTTGCATGATATGTTTAAATTTCACATCCTTTAGGTCTTGAAGGTTCCAGTATATTATGTCATTGTTCCTTCCTTGAAAAATCCCTATCCTTGCATCTTGTTTCCATGCCCGCTTCATGACATGAAGGGAGTCTCCAAAAAATAACATGTTGCAAATGAAAGCCTTTCAGAATTTCAATTCCTAAGAATAAGGCATACATTTTGGATTTATTTTTAGTCATGACACCCAATCCCTAAGAGAACTTTAGTTCTTACCTTCCATCGGGTTCATAAAGAACCCCCCCTTCCACATTTGCGACCCCATTTTAAAATATAATATTTTGTTAATTATGTTGAAGGTGTATTTTAAGGGCACAACACTTACAAAATATTTCACAGTCTATTTGTGCCCTGTAAAAACCCACCATATGTCCTATCCCATTTCACCATATGTTATATCCCATCTTCATTCTCTGTCAGATCTATGTTTTCCATGCGGTCATCATGGGTTCCATTGTATTCATCCCCAATCCTCACCTTTGGACTCTGGAGACATGACATTATTCGTTGGAGCACATGACTAAGTCAAGGATGGTGTTGGCCTTGTAAAATGCCTCTACAAGATTAATCCCCGTATCCCTTCATCACTATTATTATCTTGGATATCCCTGAGAAACACATGACTTATGAGTAGTTAGGGTTTCATTGTTTATGAAATTGATCCCATATGCACTCCAGAGAACTAAGTCCAATTCACCATGGATTATTGTGTCATCAATTATTTCAAGAGCTAGATATGGGAGATACATATATAATAACTAACATACATTCTCATTCCCATTCCCTTTTCTTGAACCTTTAATGTATTGATGTTTATGTTGCTATGGCGGAAATGAAAAGGATTCTTACATTTATTTATCTACCTAAATATCTAAAATATGTGTCTTATGAACGTTGTTGTGTTGGTCCATTTTAAAGAATAAAACAAGCTCATATACCTGGATGTAGACATCTAAGTGTTTGTCAACATTGATCACCTCTTTGATTTTTAAAATGACCATTTCTATGTTGTTAGGGGTTATTTCTTTGACAAGACATGGAACCACACTTGGAAGTAAAATATTGATTACTATCATTGGTGCCCAATGAAGGTGTAGTAGCCAAAGGGATTAGAGAAATCACACTCCCTATAATTCATTGTTTAATTTCCACTTTTTGGAAATTTTTTCAAAAGACCAATTCTTCAATTATTTCACAATGTACTCAAATTCAACTTCTTACAACTCTAGTTAAATGGATTCAATTGATCCCAAAATTCCTCCAATTGCTTTCAAACTTGGCGAGGAAGGTCATGAGGGGTGATGAGATATATGAGCACATCTATCAGACATATAATCAATTGATATATCCAACCATGGTCTGAAATTTTCAAGCGAAGAAGTTTCAGGACAAGACTAGTCAATTTGGGAGGTTGAAATCCCCCCTGGGGAACCAATCACTGTACAACCTTCACTAATGGTGGGTATGATACTTGGTTCTGTTATCAGACATGATTAAATTATATTTGAAGCATCATATGTGGTTTTGGGGTCGAATAGGTATCCAAGAGAACTCCATGAATTTACTAGTAGTTTTGAGGTTCCAACCCCCAATGGTAGATGACTCCAAATGCTCTCGAATTGTACCCGAAGGTGTATGAGTGACATAATAAATTAATTATTATGTTCAAGGATTTATTATATCCCTCCAATCACTTCTTCAAATTTTTATTAAATTCCGAACAAGATGGCTGATTTTAGAAGCAATTTTGGGGCTCAAATCCCCCCCGGGTAATTGCCGGAATGGCTTCCCAAGTGTGCAGAAAATCACTCAAATTCTAAAATTGAATAAGGTTATGTGTATAAGACATTATCAGAGACTCATATTCAGGATAAATCGAACTTCCATGGTTGTTATCACTTCTTTCAATCAGATATACAAAAAAACTAGTTTTAGACCCTTGGGGAAATGAGATGTAGTTTTCCCCAAATGGTATGAAATTCGACCCAATGGACACAAATTATCAGTTATAGACCATGAAAACCATAATATACTTTAATTATAGTTCATTAATTCATAAATTATCAATGGTGCACACATATATTTGATTCCATCAAGATTGTAAGAGTTTACAACAAGGTATTAGGGAAATGGCACTGTTTCTTCAATATTGGAAAATAATACACGAGATATCTTGGCATTTATACCTGATATATTTATGAAATTTACATACATATAATTTACATCAGAATACAAAATAATGGAGCAAGAGAATTTCCCTCAAAGAGATGAATAGCTCACCAGGTGCGCCTCATTCCATAGAGCTGAAAGATGGCGAGAAAACTTGAGATGAATAAAAGAACAAGCTGATATTGAGATTTGCATGAGCTTCCTGTAGCTTGAAACTTTAACTTATGACTACATTTAAGCTCCTTTAAAGACCTGAGTGGCCTCTCCAAATCACCAATTAGGATGGGAATCTTTCACCCTCAAAATTGGCTAAGGCAAGGAACTAGTCATCCACTAGCTCTCTCTTCACAAACCCAAATTCATCAAATGATCAAAAAAATTCTTCTCATGGATGATCCATGTATTTTATAAATATTATTGGTCTTATAAGGTTCCAAATCCATCCATAAAACAAATACAAGTCGAATTGGTGTGGTTGCTCATGCTATGCCATGTGACCTCTCTCTTCACCTTCCCTCTTCTCCCAAATTCGAGTAGGAGCCTCTTGTCCTTCTCCAATTCCCAAATTAGACCTCTAAGATGCTCTATTTAGGACTGAAATGTCAGTATGTAAGTATTTCAGCCTTCATATCTGACTTGTGCCATAACTGTCATAGAATCTCCATCATTGGTGTCATAGATGTCATAAATGTAAGAGGAATCTAGCCAAGTGTCCATGAAACTCCCATTTGGCTCTTCCTCTTCCATGTAAGTTACAATTCATCCCAAATTTGACCTATGAAGTATATGGACAAGTATATTAACCTTATAATCCATACAAAAACATTAGTCTTCCCATAGATTTGAGATTGCAAGAGGAGGATGCCATGTGGCACCAATTTTCTAGCTTGTGTGGGCCCCATAGTCTCCATGTGTCTCCATGCTCCATTGCCAGTTCAATTTTATCTTGTATTTATTTAATAAGCTACATTATTAAATATTTACCCTCTTCTAATGTCTAAACATCATTTATTATCCCCCTTATTCCAAATCTCAAAGCTTCCACCCCCAACCTAGGAAACTAATGATTTTCCTCCTTGGCAATTATTTGACTTTTAGCATCCATTTGACAACTTTAATGAATATGGAAAATGTGATTTGGACATTGTGACCCAATGCAAAATTTGGGACATTACAAATCCTCCCTTCCCAATATTGCTTGTCCTCAAGCAATTTCAAAGATGGTTGTTGAAGAACTTGCTTTCTGTATGATTCTTTCAAGTTGCCATTGAGCTGCCCACTTTGAGTCTTTGAGATTCCATGAATATTTTAGAGAGGAACCACCATGCTTGCTGCTTCACTACTCTGATTAACATCACCTTATTAATTTGGGAATCCATCTCCCATACTGCTTGTTTCCCGAATAATTTGGAATCAATGGGACTAAAAACTATCCCAGGGTCCCATTGCTTGCATTCCACTCCAACATTTAAGAGTGCTCTCCAACTCATACCATTAGGAAAGATAATTCCTGGATCCCATTTTCTTGTGTGCATTCTTCCAAACACCATGAGTACATAATATATAGCATCAAAGTACATAACAACATAATAAAAAGATACATCAAGGAGGTGCCTCATCAAAAAAACATGAAAGTGCTTATACCTCCAAGTGAGTAGACTACCATTTTCCAAGTGCATACATGATTCAAGTGACCAATCAAATATGCTCCAATGACATAGGTGAGGATCCCATGTCCTAAAATGCTGCTCCAAAAGAATGCAATATGCATCAAAATAATAATCAGCCATTTGTTCGTTCATCCAAGAAGTGAATGAAGAACCTCCACCAAAATATGAACCAAATAAGGAGCAAATAAAACATGAAGACTTAAAGTGGATCAAAGAAGTATAATCAATACACCCATGGATATGTATATCATCATGAAATAACATAGGATTTTGCTACCAATAATATGTTCCTCAATGATATCCCTCTTCACCCAAGTGTCGGATGAAGTTCCTCCAACATCAAATGAACCAAGTGTTGAGCAAGAAAAACCATGAGTCTTCAAGTGACTCAAATTCATATCATAGGTGCATCCATGTAGATGTGCATCATCATAAAGTAACAAAGGATGCTGCTTCAAATGTGAATAAGAGTGTTCTCCAACCATGTCATCATAAAAAGTAAATATAGGAGTTTCATACTCCTCATGTGGCACCATAAAAAAGAACCCTTTCACCCATACTTCATTGAGACTAATGCTGCAAAACATGGAATTTTAGGATGTAGGAGAATGAAATAACTCACCCAAATGATCAGAAAGTGCATAATTTTCATCATGGTAAGGATCCATATGGTTAGTAACATGCAACTCCTTCAAAAGTGTGAAACCTTTGTCATAGATTGGCTCCATTGTAGAGGAATCAAGCTCTTCTTTAAAAATTGCATAACCTTCATGTTTAATGTAATTTTGGCTTGCAACAACACTTTCAAAAGTGATATCTATGTCACCAACATAGAGGTGTGAGCACCCATCAGTAGGTACTCCTTCATAGTTCAAGCATCCATAATTGGATTCTCTTTGTTTCATTTCCAAGGTAGAATGTGTCTCGAAATGATTCTAAGTATTTTCAATAGAAACTTCTTCATACTTATGTAATGTCTCTTCATATTTTTTAGAGTCACTTGGGAGTGAATTTATATCCTATTCATGTACTAATTCTTCTACTTTACCTATTTTAGAACTAGGTGGTTCATGGGTCTCCTCCTTTTGCTCCTTCAAACAAGCTAATGCATTTTTCCCCTTGGTTTTCTTAAATTTAATATATGTTCTCCAACTTTGGATAGCCAACAATTCGAATTCCTTCACAATATTCTTGGTCATGTATTAAAATATAGGTTCCATGATTTTTATTATATCCTCACCATCATATGAGGTTCCCTTTTCATCCCTAGTCATAGTTTCCCCCCAAAATTGCCTTCTTACCCTACTTTTTTTTCCCTCTTCAACAAAAGCACTTTTGGTTTCAATATATAATGGTGGTCCCTAAATTATTGTACTCATAAATATAAGACCACATCAGGTGCCAAGATCATGCTTTGATACCATTGTAATGTCCCCTTTTTGGAAATTTTATCAAAATACAAATTCTTCAATTATTTCAAAATGTACTCAATTTCAACTTCTTACAACTCTAGTTAAATGGATTCAATTGATCCCTAAATCCCTCCAATTGATTTCAAAATTGGTGAGGAAGGTCCTGAGGGGTGATGGGACATATGAGAACATATATCATAAATATAATCAACTGATATACCCAACCATGGTCTGCAATTTTCAAGGGAAGAAGTTTCGAGACAAGACTAGTCAATTTGGGAGGTGGAAATCCCCCCTGGGTCCTGGAACAAATCACTGTACAACCTTCAATAATGATGGGTATGATACTTGGATATGTTATCATACATAATTAAAGTATATTTTCAGCATAATATCTATTTTTGGTTTCGAATAGGTATCCAAGATAACTCCATGAATTTACTAGTAGTTTTGAGGTTCCAACCCCCAATGGTAGATGACTCCAAATGGATCCAAATGCTATCGAATTGTACCTGAAGGTGTATGAGTGATATAATAACTTAATTATTATGTTTAGGGATGTATTATATCCATCCAATCACTTCTGAAAGTTTGTATTAAATTCCGAACAAGATGGATGATTTTACTAGCAATTTTGGGGCTGAAATCCCCCTTGGGTAATTGCCGGAATGGATTCCAAAGTGTGCAGAAACTCACTCGAATTATCAAATTGAATTAGGGGACGTGAAGAAGACATTATCAAATACTCATATTCAGGATCAATCAAAATTCCATGTCTGTTATCACTTCTTTCAATCGGATATAAAAAAACTAGTTTTGGATCCTTGGGGAAATGAGATGTAGTTCTCCCCAAAAGCTATGAAATTCGAACCAATGGCCACAATTATTAGTTACAAAACATGAAACCAATAATATACTTTAACTATATTTGATTAATTCATAAATCATCAATGGTGCACACATATATTCGATTCCATCAAGATTGCAAGAGTTTACAACAAGGTATTGGGGAAATGGCACTGTTTCTTCAATATTGGACAATAATACATGAGATATATTGGAATTTTGACCTGAGATATTTATGAACTTGAAATAAATAGCATTTAAATAAGAACACAAAATACTAGATCAAGAGAAGCTCCCTCAAAGATATGAATAGCTCACCAAGTGCGCCTCACTCCATAGAGCTGAAAGATGGTGAGAAAACTTGAGATGAATGGAAGAACAAGATGATATTGAGATGTCCATGATATTCCTGTAGCTTTCAAATGTAAATTATGATTCCAGTTAATCTCCTTTAAATACCTAAGTGGCCTCTCCAAATTACCAATTAGGATGGGAATCTTTCACCCTTGAAATTGGCTAAGGCAAGGAACTAGTCATCCACTAGCTCTCTCTTCACAAACCCAAATTCATCAAATGATAAAAAAACTTATTCTCATGGCTGATCTCTGAATTTTTAAACATTATTGGTCTTATAAGGTTCCAAATCCATCCATAAACCAAATCCAAGTTGAATTGTTGTGGTTTCTCATGCTATGACAGGTGGCCTCTCTCTTCACCTTCCCTCTTCTCCCAAATTCGACTCTTGGCCTTCTCCAACTCCCAAATTCGACCTCTAAGATGCTCTATTCAGGACTGAAATGTTAGTATGTCAGCCTTCAGATCTGATTTGTGTCATAAATGTCATAGAATCTCCATCATTGGTGTCATAGATGTCATAAATGTAAGAGGAATCTAGCCAAGTGTCCATGAAACTCCCATTTGGCTCTTCCTCTCCCAAGTAAGTTACAATTCATCCCAAATTAGACCTATATAGTATATTTACAATAATATTAACCTTATAATCCATCCAAAAACATTAGGCTTCCCATAGATTCGAGATTGCAAGAGGAGGATGCCATGTGGCACCAATTTTCTAGCTTGTGTGGGCCCCATAGTATCCACGTGTCTCCATGCTCCATTGCCACTTCAATTTTCTCTTGTATTTATTTAATAATATACATTATTAAATATTTATATTCTTCTAATGTCTAAACATCATTTTTTATCCCCCTTATTCCAAATCTCAAAGCTTCCACCCCCAACCTAGGAAACTAGTGATTTTCCTCCTTCGAAATTATTTGACTTTTAACATCCATTTGACAACTTTCATGAATATGGAAAATGTGATTTGGCCATTGTGACCCAATGCAAAATTTGGGACATTACACATTGTGTATTTTTTCATGTTCAATAGGCTCCTTCAATTCCTGAGAATCACCCCACCCATGCCCTTTACTGATCAAGACTTCTTAAACATGTTCTTCAACAATGTGTATAATCCTATTCGCTTAGATTAGAATATCATATTGGTCAAGATGTGCATTGCTACCTAGAGAACACGGATTTGGAAAAACTAAAATTCTCCCCTTACTTCATTACCATAAGTATTTTTATTGTTGGGACTTTGTTTTGCCATATAAAAAGCTTTTAAACCTGTCCTTTTTTCCTTAATATCTCTCTTTTTGACACATTCTCCATTCATCTTACTAAGACATTCTCCATTCATCTTAGCTTAGTAAATACATTCCACGGAATGATTAGGTAAATTCTTATTTTATTTTTATTTGTTAAAAATAAGCATGTTAAAATAGTTAAAATTCAGATTTTATAAAAAATTACAAGAATAATTCATTCTTGTAATTCATTGTTCATTTAGATGGTTAAAAAATGATTTTTAGCAAATGGGCATATGGAGCATGATATACGCCTTCATACTATGGTGATATTTCCTTTGGGTTTAAGAAAGTTGACCCAAAACCCCTTAGTCAACGCCTTGGTAAACTCAGGTATCTACAAAAAAATATCTAGTAGTAAGAACAAGAAATTTGAATTGTCCAAGAAATCGAGGAAAAAATCACTCAATTCATGAACAAACCAACTGAAATAGAAATTAGTTATTTGTGTCATCACCCTTTGAGAGACAACTTATGTTGTTATATTTCATTTGGCATAAATGCACCCAATGAGGACTGCAAAGGGATTCAAATTTCACACATGGATTGTGACAAGCTATTGGTTAATATAAGTGAGTTGAGTTTCTCCATTTTGTAGTGTCCATTGTGTGTGTGCCAGGATTGGAGGCCCCCCTTGATTTGTTTCATGTCACAATTGTAAATTAATGTACATATCTTTTTTTCTGAAGTTTCTTACTTTGGTAAAGTATCTCACTCTTTTGTTTATATATCAACTGTTTAGTTTCTAAACTTAAAATTCAGTTCTTACTTCAATATTTACTTGCATTTTTAAGTTGAATTAATTGTTATATGATTGATTATATTTCTTCCAATCTATAACTTTCATAAGTCAATAGTGTATATCCTTGCAAGCTGCTTTACTACCAGTGAGACTATGATAACTCTAGATTGGAGAAGTTAGAATTTAGTTTAGATCCCTTTTCATTTGAATGAGTGGCTGCCATCTATACAATATGTAATTATCACATGTCAAAAAATTATTGTTGCATGAATCCACAATCATTGTAGCAATATAATCTTGCAACCTAAATTTCCACCAGTGAGGTTGTGTTAGTTATAGATTGAAAGTGTTATATCTTAATCTTTTTAAATGTGTGTGACGTGTGTCGAGTATTATTTTAATATTTATTTTTCACAAGTTAACAAAGTATTGTTATAAGAGCCATAAGGAACTCAAATGTCGTAGTTTTAACCTACTTTCCTACCATTGAAACTGTGATAAACTTAGATTGAGAAGATTAGTTCTTGTTTTGCTCTGAAGCTATTTCAAATTTCATTAGCACATGAGTTAGTATAGGTTTTAGAATAAGCTATGATCCTGCATAGACTATGTTTGCATCTCACAATATTATGCCCCTAGATTGATGATTAATGTTCAAAATTTATGTAAATAAGCTGTCCAACATTTTGGCGTCGTTGCCGGGGAGATGCATAAGGGATTAGAGCAGTCATAGTTTGGTTCTTTAAGTTTTTTTGCATATATTTTCTTTTGTGTTTTTGGTTGATTCATGGAAAGAGGAGCTTAAAATCTTGTAAAAATATAACTCGGTGATATAAGGGTTAGTAGCATGAGGGCATTTGAGTACATGATCAATTTTGCTTTAATTTTCTTTAAGTGGTGTGATTTTTTTTCATTTAATTTCTTCAAATTTTTTATTTTCACATGTTGTAAGAACCCCATGTAGTAACCCATTTGTGATAAGGAGCTCTAGAGTCTAAAACACACAGAAAAATTGAAATATTCTCAAGAACTTGTTGAGTAAATGAGGAATTTCCATCACAAGGATTGTCTCAAATCCTTGTCCAAAGTTCATAATTGTAACTAAGGAGGTGAATGCATCTCAAGAAGCAGTAGAAGACCAAAGGACACATGAACATAGTTGACAAGAGGAGTACTTAGAAGTTTCTTCTAGTTATCCTTATCACCTTGAAGAATAATATATTAAAGATTCATGGACAACATCGGATAAAGAACAAGTACTGGAGATGGATATAGAAGAATTCCTTGCATATTTGTCACCAGATCCATATCCCTTATGCATTCAAGACTTTGATGAGTAGACTTATAAAGAAATTTATGCCATAATAACCAAATAACAGATCCAAGAATATAAATACTACATTGAGACTTGGTTCCAAACATTCATTAGGACACAATACCACTCCATATTTCAACAAATCTTGGCACCATCTCCAAAAGAACAACTGGCCTCTCATATTTTGGTACTCATCAAGGAGTAACTTTTAGAATTAGGTGTGAATATTTGAGAATCTACTACACAAATGGATGCATTTGAAATATTCCTACACTTGAAAAATATTTTCTTTTCCGAGCAAAGTAGGATATGGTAGAAGAATAAATAAATAAACAAAATAGTAAAGATAAAAATAGGTCTAGTTGTAAAAACTAGTATTGGCGCAATTGGACATGAGTTCTGCTTGAAAACCAAGCAACTAGTGGGAAAAATTCTCAATAAAGTTTTGCATGTTTGTTCAATATTATATTATGGTTCTTCAAAATAATATGTGTTTTATGCTTGTGTCGATTGATTTGGGATTCCTTAAGGTCCAACTTCCGACAAATCTCATCCCATGGACTCCAACATATCATCTAGGATTGAGATTAGAGATGTTTTTAAGTACATTGGAGATTACATTCCTTAATTGCAGGATCTCACTCTAACAACAAGGGAATACATCAATGTCCCTTGATTGATGGATTCTCTAGGTGTTCAAATCCAACACATTCATTCACACCAACTAGAAGTACTTTTGTACCTTGATGTCCATTGACATTAATGGTGGTTCATCTCGCAATGGTTAACGATTTAAATCACTTACTAGTAATCCAATGATTTCTTTCTATGTTCGACTTTAAGAAAATTAATTCGCATAGATTGAATTGCACTAGTAAGAGTTACACATGAAGACTATATGGTTTATGGTATCAACAATAGCAATATAATTTGATTTTTATTCAGTATTCAACTTCCATTTCAGTTTGGTTCTAATAAAGATAGTTTAGATTTTCAAAATATACAACATCGATATTAACGTATTCTTCACAACATTATTATTTTGTTGTTATTATCAGCCTTGTTCATCAACATCAACAAAGTTTCTTAACATTCTACTGGTTACTGTGTTTATGGTCATAGGAAATCCATAGTGTTAGCATAAATACACATAGGTGGTAGGAAATCTTGTAGGTGAATTTTTTATATTTTTCATGATTTGGTTAAGTTATGATGGTAGCATACATTTAGGTTTCAGACTCCAGCATGATTCAAATATCCGGTCTCAGAATGATGCATGAGGACATGCATTATCGTTAGTGTGGGGGAGATAGAAGTAATGTGTTCCAAATTTCAATCTAAAGCTCACTGTTCAAACTATGCCACAAGGGGATCTTTAAAAGCAAGTTAATTTATGTAGTTTGTAGACTTTCTGTAGTGGAAATGAATTTTAGTAGCTACCAAGAGTCTCTTGTACCTGATTTTCAAGCAATTGTTAGTCATTAACTTATTTTTGAGCTAGCATGCATTATAAGATTGCCACAATTTATGAATTTCATGTAAATTGTCATGAAATCCAATTCTTAATTCTTCATTGACAAGAAGAATCTTTATATCTCCACCTGTCATGTTCAAATGTTCATTATAATCTACAACAACAATCAGTAGTTTCAAAACTTTCTTAGAGTTATGTCGCAAAAGAATTAGTCTACTTCAATATAAATCATGTTCCATGGTTCCTACATATTCAATATACAATACCAATCTAAAATCCATACGAAGAAATGAATAATTTGACTAGTAGATAAGAGCTTGAATGAAGACATTTCAACCTCAAGCATTCAAAATACAAGGAATTGGTATACTCCAAATTTGTTGATTTGAAATTAAAATTGAAATAAAACTTAATTGTATAATTTTATTTCTTTTAAATAATACATATGCCTTCCCTATCCTTTCTTACTTATCTCTCTCATATCACTCTCTCATATCAATATAGCATACCGCTATATCATTTCTACCACATTAAATCATAATCTGTCATTCTATCCTATCTAAACACCACCTAAACAATTTTTTTTTTCGATCTTCACTTGCCTAATCAACATTTACCACTTGATACACATTTTTAAGTTACCACTATATAACAAAAACACTTCCATATTTTTTCAACCAGAGTTTACAAAATCTAAAAGCTTCTTGTGAAACATAGTAACTATCTCCCTTAGTTGACTTTCAAAATTGAAAATTTGGGCACAAATATTAGCTATCTCTTCAACATATTCATAAGCAAACTTGTGCCATATGATAGGGCTTCAAATTGCTAAAGGTAAGAGCTCTAGGGTTTTGTTGTCACAAAGAAATTGAAAGAGCAATCTTCCTTTGTTTTCATATTAGTCAAAATGTGGAAAAGTATATCTTTCATACTTTTAGCATTCAAATAAGTAGGGTTTCAACCTTGTTTAAGGAATTTTGTTAACAAGAGCTCATAATCCCAAATTTGAATTAGATAACAAAGTCCGAATTGAAGATTAGAAACATAAACGTGAGGAGTTAAATTAAAGAATATAATTTAAAAGTAGAGCGTACAGAGAAGAGGGTTTCAAAGGAAATGGAAATAAGGTTCAAACCATATGGGTTTGAGCTGTAACACCCCGGTTTTGACCCCGTTTGCATTAAAATATATGTGATGTAAATATTGCATTTAATCATGGTGTGGAGCTAAAGGCAAAATCCCCACCATCGATTTAGCGTTTTATGTTTCGGCAATTAAAATTGATGCCAATGGTATTTCGTGCTAGCCATGCACATTATAATTTTGGAGATCTTGTACATATGCAATTTAATTAAAATACCCACAACCAGCTATGTCAATGCAACATTAAAGAGATGGGGGCATGATTTCCTAAGGATAAGGGGTGGGGCAGGATATTCAAACCTTTGAGCCAATGGGGAAAAACCAAATGTCAAAGCGAAGACCCATCAAACTGAAAACCATTTTGTCTTCTTGTGCCAATCATTTATTTCTGCCAGAAGTGGTTGAGTTCGTTAATGCATGGGAATGGGAAGACTATGGACAAATTCGAATTGGGCAGAGCACCCATTTTGGAAAATGTGTTTTGACTTCCTAGGCAAGTAAAAATCCAAAAACGTATGCCCATTCTATCAGGGATCCACGTTTTTCTCTTCCTCACATTTTTTGGGAGTTGCTAAACATGTTTGATCATCTATCCTTCATTCATGTTGATCTCTCATGCAGTTGAACCTTCCTGTGTTTTTATCCTTCATGTTTTTAGTTGTTTTCTCATTTTTCCATGCCCAGGAAATTCGTTTTTGTGCTGCTGAGTGAATGACCAGCAAGGATTCATGATTTTGGGAGTTATAGCAGTCGTTTTTGCTCATGCACTGCCCAGAATCGTTGTTGAGTCAAATTGCTCACCCAGGGGTCTATTTTCTCCATTTTACCAATACGTTTTTGGTTGAAAAATGTTTTAACTCAAACCCAGATCTTGCATTTTGTTGTGTGTGCATCCTTTGTTTTGGTCTGAACTGGTTTGGAGTGGAGTTGGGAAAGAATTAGCTTGATAAACCTAGTGGAGAAAGGAACCTCATAGACAGATGAAGAGGAGTTGGTTTTTCTTCTTTGCACACCCTGAAGAGAACTGGAATGGAAGGCATAGCCGGAGGGTCTGTGTAGCAGAGAAGGGGATGAGTCCTTGTGTTGGGTGTGTAGGTGTTGGGAAATCCAAGCCAGATCTTGTGTAGGTGTCCATATCTTTGTGGTTGATCTCACTAGCTTAACAATTCAACCTTCCACCTCCTTAGGAGCCTGATAAACCCAAATGTAGTTTTGGCTTGGATGGATTTTAATATGTATTTGGCTATGTGTGAGCCTGATGTAGTTCTCTTATTCCTTGTGGGAATCATGCCCAACTCAGGGGTGGCAGTGATGCTGAAAGATTTTTGAGCACACTCTCCTATGGTTGGGTGGAACGTTGCAGCGACATAGCTGGTCCTGGGACAAGTTTCTCCTCAAGATAAGTGTTTCTTGTGTTTAATCTCTGCAACTGTATTTTTTTAATGAATTATCTGAACATGTTGAATGCTTTGATGAATGCATTTTCTTCCTTTGTGTTTTCAATTGATATGTATATGTAATTTTTTTATGTTCAATGCATCATTTTTATTATGTTTATGTTCATGGGGCTAGTTTCCCTGTTTAAATGATAGTAGCAGTGTCGTAGTCGCATCCTCTCGGGTGGGAGGGGACGTGACACGAGCTCAAGGGAATTCATATGGAGAGCATAATAATTCTTTGGAGAGAAATTTTTATGGAATTTTTCAATAAGTTTGTTGGACACAATGTAGAGGTCATAAGTCCATTTACTCAATCATTCGATGGAGAACAAGATCAGGAAGGCAATTTAACCTTCCATATTTTTGAACATTTTTCTATCACATATTACAAGGTTTCCTCAATCTACTGAAAAGTGGTTTAAAAACAAACAAATGGAGATGATGGCCTGTACACCATTTTTGTTGAGAAATAAGAAATAAAACCTGAACTGGACAACAATATTTCCAATATTATGATTAAATGACCCTTGGAAAGATATTGCCATAATGTCACTTGTGAAGGCAGATTTAGTTTCAGTTTTCTTTATCACATCACAATGATGAAAAGACATTAAATTTTCCTTATTACTTGTTACACGATGTGACAAAGATGTCCACAACAATAAACACGCAAACTAACAACATGGACATATTTTTATATGATCATGGGCTAGTAAAAATGATAATTAAACATGAATTGATGAAGCAAGGAATAGTATGGTCAAAATTTTTGGTTGCAAATGAGTTTTAAACATAAAAGATACTCTAAGAAATATTGAAGGAAATATACCAGATGATACAATTGAAGTTCAAGAGGTTCATGGAATTCCAAGGCAAAGAACTTAAAAGAATAAATGAAGTGACGTTGGAGAATCTTCATTTCATCCAAACTTGGCAAGAGAAATGACCAAAATATTTGAAAGAAACAAGCAACAAGCCTTGAGAGTTTGTGAATATTGCTTAAAGACACATGACTAGATACTATAAATAAAAATCAAGGTTAACCCATGAAGTTGATAGAAGTCAACATGAGTTCTATGACTATTTAGAAAGCAAAGAGAAGAAATCAAGAAAATTGTCTTCATTAATAAAATTACCTCCACTAGATATTGATATGGAATTAAGAGAACCTTCATGAGCAAGAGAATTCCATCCAACAATTATTGACAAGGAAGTTTCTCCAAATCAGGATCAAATGGAAGAAAATATGCCTATTGATACTTCTTTCACAAAATCAGAGGCTTCAAGACTAGGAGAGGACTAGGTGCAGTCTCCACTTTGATTGCAAATTCAAAATTGAAGTAGAAAAAGAGACATGTCAAAGATTTAAAAAATAAAATTAAGGAAATGCAAGTCTTAGAAAGACATAAAAAATGAATTTGAACTTTGTTATCACCTGCCTTGTAGTTGCCTGCTTAAGGTGGATCCAGAATGGATGGTAGAGGGGCAAGCAACTAAGGGGTGGAACCACGACTGCCTAGACTCCCAAATGGATGGTTGTCACGCCAATCAAGGCATCCTTCACTTTAGGTTATCCTAGTTCAGGACAACAATGGGGGAGACCCGGATCTGCTTCCGACAGTAGAGAACGAACCTAGACACCAGAAGAAGATCAGATGGGGCTTCATGGTACTTAAGATGTAAGGTGAATGGGAACCATAGATCTAGGGTTTAGGTACTAGCAACTGTCTTGGGAAAAGTAACTATGACAGGGTAAACAAGGACAGATTTGGGACTATCTAGTACCTAGAAACTAGACTCAATGAAAGGTATTTGAGTTATCAGTAAATGTTGGTAAAGGGCAAAGGCTAAGAGCTTAAGGGCAGCGCTAGCTAGGAGATCAATGCTTTGTGTGCATTGGGTAATGGAGTCAGCATTAAACCAACATTTCAGAAAACCCACCTGGGAGACACCATGATCTATGAACAAGAAAGTAGTTGGTCCGGAAAAGCTAAGGTATAGGAAACCCAGATCAATGGATGACTAGCGCTAGGGCTTGGGAGGATAGATCTGCAGTTTTAGGGTCACCGGGAGGATAATGGCTCAGTGTTGAGGATGAGAAGAGACCAGGGAGACCTGATCTACAAGCCCAAATTAGGAAAACAACAGGAAAATCAAATCTAGAAAAGTCAAAATCTGATGATGGGGCTAGAAGGATGAAAACTGATTTTTTCAAATCTAGGGAAAACCAGGATGAATTAGCACAGTGTTGAGGGTGTTCTGGGATGCTTGGGACCCGATCTATCACCTATCATGTCAGATTTCAGAAAAACCTACTTCTAGAAAAGGCCAATTTTTAGTGAGGGCGCTAGGGCAGTTTCAGTCTATTTTTTAGATCCCGGTCAAAATGTTGAGCCTCTTGATAGTGTTGGGGTTGATTTGGACTGCCCAAGACCTGATCTATCTGTCTATGAAGTTAGAAATAAGAAAAACTCAAAACCCTAGCAGGTCAATTTTTTTAGTGGGGGGTTATGCTGTTTTCTCCTTAAAAAACAGATCTAGGTCAATCTATGAGGAATTTGACTAGAGTTCTAGTTGATTTAGTTAAGGGGAGGCCCGATCTATGAAACCCAGAAATGGTTTGGAAAAAGATCAGACGGTTCCTTGATTATTTGGTTTTTTAGGTTTTTATGGTTTAGGAGTTTTCAAAAAAATAGTTAAATTTCAGCAAGGTACAATGGAATAAGATCAGAAAAGAAGAACTTACCTGTGGATATTACCTATATAAGCTTGTATAAGTCTGTAACAGTGACGATCCTAGCTATCCGGATCAATCCTGGAACATCCCCGTGATTTCTATGGCATATGCAAGCTCCAAGCCATCAAAGCGCCCGCTACCCTGAATGAGCAAATGTCAACCAAATCAGATTTGCACATACAAAATAAAGAAACTGAATGCTACAAAACAGTAAAATGAAGTAATCATATATCGCAATGAAACTAATGAAAACCCCCTGATCCAAGAGGAAGAGAACCGAGCGAGTTGAGGTCCCCCTACAAAAAGGCTCCAGCGAAAACGCCCTCCTATGGACAAAACAATGATAGCCATAAAACAAAATAGATCTAACGAGAATTTCCATGATGCTAGTACGCTGAAGACAAGCTAATCACCATTTGAGCACATCAGATGCAAAGAAAATCCAGAAAATTTCCACAGAAAAATTCTTTCTATTATTCAGATCCAAGAGCCAAAGACCCCTTACAAATGATAAGCTCTCTCCTTTAAATAAAAATGAGAGAACCTCAATCATAACCAAATCCTAAACACTTTCAAAACGAGTGGCTAAGATTAAAAGATACAATGTTCTAATCAATGGTTGAGATGAGCTCAACATACAATACATGGATCAATATAATTATAATTTACCAAAGTGGACTTAAACCACCCAAATAAAGGTAACCCACTCAACAAGAAATAAATGAAAGAACATGGTGGGTCCAAGGAGTGTTTGACTAACTCCCTTTGGGTGTCCCCATGGCACAATAAATAATATAACAATTTAATTCTTTGACTTTTGTGCCTCCTTGAGGAAATCGTGAGCCTCTAAAAAGAGCTCCAAAAAATAATAAAAAATGCCCAAAAATAGGTGTGGGCCCAATCAGGAGCTACAACTGCTGGCTAAAGTGTGGAGGACATCACTCTCATCATCATGACTCGTCCCATGCCATTTTCTTGCCTCAGTAGCCCAAATCAATTTCTTCAATAGCCATTTAATCATTTTTTAATCTACCTCGAGAAACATGATCCTGCCAAAATAGCCTCCTAGGGTTCCTGCATTGTCAAATTGAGCCCACCAGGCTCTCTAGGACGGGGGTACAATGGTACAAACAAGTGGCTGCAACCCCCTATGCCCATACAACGCCCTAGGAGATCCAACTGAAACATCTACCTGCTCAAAAATATCAATGTGTGAAGAAAAACTGCATCAGAAAGGCAAAATGAGCCTGATCACATCTATAAGTGCCCGGAACTGGAAATAAACTATCTCATTAGACTCAGAGAGTCCAAATCCATCTAAGGTGTATACTCATATCCCTCATAGGTCTCTATCTGATCATCAATCATATCCAATAAACAATATAACCATCTGTAACTGATCAGATACCCATAATAACTCAGAATACATCCATCTGCTGCAAGTGTTAAAAGGTTAAGACATGCTCTACAACTAATTCAAGTAACAATCACAACAAGTAGCATTCATTTCACTAGCGGTACATCAACCAATACATATATAAGGCTTTATTTATTACTACTTAGACTTAGACTTTCAAGACTATACTCACTTCATAGCTGTAGCCAATTTGCTAGTGAAGGGTGAAAGGTGAAAATGACAAGGCTAAGGAAAAGGATGACTTCCTACTCAACATCACGACACTTTGGATAAGGAAAGGGAAAACTCACTGTAACCAATGTCGGACAACAACAACACAAGGAATGACGGTGCCTCACAAATGGATGAGTTGTTTAGAGAGTGCTTATTCAACTTAGGCATCATGACTACATCAAGCTTGATCCAAGTTCATTAGGATCATCATTTTATTCCATGGCCTTTTTGGCCTATATGACCCTTTTGGGACTTCACCAGTGCTCAAAAGCACAGCTAATCGCAGCTTTCATCCGGGACATATTTATTTTAATAAGGTCAGCAGTTTTTGGATATAGCACAGTTTTAACCATTTCTTTTTAGAGCTTTTATTATACTCTTCAAGTAGTATTTTAGAATTTCATTGCTCTTGCCCTTTTTACATATGTTCAGAAACACAGTTTTACAATTTTCATTTTCCATGGGCGCATATTCAATATTTCAATACAAGTAGTACATGAGCTTTCAGTTTTAGCCAACAACATCTCAAGTGACTAGGGGGAATTCTGCACAGTGCCAAACATCGAGACAACCAACCATAATGATTTAGGCATACAATCCAACTCACCAAAGGCAAGTTCTGTCACCAACTCAGAGCCGAGACACAATATAAACAGGGAGGCTTGTCCAACAAAAGTTCTAGCAGGGAAAAAAGGTCCTCCATGCCATAAGTCAAGAAGTCAGTTGGGTTGAAAACTAAAATGGAAGGAAATGGATGGGTGAAGACAGTGGATGATGGAACCAACACTAGCAAGCCAAAACAATGGTGGAAATGACTACCTCTATTCTCCCTAAAGAGGGTAAAACCAATGAGTATAGATCAATAACTTCCAAGTCTAAGAAAGGACATCAATACATAGTACAAGATACAAGCAAGTCCATATAATTATGACCGCCAGATCATGATACCACAAGTTAATACATGTCACAAGAATCATTATAAGAGCAATAATAACCATAACACAATATAAAATACTGAGTCATAACCATGCAATAAAATCCATCTGAGACACCATCTGTCCAATGAGAAAGAACTAATATAACACTGGGCATCTATGACTGCTCTGAAATAACATAAATGGCTACATCGGTCCTCAAATCTGAGTGTCCTGAGACTCAGTCTTGACATGGGAGAGTACAATAGTCCACTAATACAAAATGATCCATATAAAATGCTCATCTCAGCATCTCATATGTAAGAGATCTGGTTGAAAAATGTACTGTGTCTAAAAAATATAATATGGTAGCCTCGCTACTATATATGTGATAACATCTGGCTCTAGCTGGGACAAGTGCTCTGCTGAGAAGAGTGCTTGAGAACCTCAAAATATCTGGTCCTCGCACTCTGCTTCTTGTATCCTCGATCAATCCATCCACCTTTGCAACCACTACCAAGAAAGTACCTGACTACCTGCAACATGTCCAGAGCTATACCAAACTCACAGACCGGTCGTCAAAACAATATGTGGAGAATATATAAATACTGAAAATAAAGATGCATGAAACTAAAAAGCAGAAAATAAATCTAATCTATAACCATAACTTTTCAATAAAAGTTTGATTTTTTATTTTGTAGGAAAACAAAATTACACTAAAAGCTTCAAAGGTGAGCTTCAAACAACAAATCAAGATTCTATACTACTGCCAGGAAAGGCTTATTCATCCTACCTACCCTACTCTAACAAATTTAGACAAGTGTTAGGTAAAATCATAAATCCAATGCAACCACTTGCTGAACGGACCTATTGAGCTTTCTTTACAGTTAATGATACAACAAATCAAAGATGGCTTGTGAGCAATGTGAGTGAAAATTGAAGCCATTATAACTTGTTGTTTGAAAATTAAAGAAAGACATGGATGAAGAGAAATGAAATCATGCCAGGGATGAGATTGATTGTTGCAAACTTCTTCTACCCATAGATCGATAGGATCATAACATTTATGCAAGTTTAAATTTGATGAAATAAAAGAATACGATACATGATTCATCCCCCCTAGGCCATCATTTCTTCCCTCCCTTTTATGGTTAGCACACTCAGGTCATACTCACATCATGATCAATGGTGAAGCAAAATAAGGACAAATTAGAAATCATTAAACTAGAAATTGAGATTAACCCCATTATTGTTTATAAAATGAGAAAATATGGAAGTGGTCTTTATAGAGCTTTTCATTCACACAATCAAAGAAATTAGCAAAGTTGAAAGCATTATGCGCCAATGATGAAAGGAGATAAAATGTTTTTACCATTGACCATTTGGCACTTTCGAGACTCTGCACTACATGATACCATAGAGGACTTCAAAAGCTGGGATGGGAGGGTGGATTGACAAATTAAGACTTGATTTGGATCACCTAAAGATGTTAACACCGATCTTCCATGTGATATGGGACATTTGCTAGAGAAATTGGAAAGATTAAAACTAACATCCCAAGAACTAGACTCACAATGATTAATATCCTCAACCAAATCACTTTGATAAAAAATATGGTGAGGAATAGTAACAACATTACAAGAATCATTCCTTGGAGGCTCTTGATGATTATTGGGACATAGATTCCAGTTCGAAAGATGTGACAAAGAAGGTCCTAGGTTAATATCGCTTACTATTATATCATCATCATGTGGTTGCTCTTCTTGAGATTGTTCATTACATTCAACTGAGGATAAATGATCATCACCATTCATTTGATAAGGAAAAACATTACTATGTTCATTTCTATCTTCACAAACTTGGTCTTCAACTACAATATGACCACATGATTGCTCTTCAGTGGAAGTTTTATTGATTTCAACCTTTTCTTCTTCTGCAGTGATATAATCAAGGTCTGAATCTAGATTCGGATAGGTTGGATACTGACTCAAGTTATCATTAATTAGGCAATGAGTATGGAGTTACTCTTCTAAAGGCTCTTCAATGGAATTACAAATGGAAGGCTCAACTATGGATGCTTCTTGATGGTGATCAGGTTCCCTTCCACGGATCAAATCCAAGACTTGCTCTATGACTGCTTTAGGTAATAATAACAAAGTATCTTGTATGATTTGATTGATATCCCTCTTAATTTCATCATGAGGTTTTGAAACATTATTCTCGAAGTAATCTGTAACATTCTTATGGATTGTAGGCACGCTCATAATTTGGAACATATCAGGAGAGGAATGGTCCAATTGAGAAAGCACTTCGCCAATATACTGATTATAATCATTGCTAGATTCACACTCTAAAGAATCATCAGTGTTCCTACTCCAACTATCAATTAACAAATCTGTGAACATGTCATACCCAGTGATGGATCCTGGTGCTAAATGATCAAACCATAGTTGAACATCCCCTTGCAAGGATTCTCCTAAGGCTCGCATATAAACATCTTCATTGTCTGCACCTCTAGAATCCATGTAATCCCAGAGAATGTCCAGATGAATTTCAATAGATATATCTTTATTTCCATTGAACCGGTGCATCCTCCTAGTGTAATCATTTGGCATAGGATGAGGTGCTCCCGGTATTTCAGAAAAGTCAAAAGGAGACCGTTTGTCTTGCTTTTTAACAACTCTGGTTACTTGGCTATAAGGCTTTGACTAGGAATGACTTCTAGGTTCAGGTCGACTTACAGGTCCACTCAGGATGGTGGAGAAATTTTTATTGCATGGGTGAGGCAGTTGGTGGGTATCATAAAGATTGTGATAACTAGATTCATACCCATAATCATGCTCGAGATCATCCTCATACCCGTATTTTGACCTCCATCTATTCCTTTCGTTAATTTGTCTGTTAGTTTCAATTATGTTCTTGGTTACTTCCTTCAAGTGCTTCAAAAATACATCCGAATTCATTATGATTTATGGTATGCTCTAAGAACTTAAGATTAATATGTTGGGTACGATCCTTAGTGGAGTCGTAGGGTAGAGTTGCCAGGTGAACCACACAAGTAATTCACCAATAAAAGATATGTCATAGGGAAAGGTGAGGTATGTTGAACCAAGGTAGGCCTCTACCTCCCCGGCAACGACACCAAAATGTTATCACCTGCCTTGTAGTTTCCTGCTTAAGGTGGATCCAGAATGGATGGTAGAGGGGCAAGCAACTAAGGGGTGGAACCACGACTGCCTAGACTCCCAAATGGATGGTTTTCATGCCAATCAAGGTAGCCTTCACTTTAGGTTATCCTAGTCCAGGACAACAATGGGGGAGACTCGGATCTGCTCCCGACAGGAGAGATAGAACCTAGACACCAGAAGAAAATCAGATGGGGCTTCAGGGTACTTAAGGTGCAAGGTGAATGGGAACCCTAGCTCTAGGATTTAGGTACTAGCAACTGTCTTGGGAAACGTAACTATGACAGGGTAAACAAGGACAAAGTTGGGACTATCTAGTACCTAGAAACCAGACTCAATGAAAGGTATTTGAGTTATCAGTGAATGTTGGTAAAGGGAAAAGGCTAAGAGCCTAAGGGAAGCGCTAGCTAGGAGATCAGTTCTTTGAGTGCACTGGGCAACAGAGTCAGCAATAAACCAATGTTTCAGAAAACCCACCTGGGAGACACCTTGATCTACGAACCAGAAAGTAGTTGGTCAGGAAAAGCTAAGGTACGGGACACCCAACTCAATGGATGACTAGCGCTAGGGATTGGGAGGAAAGATCTGTAGTTTCAGGGTCATCGGGAGGCTAATGGCTCAGCGTTGAGGATGAGAAGAGATCAGGGAGACCTGATCTACAAGCCCAAATCAAGAAAACAACAGGAAAAGCAAATCTAGAAAAGTTAAAATCTGATGATGGGGCTAGGAGGCTGAAAAATGATTTTTTTAGATCTAGGGAAAACTAGGATGAATTAGCACAGTGTTGAGGGTGTTCTGGGATGCATGGGACCCGATCTATCAGCCTATCATGTCAGATTTCAAAAAAACCTACTTCCAAAAAAGGCCAATTTTTAGTAAGGGCGCTAGGCTAGTTTCAGTCTATTTTTCAGATCCCGGTCAAGCTGTTGAGCCTCTTGATAGTGTTGGGGTTGATTTGGACTACCCAAGACTCGATCTATCCATCTGTGAAGTTAGAAATCAGAAAAACTCAAAACCCTAGCAGGTCAATCTTTTTAGGGGGGGGTTATGTAGTTTTCCCCTAAAAAAATAGATCTAGGTCAATCTATGAGGAATTTTACTAGCGTTCTAGTTGATTTAGTTAGGGGGAGGCCTAATATATTAAACCCAGAAATGGTTTGGCAAAAGATCAGATGGTTCCTTGATTATTTGGTTTTTTAGGTTTTTATGGTTTAGGAGTTTTCAGAAAAATAGTTAAATTTCAGTAAGGTACAATGGAATAAGATCAGAAAAGAAGAACTTACCCAGGGATCTTTCCTAGATAAGATTGTAGAATTCTGTATCAGTGACGATCCTAGCTATCCCGATCAATCCTGGAAGATCCCCGTGATTTCTATGGCATATGCAAGCTCCAAGCCATCAAAGCGCCCCCTACCCTGCATGAGCAAACATCAACCATATCAGATTTGTACCTACAAAATAAAGAAACTGAATGCTACAAGATAGTAAAATGAAGTAATCATAGATCGTAATGAAACTAATGAAAACCCCCTGATCCAAGACGAAGAGAACCGAGTGAGTTGAGGCCCCCCTACAAAAACGCTCCAGCCAAAACGCCCTCCTGTAGACAAAACAATGATAGCCACGAAAAAAAAATAGATCTCATGAGAATTTCCACAATGCTAGTAAGCTGAAGACAAGATAATCACCATTTGAGCACATCAGATGCAAAGCAAATCCAGAAAATTTCCACAGAAAAAGTCTTTCTATTATTCAAATCCAAGAGCCAAAGACCCCTTACAAATGAGAAGCTCTCTCCTTTAAATAAAAATGAGAGAACCTCAATCTTAACCAAATCCTAACCACTTTCAAAACGAGTGGCTAAGATTAAAAGATACAATGTTCTACTCAATGGTTGAGATGAGCTCAACATACAATACATGGATCAATATAATTATAATTTACCAAAGTGGACTTAAACCACCCAAATAAAGGTAACCCACTCAACAAGAAATAAATGAAAGCACATGGTGGGTCCAAGGAGTGTTTGACTAACTCCCTTTGGGTGTCCCCATGGCACAATAAATAATATAACAATTTAATTCTTTGACTTTTGTGCCTGCTTGAGGAAATCGTGAGCCTCTAAAAAGAGCTCAAGAAAATAATAAAAAATGCCCAAAAATAGGTGTGGGCCCAATCAAGAGCTGCAACTGCTGGAGAAAGTGTGGAGGACATCACTCTCATCATCATGACTCATCCCATGCCATTTCCTTTGAAAATCACCAACCTAAAACTGTTTAAACTTGATATGGTGGTCATGAAGAGCCTTCTATCACTCGCTTTCGACTTGTTGATGATATCCTGCGACAAAGCGATCTTCTTCCAATTGTACCAGCTACGACAATATTTCTTATACTGTGCCAACATCAGTCAATCCAGTGATCACAACAATTTTGAGACTAGGTACAATATATTCTGATGGCATGATGACCTCCTATCCATAAACCAATCGGAATGGAGTCTTTCTCGTCAAATTTTTACAGGTAGTGTGATAAGCCCATAATACTGTAGGTATATTATGATCCCAATTATCTATCTCCACGATTTTATTAAATGCTTCGACAACTTCGTTTGCTTGTGGGTGATATGACGATGTCATCCAGTATTGAATCTGAAATTCCTCAATTAATTTGTCAATCAACTAATTCACAAAATGTGTACCTTGATTACTTATCAAAATATTTGGGCCTCCAAATCGGGTCACAATACGGTCAAATAAAAATATGACAGCGGTCACAATAGTACAATATTTTATTGGCCCCGCTTCAACCCATTTGGTTAAGTAGTATGTGGTGATGATTATATAACATGCACTCATTCGTTTACCTCGTGGGTTAATAAGACCCACAAAATCAACAACCCATTTATCAAATGCCAACAAAGTTACTTATGGTACCAGCACCATTTCATCTTGTCATGACGGTTTTCCAGTTCTTTGAAAAATATCACATCTACGACAATAGTCTCTAGCATCTTCATTTAGAGTAGGACACCATAATATTTCCTGTAATATATTACGCACTGTTTCTTTTCCTGCGTAGTGGCCTCCTGCGACACCAACATGTTCTTCATTCAGCATCATCGGTCGTTCATGTTCCAAGGCACAACAACAGAGTATTTCATATGGTCCCATCTTATACAATTTCCCAACGATCATCTGGAAATTTGCAGCTTTTACAATTAATTGTTTCTTTTGTGTTGTACTGAATTCTTCTGGTGCATATCTTGTGGTTAGGCAATGTAGAGTATCTTTATATTGATCATCAATCATACTTACCGTAAACAACTGTGCATCGGGAAGATTATCGTTGAGATTAGCAGTCTCTTCTCCACTTTATAACCTCGACAGATGGTTAGGTCCTAAATTCAGTCAACCTAGCTTAACAATAATCTCAAAATCAAATTCTTGGAATAGGATAACCCATCGACAGATCTTCCATCCCAAAACTAGATTATTGACCAAATATTTCAATGCAGAATGGTCCGCATGCATCTTGAAATTCCCCCCAACAAATAATGTCGAAAATTATGGAGAGAATATACCATAGAAAGTCCTTCCCTCTCAGTAGTGGTATAGTTATTTTTTGTCATTGACAACTTTCTACTAGCAACTGCAATGGGGTGATCAAGAGCACCCTCACATGGATGTGAAAGTGTGACGCTGAGTGCGACATACAATGAGTCGACATGTACATGAAATTATTTTTTCCAGTATGGAAATACCAATATAGGTGCTGATACAATCTTATGTTAAAGAACATCCATACTCTCTTGACAACGTTGACTCCATTGGAATTGAACATCTTTCTTCAACAAATCTTCCATTGGAGCTATAAGCTCAACATATCCCTGCATAAATTTTCTGAAATACCTCATATTCCCCAAGGTAGTTCTCAATTGTCTAAATTTTGTGGGTGGGGGTAGGTCGACAATAATCACAATCTTTGCAGGGTCAATCTATGTTCCATTTCGACAGGTCACATGACCCAACAAGATACCTAAAGGAGCACAAAAAATAAATTTCTTCAAATTACGATAAATATGAAACTGTCTACACCAATCGAGCGTCATATAAGATTCTCAATATGGATTTTCACTATCCCATAAACCGTCCAATCATCAAAGTATATTTCAATAAATTTATGGATGAAATCTTTAAAAGAAGCTACTACTATTCTAGGAAAAATAGCAGGGGCATTCTTGAGTCCAAAAGGCATTACCGTGTATTGGAAGCATCCCCACTTTGTCACAAAGGTTGTATTGTACCAGTATTTATTTGTGATTGTTATATGATGGTAGCAAGAAAATCAATCAGTAAATGAGTACACTTATTGTCCTCCAACACTCTCCAATAATTCATCCGTGAACGGGGTTGGGAATGGATCAAGTAGACAAACATCATTTAATTATGCATGTCAACGCTGGTGCATAATTCACCAGTTTTCTTGTCCTGAATCACCATAGGGATAATCCTATCGGATTCCTCGATAGGTTCTATAATGCCTGCATCTAGCATTCTGTCTAACTCTATCTTTACCTTCTCTTTATATCTCGGATTGATTCTATACAGTCGTTGATGGACAGGTTTTGCGTTATGATTTAGGTGAATCTTCATTTCTCCTAGATCGTCAGTAATCCCATTCATCTTTGAAAATTTAGTAGGGAATATATCCTGGAATTCATGCAATAAGTCTGTAATTTTCCCTATTGTCTCAACATCCCAATAGTTTGCAATAATGGAAAATATCAAATTTTATGGAGAACCAATATTCACCTTCATTGTTCTGAGGGGCTTAAATTTTTTTCATTTGATAAGCCTAATCCTTCCATTGCTTGATCACACCTAGATTCAGGGCTATGTATGTCAAATGGATCATCATCATTAGGTTCACCGACTACATTATAGCATTCCATCTAGTTCTGAACTATCACGTCGCTCTGATGAAAAATTGACATTGAAACAAGGATGTCCTAAAAATATTGGTTCTTATAACTTGCATATAAGAATCAATTGTCGGACTGTCATTAGTAAAGTTGAAAGTATGTGTTAAATTGGTAGCTAGCTCTTCCCATTATATAGTCTCTCGTCACAGCCCATTCTACACTCTCTCGGTATCATATCCAAAGTATTTATAAACTAATGAACACATTCTTCTCGCGACAACATATTCCATGTCGCACGACAATTTTAAATATGCTCAACAAGATTTGTCAATACCCTATATTTTTTGCCAGTATAAGACATATTCTCTCCAAATCTGATTTCTAGCAACCTTTGGCATTGAGGCCATTCTGAAATAGTCTACTTATGAGCAACCCACCACCTAGCGGGCGTAGCCTTCAATGCAACATCCAGTGCTAACAAGCGTCGAGGTTCCAATAGTTTTTCTTCAAACTCTGTAAGAAATGTGTCCAAGTTAGACAATCCTTCATATGTAGGTAGATCACACACCTGAGTACATACCAGTTGTATATATTTAATGATTCTTGCACATTTTTGCATCGACACTTCATGTATTTGATTCTATCAGTTCTCTATAGCTTCTCCTGAATCTGACGTACAAGAGATAATACCTCTCCAACTTAGATTACCATCAACTGTCGAATTGGCATAGTCATCCATTACAGAGGAAATACTCTAGATATAATCCAAATATCCTTGTCCTTCACTGTTCACTTTCTCGACATACCTCTGGCCTTCTAGAGGATCAATTAGGGCGACCGCCCATAGCTCTGTATCTTCAAATGGCAATATTACCTTTTTTAAATTTATGATTGTTTGATTGCAAATAGACTTGTTTATCCCTGGAAGTGCGGTATACAAATTCCTATCATCAACAATGTCTATGACTTCATAATCTGCATAGGTTCAGAGTCCTTCCACTTTGATAGTAACCTGTGGAAGTCGACCAATAGGAAACACCTTCAATTGATTGGATAAATGTAACTGAAAAAGAGACCATACAAGTCTCATATTTCCCATACTTTCCCATGTTTGTATTATCAGAATATTAACATCCGATCTTAAATTTAGTATGATAAAATGCATATCACAATCACCTATTTGGGCATTAATTCTTAACTCGTGACCAGTTTTCAGTCTTTTACCAATGTGATTAAATTTTATGCCTAGTCACACTCTCGGTCAAGGTTCTTCAACTAGTGTCGATAGTTCTGCCACAACATCCTTATCTTCTATAACTGCTAAACAACTTTTAAAGAAATCTTTCATCTTGGTTACCTTCTTTGTGATCTTTCTTTGGAATAATTGTTCAAATATTTGAGGCATCTCTAGAATTGGTCCGCCATCCAATACTGGGACAGTAGCATATGTCGATGCCTTATTTTTGTCGATGAAATCATCTCATGCATCAAATATGACTCCCTTTTCTTTCTGGACATCAAACGACACTTTATTTTGTGTCATTGATCAAACTCTCGGACTTACACATGGTGCACCTTGATCTCCTCCAGACACAACACCTCCTCTTGTTACGTCATCAATATTAGGTTCAACATGAATCTTCTAAATTTTTTCATTTGCGTTCTAAGGTGGGTTCTGATTTACTGTATTTATGACTTTCCATTTAGCGACCAACTGTGGACACTCCTCAATAATGTGTCCAAACTCTTTACAATATGAACACGTCATTATGGGATTAATAAAGTGTCTAGAAAACTATCCCAACTATCCATAATTATAATAAATAACTTGGCCCCTTGCATGAAAAAAACCTCCTCCTCTTCCTCAACCCTTAAAAGGAATAACCCCCCCTTGGTTGAGGGTATTATGCCTGAGCTCGCTCAGATAGTATATGTTCATAATTTTTCATCAGATCTGTATCGACTGTCTTTTCTTGCAGAAACTGGTATGTTCTGTAATCTTTCTCATCATGACCCACAGATCGACATAATTTAAGCAGGTGAACTTACTATCTTTTGTAGATACAAGAATTCCTCTGATCGATGACCTCTTGTATGGAAAATTCTACACCAAGGAATTCCTTGTGATTTTATTAGGTTCAAAGCTCTTGATGCAAGATAATTCAAGAAAGTTGGACATGAATATTTATGATGGCCCTCATTTCTACATATTGTACACCATACTTCTTCTTGAATTTCTGTCCCTTTATTTATATATAGTAATTACAACGTTAGATTGGAAAGCTGTGACTGTATTTGCATCATTCCTGCACTAGTTTCTCCACCTAGTGAAGCTTCCAATTCCATGGAAAGATCAAGAGATTCGCTCTGGGATACAATATTCTGGTGTATCAAATGAACACATATATGTGGTAGCATCGCCACAATAAACCATTCTTTATGTTGAACATCTGACATCCAGAAACTCACCTTAGCCACCAGAGTCTTAAATCTTTGATCAAAGTCCCAAAATGTTTGAATCGACAATTGCTTAATTTATTTTAATTCTGTGACACATTGCGAATCAGACTTAGGTTTCTTAAATTATTCGATCAATCCAATCTGGATTTGATCCAATGATTTCTGAGGAACCCCTGGGGGAACCACATAAAATTTCATATACCAGTCAAGAGCACGACCCGTATGACCCCTAAAGGTCATGATCATCTGAGCTCTTTTTATAGCCTCACATTGGACCTGTCTCACTGTCCAAACAACTTCACATAGGAACCAATGTTTCTCAGGGTATTCCAACCCATTCCCATTGAATAAAGGTAACTTTATGTCACTCCCCGACATTCTATTTAATTGGGATATTTCTAAATTTGAATTAAATGTCCCACCAGTAGGAACTCCTTGACTGCTAGCTTTACTATTACCTTTTCTATGATTTACGAAACCACAATTCAATGTACTTGTAGGTCTTACCTTAGTTTTTGGAGATGAGCATGAGGTCATGGGTATGTCATAGTCCTAGTTTGGATCTAGTGCTTCCTCTTCTTCTTCAGAGATAAGACGATATTCCTCCTCTTCGTCGCAAGATTATCTTTTGAGGTGTGGTTCCAACTCATAGTCCCTTCCTTTGGTCACGTTGCAACTCCCTCTTCTTGTCACAATCCTTCTTCTCTTCCATGACCAAAATATTCTTCCACTCCTTAGGCGATCACCCTCTTGATCATTCTCACTATCGACAAAGAACATCTCAACTCATTCTGGTCCATTTTGTTCAATCCTTTATTATGACATCAACGAGGCCCCCCTCGCACAAATATTTACTCATTAGACTCCATCCTCAGGATCCCTTTCTCACATACCATCATCTTTATCCACAATTTTAAAGATTTCAAGTAACAACCTCAAGGTTCTTGGAAGAAATCTCTTTTTGTCTCACTGTATGATCTTATTGTGTCGACTATAATATCGGTTATATATCCCTCTAATATGCTATCAACTGAGAAGTTGACATACCTAAATATAGATTAATGACTCTTTCCAACCGTTGGATTAGACGAGGAGTTCGCTCAGTGGGTTCTCTCCTTTGATTTTTTTCCCTCTAAGTCGCTAGCTTCAACAACCATTCATGCAACAAAATGGGAAATTCACTAAAGAAAATTTCATGAACACCTAAGTAAATATGTATTTCTAACCATTATCTTGGATTCAATCGTGATCCTTCACTTTCTTCCCATGCAAAATCTCTTTCTTTGTACTCTAGCCAATCTAGAATCTTTGGTTTCGTCAGGTACCAAAACATGTTCCTTCACAATGGTCCGGGCCCCAAAAATGGAACCATTTGTTGGCATCTATTCCATTGACCCGGGTTCAGATTCCTTGTCCATCCACAAATCCCAAGATATCGACCCGACAGAGTGTAACTCCTTCGGCAGCACCTGCGAGGCAAGTGAGGTCTCACCCAAGGTATCTATGGGGTCTACAAGAACCATATTTCTGCAATTATGGAAGGAGATTTATTTATCTCAACATTAAAAGTCCCTTTTTCATCGCTATCTTGCTCACTTTGCGACCAAACTCTTCACAATTCCAACAAAAAATGGTATGCTCTTTCCTAGGTCCAACAATTATATTCTTCTTGTGGGACCCCTTGGTTGGGTCCCTGATGTGCCTTCCTATCATGGTTCAATTTGAGCAAACAATAAATCATTTGCGATAGGACGCTTCCACTCCTTTGGCCAATACTAAACTATAACACCAATTTTCTCCTCGGATATCTGAAATTTAGTGGTTATTTATGCTGAGGATCTTACCGTGGATGAAGATTCAAATGGTGATCCCCTGTGATAAATTGAATAATGTTGCGATACCACGGGAAGTCACTTTGACAATCCTCGACTGACTTCCAATGTGATGCCTTAGTGCATCAACATGCATGGAAAACTTGATGTTGTTCTCTCGTTGTCGTCGCTGATTCTTCTCCTTGAACCAAAGATTATGATATAGTGCCCTACAACATGCGACATTCATGTCCATCCCCTGATACCTGGGTGGTTCGAACCATGCTACAAAATAAATCAGTATCAACAACCAAGAGTAAGTAAAAGGATTACCTATCTCCCGTGCGTCTATAATGTTCGCCAACAATTAATTGTGCAGGAATGTTTCCCAATTCATCTGAACCCCTGCATCACATTGCTCTGTTGCAGTGATGGTACCAACAATGCACTGTTTTGGGTGCATCTTCTGCAATAGCTTACTAGACAACACCTTGGCTACGAATCTAACACCTTGATAATTGATATAGGCAATGGAAAATCCCTGCGTATCCTGCACAAGACCATAATTTTCTTTCATTCGAACGACAAGGATTGTGTCCTTCTTTGTTCCTATAAAGAATAGCGTGGGATAAAATCCTACATTGGGAAAACCAGTGATAGCAACAACCAAGTCGACATCCACAGATATGTGGTTATCTAACCATAGGCATCCTCCATGGAAACAAACCAGCGAATGCTTCATGTAAGTGTTAAATTTTGTAGTGCGACCAAAATGGGGCATGTACAACAACAATAGGATGTCCGACTTGTCCAAACCCTAAGTCTAGACTATGGGAACCAAGTGAATCGACCGACCTTCCACCAACTGCACTGATATCATATGCTTCGACATTTGTAGTTCTGGGAATTTCTTGAAGTCATTGTTAGAAAATGACAGCTTCTTCAAATTAGCCATGATATTTGTTATCAGATGGATGCCTCATGGGACAACTGACTGTACCAATGGATATTTGGAATTCTTGTGAATGACCACATGGGTAGCATCATCCTTCCGCGACGGGATGTAACCCGGAAGTATCATTTCGAAAACAGACGCCGAAGTTTCATCATCATGCGTAGCTTTGAATCTATGTTCATGGTTAACTACCCGACCAACTGTTCTCTTCTTTCTTGGCATATTTACAGGTCTTGGCTACGAGACAAACTCCGATGCCTCATCTACAATGGGTATTGCAAACATGATCTCCACAGCCTAACTTCTAACAGTGATGGAACTTGACATAAGGATCTCCATGGCATAAATCTTTAGAAATAGACAAGTTGCAGACAACTTATATTTCTCAATACTATTCACACTTCGACACAATGAATCAATTGACTCTCATTTGGAGGTGAAATAGGTCTACGCAAGTAAAATTCAAACCTGATCTACAATAAATTGGAAAAGGTGGCGGCTAATCCCTTCGCACACTGACATCTTTTCAGGAATTTATGACAAATTGTTGTTAGAGTCATTACTCCACTTGCAATAAAAGCAATTATTACAATGCCTTAAATGTGTATTTGACATAAAAGCACACCGCAAAATTCTTTAGTGACATAAAACTAGATGCGACACAACTTTAACTGCGACTAAAATGTAACAATGACACACATTTGACTTGGTCTTGCAACCCACATTTGACTTAATATTGAGACACAGATTTTACAAGACTTCAATAACTAATTACAAGTTTATATATAAGAGTTCTCCAAAGAAGAATTTTTTTTTCACAACTTCAATCATTACCAATTAAGTCAAGCAAACTACGACTATCCCAATAAGGTTTTATTAGAATTCCATTTTCTAACCCGTCAAGGGGTGTACCATCTAACCTATGCAACTTAACTGCGCTCCCATATGTAACATAATCAACAACATATTGTCCTAACCAATATGTATAAATATTACCAAGATGTTTTAAAAACTTGATGTCGTAGAGAAGAACAAAGTTGCCAAGCTGGAATTGCTTGAACTTAATGCGTCGATCATGATAAGCCTTATGTTTCTCTTTCTCGACTTGTTGGTGATATCCTGCACTAAATCGAGATTCTTCTAGCTGCAACAACTGCAACAATATTTCCTCCATGACACTTACATCTGTCATCTCAGTAATTGCAGTGATTCTTAAGCTGGGTATAATATATTCCATTGGCATGACAACCTCCTAATCATAAACTAGTCGAAATGGAGTCTATCCGGTAATTTTATTACATGTCGTTTGATATGCCCATAATATCGTAGGTATATTGTGATCCCAATCATCATGATTGACATTACAGATCTTGGTTAGTACATGTTCCTAAATTTTGTGAAAGGCTTCAACATTTCCATTTGCTTATGGATGATATGGCGTTATCTTCTTGTGTTGGATATGAAATTATTCAGTCATGTCCTCAATCACTTTATTAACAAATTTATTACATTGGTTTCTCACTAGGATCTTTGGACAACCAAACTTGGTTACCACATTATAGAACAAAAACCTGACACTAGTCGCTATAGTGCAATATCTGACTGGTGTTGCTTCGACCCATCTGGTTAAGTAATATGTCGTAGTAATTATGTATCATGCACATGTCCTTATTCCTGGTGGATGGATTAATTTCATCCTGTCGGGATGGTTTCCCTATACGCTGGAAAATATCACAACTACGACAATAGTCGAGCATATCTGAATGAAGGGCAGGCCACTATAATCTGACCTGTAAGATATTTTGCACTCTCTTTCCATGCATAGTGCCCCCCTACCACACTGACATGAGATTTAACTAATATCATTGGTCTGTCATGTTCCAAGATGCAGTGTCGTAGTATCTCATTTGGTCCCAACTTATATAATTGTCCAACTATAAAATGGAAATATACAACTTTTACAACCAACTATTTCTTCTGTGTTGTCTTAAATCCTTCTGGTGCTCTTACCGTAGCTAAAAAATGTATAATATATTTAAAGTGACCATCATCCATTTTTACTACGAATAATTTCCCCTCAGGAAGACTATCATCTAGAATAGCTAGTTCTTGTCCAATTTCTAATCTTGAGAGATGGTCAGGATCTGCATTCAACCTACCTGGTTTGACAATAATTTCAAAGTCGAACTCTTGGAAGAGAAGGATTCATCGACATATATCTGCCCCCTCCCCCCAACACTGGATTATTGACTAGGTATTTCAAAGTAGAATGATCTGTAAACATCTTGAAGTGACCCCCCAATAAATAATGTTGAAAATTTTGGAGCGCATATACTATGGCAAGTCCCTCCTATTCGGTCATTGTATAATTTTTCTCTGCAGTTGAAAACTTTCTACTAGCAAATGCAATAGGGTAATTGACAAAACCCTCACCTAGTTGTGTAAGTACAACACCTAACGTGATAGATAATGCATCGACATGCACATGAAATTATTTCCTTCAGTCAGGAAATACTAAAACAAGTGCTGAGACCATTTTCTCTTTAAGGATATCTAGACTCTTTTTACGTTTTTGATTCCACTGAAATATTACATACTTCTTCAACAACTTTTCCATTGGATTCGTGATCTTTTCATATCCTCTGATAAAT
This sequence comes from Pseudotsuga menziesii, assembly GCA_001517045.1. Lineage (NCBI taxonomy): Eukaryota > Viridiplantae > Streptophyta > Pinopsida > Pinales > Pinaceae > Pseudotsuga > Pseudotsuga menziesii. The sequence goes on along the minus strand of LPNX011228175.1, from coordinate 35,403 downwards.
TTCATGTAATAACCAGTATGACACAGTGTGGTCCTCAATGTTTTAACTGATGACGGTGGAGGTAGGTCGAGAATGATTGCAGTCTTCGTAGGGTCCATCAACATTCCTTCTCTACATACAACATGACCCAACAATATACCAAAAATATCACAAAAGATTCATTTCTTTTTTTTAAAATATGAAATTGTCTACATTGTTCAAGCATCATGTGAAGACTCTCAATATGGTCTTTAATCAACCCATATATTGTACAATCATCAAATGAAATTCTAGGAATTTATGAATAAAATCTTTAAAAGAAGCTACGACTATCCTAGAAAAAATAAAAGGTGCATTCTTAAGTCCAAATGGAATTACCATGTACTGGAAACAATCCCATTCTGTCGCAAAGGTGGTCCTATGTCATTCCTCTTCAACAATCTTGATTTGATGGTATCCAAAAAAATCCATCGGTAAAAGAATATATCTCTTGCCCTCCTATGATTTCCAAGGCCTCATATGTAAAAGGTGTAGGAAACAGATCATGCCGGCAAACACCATTTAATTTCCTTAGGTCGACGCAGATACAAACTTCACCGGTTTTATTATCCTGTATGACCATTTGGACTTATCCACTCCGATTTTTTGACATGTTCAATAATTTCCACGTCCAACATTCTGTCTAACTCTACATTAACCTTCTCTTTGTATCTGGGGTTCAATCTATAGGGTCATTTCTTGACAGGCCTTGCATATGTTTTCAGGGAAATCTTCATTTCTCCTAGATCTCCAACAATTCCCTTCATTTCTATAAACTTGGTTGGGAACAGGTCTTGAAATTCATGTAATAAATCAATTATTTTCCCGGCATTATCATCATCCTATTAATCCCCAATATTTTCAAACTTTGTATTCTCAGGAGACCCAATGTTCACTTTCTTTACTCTCAAGGGATTCAAAAATTGTTCAGATGAGAGACCTGGTTCCTTCAGTGTGCGACAACCTTCAGATTCAGGGATGTGAATTTTGCCTGGGTCATCATCTTCAGGTTCCCAAGATATATTATAACATTCCATCAGGATTTGGACTTTCGCATTCCATTTTGGTAGACTTGACATGGGAACATAAACCTCTTCAAAAATATTGGTCTTGATAACTTGCAAGGAAACATCAATCGACAAAATTTCTTCTACAAAGCTAAAGTCATGTTTGAAGCTATTATCCAAATCATCCTAGATTGTGGTCCCTCTTCCCATCTCGATTGTTGTATACCAATTTCTTGGTATTGTGTCCAAAGTGTGTATAAACAAGTGTACCCATTCATGTTTAGGGGCTGACCTCCATGTCGTGCAACACTTCTAAAGGTGGTCGATGGGACTCGCAAAACCATTATTATTGTGGACAACATAAGAAATATTATCACCAAACCGATTCTCTAAGAGCGTTGAACCCTAAGGCCATTCCTAAATGGACTATTTATGGACAACCCACCATCTTGTTGGCGTAGCTTTTAGGGTGACATCAAGAGACAACAGTCGTTGAGGTTCTATTACCTTATATTAAAATTATGAAAAAAACATGTCCAAATTAGGTAATCCTTCATAAGTAGGTAGATCACATACCTCAGTACCCACCCATCGCAAGGCTTTTGTGATTCTTGCACATTTTTTATCGACACTTCATGTAGCTGGTTTTGCCAATTTTCCAATGCTTCTCCCGAATCTGATGAACACGAAGTAATACTTCACCAACTCAATTTACCATCACCTATAGGATTTATGTATTCGTCCATAGTAGAATATATATTATAGATTTATTCTAAATTCCCTTCCTGATACTCACCTATTACTAGTTCGACATATCGTTGGCCTTCCCGAGGATCAATTGGCGCGGCCACACACATTTTTTAATATTCAAATGATAGGGTACTCTTTTTGAAATTAACGACTGGCTGGTTCTCAATAACCTAATCAATACCCGGGACTGTCGAATAAGTTTCTGTATCATCAAATATATCTATAACTTCAAATTCTACATAGGTTTAGAGACCTTCCTCCTTGATAGGAACTTGTGGTAGTTGTCCAATAGGAAGAACCTTCAACTGGTTATCTAACCTCAACTGAATAGGTGATCATACTAACTTGGGATACCTTGAAGGAATAATATGTATGTGGATGATATGAAGTTGCCTATATTCAATGGAAATGGGTTGGGAGACCCTAAGCAACACTGGTTTTTGTGTGAAGCTATCTGGACTGTGCGACGGGTCCAAGATGACGTAGTAAAAATGACTCATATGATCACACCTTTAGGGGTCGTGCTCTAGATTGGTATATGAAGTTTTTTTTCGTTCCTGTGGGAACCCTTCATAAGTCCTTAGATAAGGTTCAGACTGGGTTGATAGACAAATTCAACAATCCTAAATCCGAGTTGCCGTGTATTACAAAATTGAAGGCAATCATGCAGTTGTCGAGTGAATTTGTTTGGGATTTCAAATAGATATTCAAAACCCTGATGGCTAAGGTGAGCTTTCAGATGTTCGATGTTCAACATAAAGAATGGTTTATTACGGAATTATTACCCCATATTCACATTCCCCTGATGCAGCAGAAGATAGTGTCTCAGATCGAAGCTCTGGAAATAATAATGAAGTTAGAAGCATCACCGGTCGGAGAAATTGGTGAAGGGATGGCACAAATCCAGTCACAACTGGATAATACGTCGCTACAAATCCAAGATATCAAGAAGAGGAAGGAGATTAGTGAAGATGTCTGGTGCAAAAGATGTAGAATTGAAGGTCATCATAAGGATTCATTCCCAACTTTCCTAGACTACCTTGCTTCTGGTGCGCCAAATCCATTAAAATCATAAGGGATGCCATGGTGTTGAGTCTGTTAAACTAGGGGACCACTGGTAGGAAATTGTTTACCACAATCTTGATTATTACTATTAGTTTGGTTCGACAAGAAGCACTTCAAAACAATTTTCGGTCTTACTTATGATATCATAGATGTACGTGGAGTCGTGGGTATGTCATAGCCTTGGGTTTGGTACAAATATTGCATGTATTCCTTGTATTAAAAAACAAACTAATATCCCTCATCCTCGTCGCAAGACTCTTTGTCAAGTTTGGCACCAAATTGTAGTCCCTTCTTCTGGTATCATTGCAACTATCTCTCTTTGTCGCAGTCCTTCTCCTATTACTTGATCAAAATCTTCTTCCACTTCTTAAGCAACCAGACTCTTCATCAGTCTAGTTATTAGCTTGGAACATCTCAACTCACTCTTACCATCGTCTCCATACCTTCTTCTCGACACTATCCATGTCCTGGGCGCACAATGATTTACTTGTCAGACTCCATCCACATAATCCCTTTCTCACATCCCAACATTTTAATCCACAATTTTAAAGATTTTAGGTATCTACGTCTAGGACCTTGGAAACATTTTCTCTCAGTTTTACTATATTACTTAATAGTATCCATAATAGTATCAATAATATACCCTTCTAGAATGTTGTCGATGCAGAAATCAACATCCCTAGAGACAATATTATTGACACTCTCCAGCCGTCGGATCAGTTGAGGTGTCCAACCCCTAGATTCTCCGTCTTGAAATTTGTTCTTCTTAGATACTAATCTTACCAACCATTCATACAATCTAACATGGAATTCTCATGGATATCTGAGTAAACATACCTTTCTAACCATACCCATAGATTCAATTGCGACCCCTTATTTTCTTTTGCATAAACTCCTGATCATTTTGGTCCACCCAATCCTGAATCTCAGGTTTTGTCGGGTTCCAAAACATGTCCCCTTCACAATGATCCTGGTCCCGACAAGAACCATTTGTTGGCTCAACTTCTACTAACACAGGTTCAATTCCTCCAATAAAACCCAAGGCACCGGTCCGATATGGCGTAGCCCGGTCAGCAACACTTGCGATGTAAGTGCAGTCTCACCTAATATTCCTATGGGGGATACATGAAGCAAGTTTCCGTAGTGGTAGAGGGGATATTTCCATGGAAATAATCGATAGGAAGACCAATGAAGCCGACATATTAAACAACATACAAATCCATTGACATGCAACTATGATAACATCATACTACAACCCATTAAAGCGTTCGTCATTCCATTTACTTATGCCGGAAGAAACATATTATCATCAGTCACAACAAAACACAACACATCACACAACATTAGCAGACACCATTCGACACATAGATTTTAACACGGAAACCCATACCTGAGAAAACCACAGAAGTGCTCTTCAGTTGGCATGAGTCGTGTCTAGAACGTTTTTTTTTGTGCACACAACTTGTAGACATTTCTTCATAGACCCCTTTACATTACATCCATGCAAACAACTTGCAGATTAAAACTACATTTCCCTCATGACTCTTATTCATCTTTATTATTATAGTAAACAAACCTACCAAAACAGTACTTCGAACAACCCTATCTTGTCTTGCGACCAAAAACATAACCAACACTTACCACAAAGCTTATCCAAACAAAGAACAACACCAGAGCCAAGGACCTACAAGAGTTAAGAAGTTACAACTAACTTCTAAGAGCTAGATCCAAATTTAATCATGGTAAGTTGAATAAAGGTTAGTAACCTACCAAGATGTTTGACAATGGTTCAATATTGCATCCTAGATGTTGGTGTCAAAGTAGATTGGAAAAATTTGCGAACTAATCTATGTTTTGGATTAAATCAAAAACCACATCTTGAACTTGAAATATAAAACAATTTTAATATTGAGAACACATCATGACATAGATAAAGTATCCAACATTCATGTGGAATGAATTACTAGACTATGATCCAATTGGCACGTTGTGTTCAAGTTGTATAATGTGAAATAACATACTCTTGTATTGGAAAACAAATGAATATTATTTCTATGTCATAATAGTAATGGACAAATACATAGCATTGTTACATGCGATCTAAATGATATATCTCGAAGTAGTCCATCGTGCTCTTAATAAAATACAATTTCCCCTCTTCAATGTTATGCATGTTTACACTTACCACTATGTGATGGGAAACATATAATCAACATCCATCATTTATGTGTATCAAAATGTTTATTATTATGCCCCCTTCACCTCGCCTCCTGGATTCCCGATAAGTATTGAGATTCTCATTGTCTTATTGAGAGGTTCTGATTACCCATGGGAAGAGAATCGAGCCCCAACAACTGCTTCCATAGAATCGAGTGCCTACACAAAAGGTGCTACAACAAGCGAAGAGGATCAAGTCACTCGCTACACAACACTCGCTTCCCCATATTCTTGGTAGTGTTTCTTGGCTTTGCATATCGAGGTCAGGATTTTATAATCATGTCAACTATAATCATGTCAACTATAACAAGATATAGCATTAGTTTTCATACAAAATAGTATAGTACTTTTCATACATTGCAATACTGTGAAATATATTTGGAAATATACATCTACTTAATTGGATTCCACAGCTTATCTTTACCAATTGCGGAAAGATAAAGATCCCCTCTGCACTTTCTTAGGGTAACAATGGTGGGGAAACTTTGCTTGCACATATGTAAGGTAGATAGGTGATATCCATGTTGCAGACATGATTATGTACACATATCTGATGCACAAATACCAACCATAAAAGTCATACCATTTTGGAGACATGATCATATACACATAACTCATGCACAACTAACCACCATAAAATCCATTCACATAACTCATGCACAACTATATCGTCAAGTCCTTAAATCTTTAAACTTAGATATTACATGACATTTAAAATTATCTTCTTTTGACTTAATGATTTAGGTGAATTTGAAGTATTTGATAGTCAAGTTCTTAAGTTCTTAAACTTAGAGATTATACGACATTTAAAATTATCATTTGGCCTAAGGATTTAGGTTAATTTGAAGTATTTGATAGTCAAGTCCTTAAGTCCTTAAACTTAGATATTACCTGACATTTAAAATTATCTTCTTTTGGCTTAAGGATTTAGGTGAATTTGAGGTATTTGATAGCTATTTTTGAGGTGAATGTTCCCAACTTTATTAAGAGATATTACTCAAATATAAAATCTATTGCTCCTCAATCATATTTCTCTTGGAATTCATTGGGATAACGAGGCGTCGTGGTGATTGCAATTCACATCGAGTTATGGTAATACTCAGCGAACCCTCTAGAATTTCCTGTGGATAATTTGGGGCCTTCAGGTAACTTCGTTACAGTTGAGCATATTATCAAGTACTTGCTTGTTCTTTTGCTATCCAATGCAAATAATCATGGAATTATCGTTAATACTCATGGAAGGGTTTCTCTTTCAGTAGCAGAGTTAACGTTGGGCAAAAATGTTCCTTTGTAATTAACACTATTTGTGTAATTTATGTATTGCGCCTTGATTCATGTTAAATATCTTGATGTGCATGTATTTTAATATACACTTACATATTTGTAAACTGATCTCGACCATGTGCTGGTATCTAGTTTTTTATCTGTATTTTTGTCATTTATGTACATACTTTTTAAAATGTAATCCCAACTCTAGGATGCTCTTTCAATTATGTAGAAGTTGTTGACACTTTAACTTCAATAACAATTGGGGTGAGTATATATGTGATATTCTTTAAGTGATCACATGGGTGTAATTCATTTGTTATTGATGAATAACTTAGAATGCCTAGTTTTACATATATTGAAATTATCACGTGGTTTTCCTTGATTCCAAACTTCTAGCTGCAAGGAAATGGAATGAAGAGGGGATTCTCCAGAACATTGATTTACTGTCTTCTTTATCATTATGATCATGGTTTGTTATGCTGACGTCGTTTAAACTTGTCAATTCAAGATTATTTTTCAATAATTATTTGCTTCTATTTTTAATTTCCATTGTGATTACAGGGTTCATTTTTGTCACTGATTCTTAACTTTTTCTTTGTCCCTGTTATGCCATCTCTCACAACACATGGCAACAGAAACAAATGCCCTTGAATTTGAATATGAGATCGACGTCACTATAGTAATATTGGCTATTAGGATAGTCATAAATAAAATGTTCAGAGAGCATTTTAAATTTTGAAACTCTTTGAATAATAAAAGTTATTATAAATTTTGCCATGCTTTAATTTTTTTGGTTGCACACCACATATATTTTAGAAAAGAATGACTTAGCTTTTATAGCGTGGTTGGTTATCAACTCATTGATTGTTGAATTGAGTTTTATATTTGTATATTACATTGGTTGGTTTTGTTTTTCCGTTTTATTTATGTTAAATTAAATGATGTCTTATAGAGCTTAATTCTGAGAGGATTAAGAAAGTTAAATTCAACAAAATTATAGGATAGGATGGCTATTGAAGTTATTTATGAGTTAATATGGAATTATTATTGGAATTGCTTTAAAGTTTATTTATGAACTTTAGCTGGAATAGGAAAGCTCAAGTGTGGGATGCAAGAAAAAACTATTCATTCATTTTATTTTTGGGTTTTTAATGAAATTATTATTTTAATTTTTTTCATTTTGCTTAATTTGAAAGTTTTTTTTCTAAAATGCTTGGTTCAGTGTGTAGAAAATAATTTCCACGTTTTTAATAAATATTTAATTTAATATATGAACATTAAATGATTATGATGTAAACTAAAGAGAATTCTCTTTAAAGAGCATATTATTTAGTCTTATGAGAAAAGAGAAAGAGAAGAAAGCAAAGAAGATCACCAAATTTGAAATGAACTTTAATCCTAACATTTTTGTGTGCATACTCACTGTTTAAAATAAATTTTTTTATTCAATCTTAATATGTATATATATAGACATATGGGCCACCTCGTTACGCTTAGGATCATTGTGGAGGAATGTTGTAATGATAAATCCAATCTCTTTTGTTGCTTTGTGGACTTTAGAAATGCTTTCGATACGGTACCTAGAAATAACCTTTGAAATAGATTAGAAGAGCTAAAGGTTCCTTTCGAGTTGAGAATTGTCACAATAAGGTTATATGAGAATCTAATTGCCAAGTTTAAGAGCAACGAGGGGTGGTCAAGAGAGATTAAGTGTAATATCAGAGTTAAACAAGGTTTCCCCCTCTTCCCTACCCTATTTGGCATTTACATCGATAATCTAGAAGGTTGTTTAGAGGAAGGAGGCTGTGTTGGCACGATTTTAGTCGAAATAGTCATCATCTTTCTTTTGACAAGGTGTCCATCTGATCTTAATAAGCAACTAAGAATTTTTAAGGATTTTTGCTCTACCATGGGTATGACTGTTAACAATGACAAAACAAAAGTTATGATTACCAAATCCAAGAAGGACACTTACGCTAATTTTGTGTATGACAATAGCAACTTGGAGGAAGTGTCTTCTTACAAATACCTAGGAATTTATATGCATCACGAGCTCTACTGGAACTATAGCATTGAGAAAATGATTAATGGAGAGTGGAAAGCTTATTTTGGTCTTGAAAATAATTGTAAAGTAGCTAACCTTGTGGTGTGGGATAAAAAAAAGCTCCTCTTTGAAACTTTAGTCACTTCCATTATCTTGTATGTATGTGAGGTTTGGGGTTGCAACATCCTTAGATAATCCTGGAGAAAGATTGAGTAAATCCAAAAGTGATTTATAACGTATAACCTTAAAATTAAAAGCAATACACCGAACCCTATTCTCCTTATAGATGTAGGTATTTCCCCTATCGAGAGCCTAGCTATGACTAGGCTCATGTTGTGCAACCACAAAATCAATAACATGAGAGACCATAGACTTCCTAAGCTAGCTTTAAATTCCAACCAAAACCAGCTAAGGCTCAAGCGAGGTTGGTAGAAAGATACCAGGGCCCGGTTAAATCACTAGAAGATCGATAAAAATGTTGCATTAAAAATAACATTAAAAATATTGTTACTTCTAAGTTTAAAGAGAAAATGTGGTGTGAGAAAGATTTAGAGGCTAAAAGAAAATTAAGATATTACAAGGAGGTCATCAACCCTACTCTAGAAGGTCAAAAGTATCTCTCTATGTTAACTAGTTTAAAGAAAAAAATTAATATAGGCAATATAAGGACAAACTCTCATGAGCTCCATAGTGAAACATGTGATTGGACAGTTCCTAAAGCACCATGGGTGGAAATGATCTATCATCTTTGTGAGAATATGAACATTGAGGATGAAAATCACTTCCTCTTAAAGTTCCCTAGTACACCCATATTAGATCTCAGTTTCATAATCTTTGTTGCAATACCGACCTTCCTAACCTTTTAACATGTCAAAATTATAGTGAGCTCGGGAGGCTTCTCTTCGAGCTCTTTAAGCATAGGAATACAATTTTAAAACAAACTAAATAATTCATTTCTTTAGGTCTAAGAGTAGACGTTAACCAACATCATCATAATAATATATATATCAAAACAACTTTAAAAAAAAATTACATTTATTTGCCCATACTCATATAATAAAAAATAAAAAATTATTTATTCAATCATTATTATATTTATTTGTACATAGTGTTTATATAAGATATATTTATTTATTCAAACATCATTAGGTTTATTTTTAAATTACGTATCATATAATTTTAAAAAATATATATTTTTAATTAAACAATGAAAACTACATTTTAGAAAATAAAATATAATAACAAAATGCTATTATTAATAAAAAAATGTTATCATAAAATAAAATAAATACTTTATTGAATTAAAATGGTATTTTGATAAATTTTTATAAAATAAAACAAATATTTTATTTCATTAATCTTGTACTTGGATAAATTTGTAGTTTTCTTATATAATTATATAATACGCAGCACAAAACAACAAAAATAAAAATAATGTATAACATATCACAACAAAATACAAACATATAAATAATATTTTATTTCAACAAACTATGTTAACTTAAAAGCATTTTTCTTTTATTTGTAATCAGGGGAATCGACAACTGGAGCTGGGATGGTACTCGTGTGACACGGAGTCCATGAATCCATTCCCGCTACCGCTATACCCCTAGGTGCCCCACACCCGCCGCAAGACATAGGACACAGGTAAACCCAGGTGGGATTTGATCTTGTGACCTCCAATTTATAACAAGTGACTTCATAACAACTAAACCACCAATGAACCCCCATGCGGACTAACTTAAAAGCATCTTTATTTCTTATTTTTTTTATTATTTGGAATTAATTCTTCAATTAACATTAAATATTCAATCAATTTTAAATACAACAAATTACATAAATCTAGTAAAAAGAAAACATTTATTAAAAAAAGTTGTGTCAATCATTACAATCTGATTGAAAAATGCCCACCATACATCATATTAAAAGAACTGTAAATGACCAGCTCTGAGAACAAATCCCTCAAAGTTAAAAACAAATTGTATTTTACCATCCATTTCTCTCGAGTCATGTTTAAATAAAACATCCGCAATACAAAACAACAAAAACATAACACCACACAAACATATAATACTTAAATTTTTATTTTTTATTTTATATTATATTTTCATTTTATATACAAATATATTATATGGCAGATTAGAATATAAATTATTGTTATATATATTTTTAAATCATTACAGATAAATTACCATAAAATACATATTATTTAACTCATATCTTAATAAAATACAAAATAACAATATCATACAAATTAGTTAAATTTTTTTTTTTAAACATGAAGAAATCCTCAATCTAATTATTTTATTAAAAAACATCATATTCAAATAATAAAATATAAATAGAAGAAATAAAAATTAATCATATTTAAAATATAAAATAAATTAGGAAATACATATTTTAAAATTAATAACATTTAAATATTTAAAATAATTATGAAATAAAAAATATACATTTATAATATATCTTTTTTATTTTATTTTATCTTATATAATTACTATTTAATATAAATATTTTATTTTAACAAATCATATTAATTGAAAATATCTTTATTTCTTCCAATTTTAATTATCATTTTGAATTAATTCTTCAACTACTATTAAATATTTAATCAATTTTAAATACAAGTTTCATGTGTATACAATTATTATACACAACACAAAACAACAAACAACACATCCATATACAACACAACAAACACTTATAACATTACAATTTTTAATTTTATTAAATATTCATTGTATATGGTACAAGTTGTTACAATGTAATGTTGCACATGTAATGTTTATGAAAAGTTGAAGCAAGTTATAACACCAAAAATGAAGATTTTTGGACGAGGAGACTGCACTGCGATCGAGAGCTGAGACGTAGGGTATAGCAATTGGAGAGGAACTCTGCCCATCGCTCACGCTGGTTGGCTGTGAGGTCTTCGCAGCCTGTGGTTCCCATAGGTCTGCATGCAGTTGAGTGCGTGCTGATCGTGGTTCCCCAAACACCGGTTTCCAGACTTTGCATTGGTGGGGCATAGCAGTATCTATGGTGGCTGAGGTGGGTGGAGATCCGCCGCCTGATCTGTGCTCGGATGCCTTCGACAAGTTAATAGCTTCACAAAACAAGAGATCTGGTAAGGGAGCCTCGCCAAAATTTGTCAAAAGAATTGAAGATGTGCCGGAAGTCGCCCTACCTCCGGAAGAAACTATTCGGGTTGCTCTTTCCCTGGCAGATCGAGCTTTGACAGAGAAATTCATTGGGCTCTGGCCCTTGCCAAAAACTACTGATAGTTTGGTTCAAAGAAACTGGAGACCCCTAATTGCAAAAAATGTAGCCTCATACTCTGTCGGACGGGGATACTTCCTGTTCGACTTCGAATCCAAGGAAGACAAAGATCTAATTTTCAGGAATGGGCCCTACTTCATGGGGCCTCAAGGTCTCTACCTCAACAGGTGGACTCCAGACTTCGACCCCGAGGCTGACACCCCCAAAGCAGTGCCAGTTTGGGTCAAACTCCCTAACCTTCCTATGCACTGTTGGAACCCTAAATCTCTCCATGCTATAGGGAACGTCCTGGGGAAATACATTGACATGGCAAGTACAAAGGACCAATATGCTTGTGCCCGCATTTGTGTGGAGGTTGATCTCGAAGTTGGATTACCAGAAGCCATAAAATTAACTGTGGGGAATTTGTTCCATTTCCAAAAACTTGACTATGAACAACTTCCTTTCAAATGCAGAGGATGCCATGAATACGGGCACTTCATCCGTAACTACCCTAGAAAGCCCGAGATCTAGCAAGACAGGGAGGAAGGATGGCATATGGTGAAAAGAACTAAGACTAAAAACAAAATCAGAGAAGTACAAAATAAAGGAGAGGGGAATAAAGAACCAAGAGTAATCTCCTTGGAAGGAACTCAAGAAACGCTAAAGTCTAATGAGTCTAATGAGATAAGGGATGAATACAATGACGCATAAAAGAAATCCAACAATGGAGAGAGCAAGGATTCAGAAGAAATCCTTTCAAATCAACCTGAGAAAGACCAAGATGCAGGAGCAGCGGTGATAAAAGAAGGAGAAAGCCTGGGAAATTCAGAGGAGGATACCGATTCAGAAGAAGAAGAAGAGGAAGAAGGGGAAATTGAACTGACTACCCCAAGAAAGAAAAAAACCAAAGGAAGGAAATAAAAAAAGAAGTAAGGGAGAAAGCCACCTATAAGGATAAGTTGCAAGGCTCCCAGTTAACCCTAGAAAAGTTGCTGAAAAACAAAAGAAACACTCGCCAGCATCGGCATGCCCAGAAAGGGATGCCTCTGGCCTCCAAAAGTAAGTAATGAAGATCCTCTCCTGGAATTGCAAAGGTGTTGGTAGAAAAATCAAGGAAGAAGCTATGAAAGATTTAACTTCTTTATATCAGCCAGACATCTTTTTGATCCAGGAGACCAAGATGGAGGAAGACACATTTCTCCAAGTAAGTGTAAAATTCTGGAAAAAAAGTGGAAGGGGCGCCTCTGGAGGCATTGGAACACTTTGGGACAATAAGAAATTTGATGCTGTTGACATCAAGTATAACTCAAACAGGATCCTCACCTCGCCGAGGCAAAAAGAAACTAATACTCTGGTAAGAATTTTCAATATTTACGCACCTAATTCTTATGCTAAAAAAAATCTGTTGGAATCTCCTTCGTGATGAAAGGAGTAATCTGTAGGGTAATGTCACCCTTATTAGGGATCTAAACATCACCCTAAGCCAAGATGAAAAATGCAGGGAGTCTCTGGTCAGAGATCCCATAAGAGAAATAGTTGATGAGATCATATTGGCTTGGGATCTCTCAGATGTTAAACCTTCTAAAGGAAAATACACCTGGAATAACAAGCAGCTCGGCCCCAGGCATATTGCATCCAGACTTGATTGATTCCTGGTCCAGGACACTTTCCTCCTGCTGGGTCTGAATTCGTCGTCTAAAATCTTACTGTTTGAGGGATCTGACCACAAACCTATTCTTCTTGAGATGTGGAACGATAAGAACCTAGGCCCTATACCTTTTAGATTTAATCCATTATGGGCCAATCATAAATATTTGTTAGGGATCGTGGCTGATGCATGGTCATCCCCGGTCATTGGCTCTCCCTTCTTTGTATGGGAAGAGAAACTTAGACGACTTAAGAAGGCTCTTAAGTCCTGGGCAAAATTGATTCCCACTCCAAATCATAAGAAAAGCCAAGCCGCGCTAGCGTTGGAGGCCCACCAGGCCGATATGGAGACTAAAAGTATTGATCATGATGACATTAGAAAAGAGTTAAAGCTACAAATTGACCTCCATGATGCATGCAGGAAAGAATCTGAATGGCGGAGGCAAAAATCTAGATGCAAATGGCTCAAAGACGGTGACAGGAACATCGGTTACTTCCACAAGCAGGCCAAGGCTAGGAAAAACTACAATTAGGTGCACGAGATCGATGCTCATGACAAGGTAATTAATAGTTTTGAAGACATTAAATCCGAAGCTTCCAGGCCCTACGATTGCATCTGTTCTCTGCTCAGCCCATCAATGCAGACGTCGAAATCATGGATCTTGTTCCTCGTTCTGTCAAAAATATAGATAATGCCAGACTGAATTATAAAATCTCATTGGAGGAGATTAAAGAGGCCATTGTTGACATGGAGGACGACAGAGCTCTTGGCCCCGATGGGTATAACGTCAACTTCATCAAAGTTTGTTGGGAAATCATAAAAAATGACTTATTCAAAATGGTTAGCAAATCACATAGATGTGACAAAATTGGAGGCAACACAAATTTTGCTTTTCTAGCTCTCATTCCCAAAGAGAAGGATGCCAAATCCTTTGACAGGCTCTGGCCTATATCCTTGTGCAACATTGGTTATAAAATTATAACTAAAATTATGGCCAGAAGACTAAAACATATCCTTCCTTATCTTATTCCTGAAAACCAAGGAGGCTTCGTTAAGGCAGAAACATTTGGGACAATATCATTTTAGTTCAAGAGGAAATCCATTCTAGTATGAAGAACAATGATAAAGGAATGGTGGTGAAAATTGACTTAGCAAATGCTTTTGATAGAGTCAGCCATCCCTTTCTCTATCAAGTAATGATGAGATTTGGTTTTGATCCAACCTTCATCAAATGGGTCAAGGCCTATATCAACAAACCCTGGATCGCCCCTCTCATCAATGGAAGGGCTGCCCCCTTCTTTCAATATTTGAGAGATCTGAGGCAAGGATGCCCACTCTCTCCCCTGCTTTATGCAATCTAAGCTTTGGTCCTTAGTCTTCAGCTGGAATAAGCCAGGAAAGACTAGGATCTCTCAGGCATTAGGATGGATCTAGAGGTACGAAAGATATCAATCATGTGCAATTTGCCGATGACACTATCTTGCTTGGAGGAGCCAGTTAGATTATAGCTCGTACATTCAAGAGCGAAATGGATCATTATTGCCAAGCCTCAAGAAGCAAAATCAACCTAAGGAAGAGTCAGATCTATGGCTGGAATATCAATCCAAGGGAAATGCCAGAAATTTCCCATGTCCTTGAAATTGATGGAGTGATTAGCTGGGACTCCTTTAAATACCTAGGGGTCCCTATTTTCAAATCAAAGCCCAAGACCTCGGCCTGGAACCCTATTGTGGATAAAATAAAAAAGAAAATTCTTGGATGGGGAACAACTTGGCTAAACCTCGCAGGGAAGGTGGTGTTAATAAAAGCTGTTTTGAACAACTATCTTCTTTATCAATTCTCCCTTCTACTAGCCCCGACCAAAACTATTGCCATGATCGAAGGAATGGTGCGATCATTCCTCTAGCAAGGAGGGAATAAATGGGGGGGGAAGTTTGCATTGATCAGTTGGAAAAAAATCAAGATGCCAAGGTTGGAGGGTGGACTACAAATTAGAGACTTCAGAATACAAAATCTAGCAATGGGAGCCAAGTTTCTCTGGAATATGATTGACTCCAAACCATCCTGGTGTAGTCGAGTGATAAAGTGCAAATATTTCTCAAGGCCGAGGGTCAGATGCCTTGAAATTGGTCAAGAGAACAAGAATACCTCCCCTATCTACGACCTCTACAAAAAAGAGCTGCCTAAGTTCAAGGAAGAGATGCATTGGTCCTGGGTAACGAAAAACTTATAAACATTTAGCAGGATGTAATCCTAGGGAAACCTCCACCAATTCTACCAAGACTAAATCATTGGCTGGTTGCGATGGGAATTAAAACCATATGTGACATCTTTGAATGGGAAATCGACACTCCTTATCGATGGGCTGGGTGGGCTATTCCTGAGTGCCCTGAAGAGCTTAATCATGACAAAAATATTCTGCTGAACCATTTGTCAGGTCTCACTCCGGTGGCCAAGCATACAAAGGAGCGTCGTGGTTGGGGAAGCTACTCTGGCAGCTATTTGACGACTGAGGGTTATTAGAAGTTTGCTGCTATTCCTAATGTGCCAGGTAATCCTGCAATTTGGAGTTATTTATGGGATTGTAAAATGCTGCCTAAGATAGACATGTTTATCTAGACATTGTTGCATGAGAAAGTTCTCACAGGAGAGAATCTAGAGAAACGTGGGTTCGCTGGTCCCTTCCGTTGTCCCCTTTGTTCTGAAGCTAGTGAAAATATCAGTCACCTTTTCTTAATCTGTCCTTATGCCATCTCATTCTGGAGGGAAGTGCTGAATCGTTGGGAGGATGGGATTCACTTGCTGGACAAAATTCAGATGTGTTTTTTCAATTGGGATAAATTGTATCATGGTGAGCTGAGTCAGAAAAAAGGAATGAGAGCTTGCTCGATGAAACCTCCTAAAATTATATGCTGGTGCATTTGGAATGAGAGAAACCACAGAACTTTCAGGACAAAGCTCAGCCAGCGTGGAAGATTGCTATTAAAGTAAATGCCTTAATGGGTGAGGTAGTGTCTTAAAGATTCCAAAAAACAAAGGTAATTTGACTGGCAATGAAACAAATTGGCTACAAAGTCTTAATATTTATGCTGAAAGTAATTTGGATAAAAAACAGTTGGAAAATTGGGAAGTCAGATTGGACAAGTCTCAGTTTGAGAACTGGATGAAAGAAAGGAAGATTTTTAAATTGTTTTTTGATGGAGTCTCCAAAGGGAATCCTGGAAGAGTGGGAGGTGGCGGGGTTGTTATTGGTCCAGAAGGGAAAGCTGAGATAGAGTACTATTGGAATATAGGGCAAGATTCAAATAATATGGCCGAGGCATATGGGCTTTGGCAAGGTCTCAAGCAGCTGAAGAAGAAAGGAGTGGAAGAGGTAATGGTTTTTGGTGATTCCAGGTTAATAGTTCATGCATTGAATGGGGGAATCCAGTGTAAGAATGAGAGATTAGCAAGATTGATTAATAGAATCAAGTCCATCACAAAATTGTTTAGGACGATAATTTTTTTTCATATTCTTAGGGAGCTCAATTCTATGGCGGATCTTGCAGCAAATAAATCTATAGTTGTAGGTCAAAATGAACTATATGTAAATCTCCTTGTTAGTATTGATATTCCCCATAGATTGATCCTATTATCTAGATAGGTTTCTTCGATTGGAGGAAGTAGAATTTGTAATGGTTGGTTGAAACAAGATTCAATTTGCAGCAATTTATGTGCTAAGTTCTAATATATAACATATACGTTTTTGTTAAAAAAAAATGTTTATGATAAATTAAATTTGAAATAATTGAAAAATGCTCCCATATGTAATGTTTATGATAAATTGATTTTATATAAAATACTAAGAAAATGTTGTAACTATAATGTTTATGATAAATTGCTTTATTATATTAATGAGGTTTTCAAAATGCAATGTTTGTAATAGAATTGATTTGATTTAAAGTAAAATAGAAAAATGTTAGCCATATAATGTTTTAGTTTTATTTAATTAATAAAAAAAATTACAAATTAATAACCATAAATTATACAAACATATTAGATGATGCATTATAAATTTAAAAATAAAAATAAAAATGCATATTCTTTAAATTACAATACATTTTATATAAAGAAAATAAGAAAATAAAAATCTAAATAATATACATACTTTAATTTATTGAAATAAAAGATTAATTTAAATCATATTTCATTTAAATTATAATATACATATAAAATGAACTAAATTAATTTATTTCATTTCAACAAATCATATTGATTTAAAACTATTTTTTCAAGTTGTAATTATCATTTTAAATTAATTATTCAACTAACATTAAATATTCAATTAGTTTTAAATACAACAAATTTACATAAATCTATATTTCTTGTGTGTATAATTATTATACACAACACATACACATACAACACATACACAAAAATATAATATTACAATTTTTAATTAAACATTAATTATGTATCATAATTTTTTTTTAGAGTTATATAGAATTGTTGCAAATATGAAGTTTATGGTAACTTGATTTAGAGTGATACATAATTATTGCATATGTAACTTTTATACATAACACAAAACAACAAACAACACATACACATACAATACAACACAACACAACACAAACACAAACATATAATATTATAATTTTTAATTTTATTAAATATTAATTGTATTTCATAAGTTTTTAAAATGTAATGTGTACCATAGAATAGATTTTAAAATATAATGTGTACCATAAAATTAATTTAGATTAATAAAAAATTGATGTAAATATAAAATTTATGATAAACTGATTTAGAGTAATACAAAATTATTGCAAATGTGATTTTTATGATAAATTGATTTAAAATAATACATAATTGTTGCAAATGTGACATATATCATAAATCGATTTAAAGTAATACAAAATTATTGCAAATGTGACTTTTATGATAAAGTGATTTAAAATAATACAAAATTGTTGCAAAAGTGACATATATGATAAATTAATTTAGAGTAATACACAAT
This sequence comes from Pseudotsuga menziesii, assembly GCA_001517045.1. NCBI lineage: Eukaryota > Viridiplantae > Streptophyta > Pinopsida > Pinales > Pinaceae > Pseudotsuga > Pseudotsuga menziesii. The sequence continues at coordinate 17,128 of LPNX011228175.1, read as the reverse complement.
TGTTGCAAATGTTAAGTTTATGATAAATTAATGTAGAGTAATACAAAATTATTGCAAATGTGATTTTTATGATAAATTGATTTAAAATAATATAGATTTGTTGCAAATGTGACATTTATGATAAATTGAGTTAGAGTAATACATAATTGCTGCAAATGTGTCATTTATGATAAATTGATTTAGAGTACTATAAAGTTGTTGCAAATTTAATGTAATGATAAATTGATCTTATATAAAGTAATGAAAACATGTTGTAAATGTAAGTAATGGAAAAATGTTGCAAATGTAATGTTTATGATAATTTATTTTATATGAAATAATTGAAAAATGCTGCAATATGTGATGTTTATGACAAATTGATTTTATATAATAAAAAATAAAAAATGTTGTAAATGTAATGTTTATGATAAATTGTTTTATTATATTATGAGGTTTTGTAATGTTATGCTAAATTGATTTTATATAACTTAATGAAAACATGCTATGAAAAAATGTTGTAAATGTAATGTTTATGATAAATTAATTTTATATGAAATAATTGAAAAATGTTGTATATATAATGTTTATGATAAATTGATTTTATATAAAATAATAAAAAAATGTTGTGAATATAATGTTTATGATAAATTGCTTTCTTATATTATAAGGTTTTAAAATGCAATCTTTGTAACAAAATTGCTTTGATTTAAAGTAATAAAAAAATGTTAGCCATATAATGTTTTTAGATAAATTAGTCTTATTTATTTAATCAAACAAATTATAAATTAATAACCATAAATTATACAAAAATATATTAGATGATGCATTAAAATAAAAATTATTGTAAATATTTGTTTATCAATTGATGTTTTATTGCATTGTAAATTTAAAATTATAGTGAAATTGCAGATTCTTTGAAATTACAACACCTTATATAAAAGAAATAACAAAAGAAAAATCTAAAATTTAAAGTAGAAACATACCCAAACACTTGACAACTCTTAAAGATAGCTTAGGCCATGGCTATCTTTAAGAGATTTGAGAAAGGGCAAATATCCTTTCTCTAAAAAAAATTTAATAATTTTATTGATGTATAAGGTTTTATGTTACATAAAAAAAATGGTAATACAGTTTACAATTTCAAATATGAGACTGCATTCTCATATTCCTACAAGGTAAGCTCATATGCCTTTGCATTCTTCTTTGTCAAAGCATCTTCCACTCCATCTACCTATTAGACAACAAAAACATTAATTAATAAATTATTATTGTTTTTAAACATAATATATAATAAAATAAAGCATAATAAAATTAGTCCATAATACATTTGAACTTTTATTCTATACACTCACCATTCCAACTAAGTCTCTTTGTGAGGCACTTCAATACATGTTGACTACCTTCATCCATAACCATGTTTGCTTGGACAACTGCATAACACAACATCATTAGGGCATTTCAACCACACTTTTCAACATAAACATATCAATATTTTGACACAACAACCTAAGCAAGCAGACACATCACGTCACATTACAGAATCACCTCTCATATACAAAAACAAGGCAACCTCCATTATAAATTAAAATTGATTTCACTAACAAGCAGTAGATGAAAGGAAATATAACTTAAAGACAATGAATGCCTTTAACATTTTTATTTTGTTTTCTATTAGTTACTCAGTTAACTTCACTAAACCATCTAAACCGATATTGACATTTATGTTTGTTTGTTACCCAAAAAATTTAAAATAAGTAAATATACAAATAGCTACAACCTCCTGTTTATTGCTTTATGAAAAAAAATAACACAATGGGTTGTTATCCATTGGGTAAAAATAATACATGTTCCTTCATTCACTTGTTATCATAAACCTTCACTAACCCTCTAAACTTGTGTGGCCTTTCTGTTTGTTTTTACCCAAAACAATTAGGAAAAATAAATGACTGCAACTTCCTAATACAGATTTCCAATATAATAAATTGAAATAAAATGACTTCAAATAACATCTTGACAATAACAAAAATATATACTATCCAATTGTCAAAATCAGTTTTTCAATATAATATAACATAAATAAGCTTACAAAAAAATTAAAATAATAAAAAGTAAAATCCAATAGAAATTTAAATTTAAGAATTATTAATCTTCTAGAAAAAAAGAATTTGCAAAAAAATTTAAAAAAATTTGAAAAATAGTAAGCCCAAGAATAATTTACAAATAAACTTAAAAAAAACAAAAAAAATTGTAAACTCAAAAATAATTTACAATAACATTTAAAAACATAAAAAACAGAAAATCAAAACTTATAGTAGAAATTGAGATATCTAACATTCAATTTTAGAAATTTGAGAAAAGTAAATAACACTCAATCCAAAATATAAAACTTAATTTAACTTTTTATAACTAAATCTAAAATATAATAACATAAATTAATAGAAAATAAAAACCAATAAAAATGTAAATTAAAAAATTATTAACCCTCTTAAACTCAAAAATACTTTACAATAAAAAAACAGAAAATAAAAATTAATTATAGATTTAAAAATAACAACATAAAATCAAAACTTATTAAAAATTAATTATAGATTTAAAAATAACAACATAAAATCAAAACTTATTGTAGAAATTGAAATATCTAATTGAGTCATCTAAGAGTAACCGGTTATCCGAGCCTCAGCAGTAGGCACAATATAATATAATATAATCACGTTTATTTTTTGTGGCGTTTCCCGTTTATTTTACTTTCTATTATTTCAGAAGGGGAGGCCGGACAAAAGGAGGAGACCGAGCGGCGAAACAATACGAGGAAACCAGAGATTTTTATAAATTTGAATTCTGGTATGGTACCGTTTTGTACTTCTCAATGCCAGCGGTTGATGGTTTCCAATAATGACACTTGTACATTTCTATTGGCTATAGTTTTTTTTATTTCTGTTTTTACATGAATTATATAAATAAGGTTGTTTTAATGTTTAGTTAATGTTTTTATTACTTTACTTTAGATTAAGTAATACCATTTATTTTGGGACTGCATTTACATTTATAATTTTTTATAATTTAATATAAATTATAAAATTAATTAATTAAATAATATTTAATATATAATAATTAATTTAATTTTAAGTATTTTTATGATGAATAATAAATACTTATATTTTATTTTTAAGAACATGATGTGACAATGTAAAATATTAATGTTAAGTCATTTTCAAAATTTTAATATGTAAATATGGATGATTTCGAGTTCTATTTTTTCGAGAAGAAAATAACTACACTTTATTATGTATAAGTGAGATGGCACAAGGGCTTACAACTAGAAAGTTCGAGTTCTATATCGGTGCTAATTGGCCTTGGAAACGACAAAGGTAATGGTGTTGGCGATAATTCGTTCAAATAGTTTTTTGTTTTCTTTAAATATATGTGTAGTAGTTTGGATTACATAGTGGGACCTCAAAAATTGTCCAAAAAGACCCCAAAAATGGGCAAGAACACAGTTGTCAGATATGGCCCCAAAGTAGTGTCTAGTCAAAATTGAACAAAGAGACAACCAACAAAAACCAATAAGCTAGTACAACAAAAGACCAACAAAAGGAAATAGGAAAAATGACCAAGAAAACAACTCAAAAGATGGTATGGACACGACTAGCATAAATGAGAGAACCATGTTTCCAGTTTTCAAAGAAGAGCCAACCCATATCTGCATCCAATGCCCTTTTTGAAAGAGAGTCAACAACATCATTTTGAACCCTGTAGATGTGTGCAAAGGAGATGTCATGGAAGCGACCAATCAATAACCCGGTCCTTCAGAGCCAAGCCGAAAGTGCAAGATTGTTGATCCCATGACTAGGTTCTCATAGTCAAAGGATCCAAGGATTTCCAATTAAGAAAATAGTCTAACAGGGAGATTGTCGACCATCCAAAAGGGTGATGCAGACACTACGCAACACTATTCCAGACACTACGCAATTCGTTCCAATAGTTTATGCTCTGCATAGAATAGAAGTGGGAAGGAAATAAATACGAGCATTTAAACCATATACATCGACGAAATTAAAACCATACGAAAATAAATATTAAACCAGTATTATACCATTTTGAAAGAGTATTAAACCAAATATTAAACCAATATTAAACCAAATATAGCTTAATATATATGGTCTTAATTAATAAATATATCGTATGAACACATTTACAGTGTATAAATAGAATAGTTCAAGTATGTTATACACGTAGTTATTAATTATGCTAATGCTATGTGGTTGTCCCATGTGTCACTAGACCATAAGGATTTTTTTTCACAAGGAAAAATGACAATTTTATATTACATAAAGTTGTGTTTTAAATAAATAGTTGTATAGACACAAATAACTGTTGATTCTCAAGCTACTCATATCAACGTCTAGTACAAAAATAAATAAGTACTAAGCACTAAGGCCACTCTTATACCAAGAGTAAACTATAAAAATAATCAGTCAAAAAATACATCATCACACTGTTTCTGAAACAAAATTTCCCAAAATTAGAGTCCACCAAATGCTACACCCGAGACAAAGCAGAATGTAAATCAATGGAGACTCAAGTGTCCTGAACCAAGCAATATACCTTCAGAAAGTTCCTCCCAAGCAATCAATCCCCCCCAATCCCCACGACCTGCTTGGAAATATCATCAGCCAGAGAGTAATATTCCCTGTAGATGTGGTGAAAGTGAAAAGTATAAAATAGTCTGATAATCCCCTTAACCTAACCAAGGAAATGGTGAAGTTCGACAAATTGGATAGTATGCACCTCAGATTCCCTGTCCATAATGACCTTAGAGTCACCCAACACTTGCAACCTAGCGATATGTCTACTTCTAGCGAAAAATTGTAAACCCCATGATGCGAGTAGCTCAACCCTAGTGTTTGAGCCCCTCCCCACATACATACGAAGCTAAAATGATTGTTTCATATCCAGCCTAAGGAGGGTGAATTCATGAATGTGGGTGTCTATTCCGTGAGAATCAAATTTCAGAATCCGATTTCAAACACTTTCGGTCGAACTATTTTTTTTTCGGCCGAACTATTTTAGGTTTTTTGTTGAAATAATATTTCGACCAAATGTTAAAGTTAATGGAGAACCTCATTATGTGGGCTTTGTAAGGATCGCCGAAAAAATAATGTCCGGAAGATATTGTTTCGGCCGAACGTCTTTTTCAGCCGAAAGGTTGTTCGGTCGAACAAATGTTATGGGCCGAACAATCTTTCGGTCGAAAAATGTTATATATGTATTAATGGAACACAAATGTTTACCATTTTGTTGTTTCCGATTTTTCCCTGCGTCTGATGCAGTGAGCGTGTTGGCATGTCCATCTGTGGGCTTGAGCGAGGAGTGTGTTGGCATGTCTATCTGTAGGCTTGTCCGTATGTGGGATATTTCTGGAGGGTTCGCGGTCGTGTGTCTGGAGGGTTCGCGGTCCTGTTTCTGGAGGCTTGATGGTGGTGATGGAGGCTGGGTGGTGTTGGTGTTGGAGGCTTCGCGATGGTGCTGGAGGCTGCGTGGTGGTGGTTCTAGAGGCTTCGCGGTGGTGGTGCTGTGATTGAGGTAAGTACAGCGGCTCACCCCTAATTTTAAATATGTTTTGTTTTACATAAACGTTTAGAACGCACAAGTGCATAGTAAAAAAAAACACAATTAAGTTTTCTCATGTGATGCAAAGCAAAAGCAACTTATTTTGATTTTACCGTAAAAAGAGTGAAAATCTTATGTTGTGTTATTCATTTCAGCCACCTATTTGTTTTCTTTAGTTAGTTTACCAAATAAAACAAAGAATCAATCAGACATAATAGCAAATGTTTGCTCAATTTAATATAAGTTGTACCATGTGCATATACTCATCGCGACCCCACGAAATAATCACATTTTGCAGTCCGTATTTCTTAGAGTACACCCCATACTTTGTGTTGTATTTCGGGTTGTAGAAATATGGATTTCCCTTGAAATACGACACAACACAGTGTAATAAAGCTCTTAATTAGTATGCCACTACTCTACTATGGACCAATTTAGATATACTCTGAACATGAAAAATGATTTCACATTACCTCGTAGTGAACTATGGATTCATCGAAAGCACATCCCAGAGAATAATTGTCACCTGTATAATAAGAGTTTCACATGTTTAAGAAATTAGCTTTTAGCAGGCATAACTTAAATTATTAGTAGCCCTAGCTGCAGGACTGGTTCATTAATCTAAATCTAGAATAGAGGTAAAACATGGATAGGTTCCAATCATGTCTAGGTGTAATAAACTCTCACCTATAATTGCCCATTGAGGTTCACCTCCAAAGTGAGGATGGAGTAGCACCTTGCCCAGTTCTGCATGCACCTTTTATGTCACAATTTGAACTTGAACCCAATGACAACTTACCTAGTAGTATAATTAATCCTATGTGGAATTGAGTAACTAGCCTCACATCAACACATAGTTCTTTACAAGTTAGTCTAATATTAATGGGTTTGGGTTTGCTGCAGTACAAGTTAGTGTAATTGATACCGTGGATTAGGTCAGTCAGATGAAGCCAATCTTCATTTGTGTAATCTTTGCGGATGGCCTCCGCTGTTACTATCAAAATCCTAAAGGAATGCACAATTACTCATTATAAAGATTAGAATGTGTTCCAATTAGCAATGAGATAACCACTGTAACAGAATATTTGACCAATTATATTAGTCAGCACATCAATATTTTATTGTTTCTATAACGTATTTTAAAGTCCAAAGGATCAGTTAATAGGAAGTACTATTGATCAACATGATTGATTGGCATCAAGCATTCAACATCAACATTTGTATTAATAATCATCAGTAGTTAGAGACAGTGAATATTAGTGTCAATATTAGGCATTTACATCAGTTGTTATTTGAATATACTTAGCATTCCAAAGGTCAATCAGACTTTTAACACAATGTTTCAAATGGATTTTATGGTCTGAAAGGCAAACACAATAAAAAATCAATGTATGCATGCCATGATATATATATACCTCTTAACAATGCTTCACTAATTAGCAAATAATTCGGCATTGGATATTGATCATATGAATAAGGGCGAGTGTATATACTAGTCAAGTTTGTGCTTTAAAGTCTATTACACTGGTAAAATCAATAATAAAATCTGGTATAAATTTACTAAACAATCTGTAGTCTATCACAGTAAAGGCCAGTGCGTGAAAAGAGGTCTAAAGACCACAAAAGACTTAGCCTTAGAGATGAAGATCACTATTCAGTTAAGGTGAATTTACTATGCCAATCAAGTTTGCAAAATATGACAGTCTGCAACAAATCTACTAGACAGTCAACAATGACATCAACTTTGGTGATTTTATGATTCCAAGTCCACCAAGTGTGATGCACCTAGGGACAATCTGGTTGTGGGCTTAGATTTTCAAATTTCTAAATATTTTTGGAGTTTCAAATTTTTGCAAATTTATAGGATTTTTTATGGTTTTCTGATTTTAGAGTTTTTATGAATGAAATTAGGACGCACTTCAAGGTTTGTGGATAAATCCACTAGGGATAAATTGATGGGTGGACCAGATTTACCAAATTCTAAATATTTTTAGGGTTTTGAATTTTTACAAATTTTTAGGGATTTATGGTATATATGATTTTTAGGGTTTTTTAGGGTAAAAATGCAACTAATGGGCATGAAAATGAAGCCTAACTATAATACATTAAATGCTAAAATTTTGAGTAAAAAAAGTTGACAAGAAGATGAGATTATGACATCATCTCAATCCTTAGGGCTTTGAGAGATCATGGATAATGTCCCTCTCTTGGAGTATCCCTCTAGAACTTGCAACCTAGGGCATCACCTAACAACCGTGAGGATTCGTTAAGTGAGCCTAACCAAGGAAAATGGAAAAGTCCAAGGCCCTAAAAGAAAAATGCAACCCTAATGCAAAGCATTTTCTCCAAACAAAGTTGATAGGATATTGATAAAAAATCCCTAATCCATAAAAAATGTAGCAATACACCGTCATTCAATCCACATAGAAGGAGAACATGCTTACAATATCTCAAATAGCACTTGTCCCCACCACTGTTGCAAGACTTAAAAAAAAGTCTGGATCGCGCGTCCCTCTGAGTAGCTAACCCTAGCCTCGCCGTGGGCGCTTCGCTGGTCGGCGGCTCTGTCATGGATCCGCCCGACCCTGCCTCCTTCGAGGATAGGTTCCAGAACATTGTGGCGTCCCTTCCGCGTGATCAGCCAGCCGCGGCCCCTGCTTCTAGATTCGTCAAGCTTGCCGATGTTCCAGAGGTTAAGCTCAGCTCTGCTGCCTCTAAAAGGAAGGCTGTTACTCTCTCTGAAAAGGGCCTTATCGGCTTGTTCACCGGAATTTGGCCATCCCCGCGATCTGTGGAGATTTGGCTGAACAAGAACTGGAGAACCCTAATACAGGGAGAAGTTCAACAAATCTTTTGTGGAAAAGGGTACTTTGCTTTCATCTTTGAAAAGAAGGAGGATCGGGACCTAATCTTCAGGAATGGGCCATATTTTATGGGCCCTCGAGGTATGTATCTGAACAAATGGGACTTAACCTTTAACCCTGAGAAGGACATTCCAAAAGAAGTTCCTTGGGTAAAGCTTCCCCACCTTCCCCTTCACTGTTGGAATGATGAGGATTTTCGAGCAATAGGGAATACCCTAGGGAAATATGTGGACAAGTCTGAGCCGAAAGCCCCAATGTTTTCCTGCGCCAGAATATGTGTTGAAGTTGACCTAGAAAAAGGCTTGCCAGAATCTATAATGCTTTCCATTGACGGACGGAACCATCTTCAAACAGTAGACTATGAGCAAATTCCGTTCAAGTGTAAATACTGTCATGAATATGGTCATTTCGCCAAGTCCTGTTCGAAGAAGCCAGAAAAACCCCCATCGGAAAACCCTACTAGTGAGGGTTGGAGTATTGCTAATGGGAAGAAGGCTGCCAAGTCCCAAAAACAGCAAATCCCCACGGCAAAAAGCACCCCCAGAAACAAGTTTGCGGCCTTGGAGGTAGAGATGCAGGATGGAGAAAACCTCGAAGAGAATCCAGAGAATCAAGAGGACAACCCCGATCAGGTGAGGCAACAGACCTTTGAAGTCCCAGAGACAATCGTTCAGCCCCAAAAATCTCAGGAAGAAGCGGCTGATCACTCCAAAAGCAAGAAAGAGATGGAGACGATCTCTGAAGGATCAGTCACTATATCTAAGGCAAAAGCAAGCACAGAGGAAATGACAGATACCTGTATAGAAGAACAAGAACCTCTCTCCAGGAAAGGAAGGAAAACCAATAAAGTCATTCACGAGCAGGAAGAAGCAAGGGAAAAGGCGGCAGGAAAGCAGTCTAACTTAGACTTCCTGGTCAAAACCTCGCAAGCAAGCAAATATCTCATGAGTGCGGAGGAGGAAAGAAAGGAGAGAGAAAAGGCCCTCAAACAGCACAAGAAATAATGAAAATAGTCTCCTGGAACTGTAGAGGTTTGGGTGGTATGCAAAAATTAGAAGTAATTAAAAGATTCAAATCCATGGATTCAGCCTCAATCCTTCTTATCCAGGAGACTAAAAAATCTGCCGAAGACAGCATGGCGGCCATTAAAAGCATATGGCCAAAAGGAAACGGTATAGCCACCAATGCTATGGGAGCTTCAGGAGGCCTACTAAGCTGGTGGAACACAGATAAGTTTGAATTTATTTCTGCTTTAGAAAACAGAAATTGGATTTTTATAAAACTCGAGAACAAAGAATGCAAAGAACAGTTTTGGGTTGGGAACGTTTATGGTCCAACCCTGAACGGGAAGAAGGATAGCTTCTGGACATCCTTAGAGGAGCAGTGTGAGGACAAAAAGTTCCTCCCTTGCTACATTGCAGGGGACTTCAATACTACCATATCGGTAGCTGAGCGTAGAGGAGGATCCAAGGTAAGGGATCCCTTCGGGGAGCGTTTAGAAGACCTCATCTCTCAATGGAACCTTATAGACATCATCCCCAAAAATGGCACATATACTTGGAGCAACAAACGCGTGGGTCCTGGGTATATCGCAACCCGTCTTGATCGGTTCTTGGTTAGCACTCATCTGATTAATTCTATCCTGGAAGTTAAACTCCTGTGCTCGGCGATTTCAGACCATAAACCCATTTGTCTCTTCTTTCCTCTGAAAGAAAATATGGGGCCTCTCCCATTTTGGTTCAATCGTTTATGGCTGGAATCGGCAGAGGCCAAGGATATTATAGTAAAATCCTGGCACTGTTTCATACCAGGCACTCCAGCTTTTTCATGGGAACAAAAGCTTAAAAGGGTGAAAGTCGCCCTCAAGGCTTGGGTAAAAACTCATTATCAAGAACCCGCCAAGCAAAAAGAACTCATCTTGACAGAAATGGAACGATTGCAAGAAGAAATGGAGGTTTGCATGGTCACTAAAGAACACCTCATCAAAGAAATGGAGCTGGAAACAAAACTCCAAAAAATTCTACGGCAAATTGAAGAAGAATGGAGACTCCGATCACGTGTTTTATGGCTCAAAGGGGGAGACCAGAATACAAATTTTTTCCAGAACCAGTGCAGGGACAGGCAGCGCTGGAACACAATTAGAGAACTCAAGAATGAAGATGGTTCGGTCATTCAAGGGCAAGATGCTATCAGCACAGAGGTAAGAAATTTCTTTGAGCATTTATATAACGATGAGGAGCAAGTCCCTCGCTATCTTTTGGAAGAAATGGCCTCAGATATTCCCTCCCTTATAAGCCCCCAAACAAAAACCCATCTAGAATCCCCCATCCAGGAAGAAGAAGTAACAAAAGCAATATGGAGCCTTCACCGGATAAGGCCCCAGGCCCGGATGGTTTCCCTATCTGCTTTTACAGGACTTTCTGGCCCCTTATTAAAAGAGACTTCATGCGCCTTATAACCTGGATGGCAAAAGGAAATATGGGAGGAGCCACCAACTCCTCTTTTTTGGCCCTCATTCCTAAAGACTCTAAGCCCTCTTCCGTCAAAAGATTCCGGCCCATCTCCTTGTGCAATGCTTCCTATAAAATCTTCTCTAAAGTGCTGTCCTTAAGGATCAAACAAGTCACCCTTTCCCTTATCTCTCCCAATCAAGGTGGATTCATCTTTGGCAGGCATATCAGTGATAATATCCTTCTAGTGCAAGAAGCGATCCACTCAAGCACTAAACGAAGAGAGCCTGGGATGGCCATCAAGTTGGACCTGGCAAACGCCTTTGATAGACTGAGACATTCCTTCATTGTCATGGTGATGGAAAGATTTGGTTTCCCCTCGGTTTTCATTAATCAAGTTCAAGCCTGCATCTCTTCCCCCTGGATAGCCCCTCTTATCAATGGTAGGCCCACTGAATTCTTCAAAGCCTCTTGTGGGGTTAGGCAAGGATGTCCGCTCTCCCCCTTCCTTTACATGCTGGTCACTGATTCCCTTAGCAGAAGATTGAATAGGCTCCTTTCTGAAGGTTCTCTGCCAGGACTTTCCTTTAGGAATGGAGTGCCTCCTATCAATCACGCTCTGTTCGCTGATGACTCCATCTTTCTCGGAATAGCTTCCACACAGATTGCTCGAAACTTCCTAAATCCCTTGGATCTATTCCTTCAGACCTCTGGGAGCTCAGCAAATAAAAACAAATGTCAAATCTATAGCTGGAACTGTCTCGCTCCCACCCTCCGCAGTATCTCTCAAATTATGCAAATTAAAACCAATCCTAACTGGACACACTTCAACTACCTGGGCATTCCTATAGTCAAAAAATATCTGACCTCCTCTATGTGGAATCTGGTCATTGAGAAAATCAAAGCTAAGACTCAATCCTTGGGGACAAGATGGTTAAATCTAGCTGGAAAAACAGTTCTTATCCAATCCATTCTCTCATCCTACCCTATTTATACGAGCTCGATGGTTCTAGCTCCGAAGAAGGTTATCACCAGCATTTGTAAAGAAATCAGAAAATTCCTCTGGCAGGGAGGGAAAACTCAAACAAAGAAGTTCCACCTGGTCAAGTGGGAAATTATCAAGCGTGCCAAAAGTCACGGGGGGTTAGGTATCAGAGATCCGGAGCTCACTAGTAAAGCCATGGGGGCCAAATTGATCTGGAGATTGGTCAGTGGAAAGAAGGAATGGTGGAAGGAAGTTCTCAGGAAAAAATACATTAAGAAGCCAAGAACAAAAATGTTGGACGGTGAATGGAAAGGGAAAGGCACCACTCTGTGGCAGCTGTGCAAGGATTCAATCAACACAATCAAAGAAAATTGTTATTGGATCCCCGGTAATGGGAAAAAAATAAACATCTGGAGCAACAGCATCTTAGGGCATCCTCAGTGATCTTCTATTCCAGGCTTGGGCCCCTTCTCTGAATGGATGTTAGAACAGGAGATCCTCTTGCTATTCGATCTGTCTCGGTGGGATGAGGATGGCCAATGGATAGGGTGGAAGGACATCTCTCCTCCAGATCACTTGAGAAACGAGGCCGACCTTTTCCTATCCTCCCTGCATGGTCTATCCCCTTCGAGTCTCTCAGCTAAGGATCGGTTGGGTTGGGGAAAATCCGGGCAGTATACTGTAAAAGAAGGATATAAAATAATATCCAAGGAACAGATAATGGCAGATAAAATATGGAAAAAGGTTTGGCATCCCGATAGCATCCCTAAAGTCAACATCTTCATCTGGCTTCTCCTGCATAACAAGCTTTTAACTGCAGAAAATTTAAGGAAAAGAGGCATCCTTGGACCATCTCGCTGTGCTTTGTGTAATTCTGCAGAAGAAACCTCCAGCCATCTTTTTCTTCAATGCAAAGTCTCCATGTCTGTTTGGAAAATCGTCCTTCCCAAGGATTTCAACCGAGATCTTCCAGATAACGCAGCTCAGCTTTTTAAAGATTGGACCAATCTGTTTCCAGGATCTTTGACCAAAAAGCCAATTCTAAGTCGTCTTTGGGATGCCATTCCAAAAAATCTATGCTGGCAATTATGGCTGGCCAGAAATCGTGCCATCTTCAAGGAGCAAAAGGTCGTCCTAGTTCGCATAGCATCAAAAACCATAGGAATGATAGCAGAAAAATTTGCCACAAACAACATCTGCTACCCCTGGCAAGAGTCTATCTCTGATCCCTATGACACTTGGTGCAAACTTTTTTTAAAAGAGAATAGCTCCCTTCAGTCCAAAATTGTCTTCGAAAGAACAACTCATCCTAGTCGCACTCTACAGTGGGAAATTCGTCTTTCCTCCAAAGACTTTCAGTCCTGGCTCAGGGATAAAAATTCTTACTCCTTATTCTTTGATGGGGCTTCGAAAGGTAACCCAGGGGTGGCAGGAGCGGGTGGGATCTTGTTGGATCCCGGAGGACAAGTGGAACAAAGATTTTCCTGGGGACTTGGCTCTAGAACCAACAACGAAGCTGAATGGATGGCTCTTCTCTAGGGTCTCCATCTCACACGAAACAAAAATCTCCGGAAGGTTCTGATATTTGGCGACTCCAGGCACGTCATCTATAAGATGATCAATGGGTATCCTACAGGAGATATCAAATGTCGACGATTATACAAAAAAGCTAATCTTCTTCTGCCTCAATCCTTCGAGGTTTTTCACATTCTTCGTCAAAATAATAAGGACGCAGATATCATGGCTAACATAGGTGCCAGTCTCTCTCAAGGCCTCTACAGCCAGGATGGCAATCCTCCCTCTCTAAAATTCATTCCATGACTAGAAGCTTTAGTTCTCCTCCTCGCTCTCTCATGCACATCTTTAAAATGGAATCCTTATCCTTTGGAGAAATTTTTTGGTGTTTGTATGGTTTTCTATCCTTCCCCTTGGTTTTCCTTTCCCCCCTTTCTAGCTTCCCCCCCCCCATTCCTCCCTTTCCTTATCCCTAACCCCTCCCTCAACCGCCTTCTCTTCGCCCTCCCTCCAGCTGGCCATCACTTCATCTATTTTCTTGGCGGCTCCTCGCGTTCAATGTCAAGTCCTGCATGCTCCCCTTTGCAGGCCGCGTGGAAGGATCATTCTCTCTCGGCTGCAGAGGAATTAAAGCCTCACAGGCCTCCAATTTATTGTCATCTTCTCTCGCACGCTCGGTGGCTCTCTATACCTTTCACTATGTCGTCCCTTTGCTTCGAATCGCTCCATTGCAACCTTCTGGATTTGGGTCACGGTTCTCCTGGTTCTGTGATTTTTTTGCTGAATGTGGTAGCTGGAGTGGGGAGTGGGAGACTGCAGGGAATCCCTTAGCATGAGCTCCCCCTAATACGAGCCTTTGTTAAAGAGCGCCTCGCTCTGTCTGCCTTTTTCTCATGCAACTGTAGTTTTCCCTCAGCATCTTGGGGCACCGGTAGTCACGTAGATGCTTCTCCATTTCGAGAAGACAGACTGGACAAGGTTTTAGGCTGCTGTTGCTCTGGCTGGCAGAAAGACACCTTGGGAATGTTGTATTGCTCAAACAGTCTCAGTGTTTCCGCTCTGCAACAAGAAATTGCCGACTTTTGGAGGGTTTCTATAGGGTGCTGTGGTGAGAACCAGGACAGTCCATATTATCCTCTGCATATTCAGTTCTCCCGAATAGCAATTACGGCTGACTCTCGAGGGATGGCTCACTATGGTGAAAATGCTGGGCTGATGGACATAAAGAAGAATCTTCGCAGGCTGCACGAGATGACAGCCATAGGGGTGATGGACAATAAAGAAATGGCCAAGGAAATTAAAGGCATGAGTGAAACTGTGAGCCGCATATCGCTTGATATTAGCAATCTTGGTGCTTGAACAGACGACCTCGAGAGCAACATGCGCGAGCTGCTGGGAAGGGTTGAACGAATAGAGGAAGAACTTGAGAAGTTCATCTCAATGAACCAGGAAAGCCGGGTTAAGGGAGTCAACGAAACAGGTGATCAACCCATGGATGAAGAATCGGTTATGCAGCCCAGGGCTATGACAGGCATTTAACTTATGTCTCTTGTTTAATTTTGCAAATTTGTATGGGTTATGTTTTTCTGCATTCTGCTCTGTAGCCAGTTTGTGAGGGTATTTACTACCCGCTACTTTTGTAATTATGGAAAGATCATATGCTCTGTTTTATGGGAAACTTTCAAGACATGCCAGTTGTGCAGCAATTTCGATCTGCCGGCACTATATTTCTTCCTTCGGCTATAATGAATGGCTGTGCACAGCTTGTTAATATATTTCTCATTTCTGTTTCTGTTAAAAAAAAAAATCCACATAGAAGCATTAACTTACCAATATTAACCAAGATATGAGCAAAGAAATAAATTTAGGTCATAGCAAACAATTCTAACATCAACCACAACATCTGCAAAAAGAAGCCTTAGATTCATCCACCATTCACCATTCAAGCAAGAGAAGACATCCGAGAGGAGTGTGCATCACCAAGAGAGCTCATAAAGCAATAGACAAAAGAATAACTTCATTAATAAACCCATGTCTTATGATTTTACAATGTGGAAAGGAGGTTTATTAATATCTCTCTTGGATATTTTAATTTGAGTCTACAAGTCTAAAACATAAAATAATATTTTTTTTAAGGTAAATTCTACATAAAAATAAAATTTATCCCAAAAAGTGCGAAAAATGTTAGCAACAAGCTAAAGTAAGCTAAGAAATAGCTTCGCTTGATGAAATAGTGAGCCAATGGGGCACATCATGCCCCATCTAATTCCAAAATGTTGAAAGTCCCTCAACGCCCCTCCTCCAAGGCATTGTAGGATCAACTCTATTTCATGCATCTTTAATTTATTATGTGTAACTCGAACTAGTTTCACGGGCTTTCAACAAAAGAAAGATATCATCATTGGTTTTTTAATTGTTAATTGCACTCATTAGGTGGTTGAAATGATCTCTATGGCTTAGATTTAGTTGTAATCATGTTCTAAAATGCTCCACTCCTTTCCTTTCCATTGCAACATGACAAAGGAACAACTTGAGGAAAAAATCCTACCCTTTGTAGCATTCTCTTCCCCTAGTCCATGTTTGACTTTGTAGCATTGCTAGAGAGGGAGATGCATGCCATCCAATTTATAGCATATCAATGGCATGTGCACTCCAAGATGCTACGAACGGAGGTGTTGAGGTAGATTTCCCATGTTGTCTAATCCCCTCCCTTTCAATGGCATTGATAAATGGGATGAGAAGGTCAAAGTGAGAGTGGTTGGTCCATGGAGCATTTAGGGGCCCACTCAATTCATTTAATAAAGAATAATAATACTATATGAAATTTTAACATCTCATGTTCTTGAAGCATTATTGAATTCGAAGCAATAGATTGAAGAGGAAACACCGAAGTAACATAAAGTTCTCTTGATACTAAATGAAAATTGCATATAATAATGATTTAGTATTTAATGAATACCAAAATAGTTGTAATTTCCTTAATCTCTCATGGTCATAATCGATTTTATTAACCATGACTATATGTCAAATATTATCACTATGGAAATGAGCTTAATAAGAGTGATACTTGTTTGGGATGAGGAATGGCTTGTTAGGGATAAATAAAGGGGTATACCTATGGGAATAACACAAATTCACATCACAAAGGGGGGCACACAATAAATATATTCAATTGTTTTTTTCCTCTCCTCAAAAACTTTCTATGGGCTAAACTACATTAGTTCATTGATGTTTGTTTTGATGTCTATAGGAGATATATAGTAGAGATGGTTCGAGACAAGCTGGTCACTCATTCTTCGAGTTGAAGATGTATAGAGACATATGAGACAAGGACACATAACCACACCTACATCTACTGAAAGACCTTCAAATGTTCGCTCTCGAAAATGGTTTGAATAATCTGGAGATTCTGGCATATTATATCGAGACATAGTAGGTATGTGTTTGAAATTTATGCACATGAATTTTTTTTGAGTATGCATGAATATTTATATTTGTTTTAAGTCTTGGTCATTAATTTTACTAAGTTTCATTAGAATTTTTCTTTGTAGAGACACGGCGTAATAGATTGTCTCGTGAGAGTGGGCAAGCATCTGTGTCTGGTCGATTGTTTGATTCATCATCTCGTGACCATTTTCCCTCTTCTGGTCGTTATTTTAGAGAACGACCAATGCACCAACCACATTTTATTGGTAATATGTTACATATATATATATATATATATA
>LPNX011228165.1:52135-71543 GCA_001517045.1 Pseudotsuga menziesii | reverse complement strand
TATGCGTTTTGAGGGCTTCTATCTAGCACATGAGTAAAAAATCAGGTTTTCATCGCCAAATTTGGCCAAAAAATGTTACCCATCTTCATGGAATCACCCTATAAAATTAATGTTATAATATTTATTAAAACCAATGTAATTTTGACCATTTGATATCGACACAATTTACAACATAATATTGACCATTCAAAATTATCTAGGATTTGGGGGCCTATTGGTGGGATCGAGTGGTTTTCACTCTCCCCACCAAGGATCAAACCCCATTGGGACATTGGCCCATTGTGATAAGGCTTAAAGGGTAGGTGATCCCTAGGATATAGCCTCACCCTAGTGGGATCCAAAATGTCTCAGCCCCGACTAAGTCATAATCTATTGGTATATATGGCATGTGGGTTTTCCGATATACTCTTGGGGTTATAGTAGAAACCATCGAATTTGAACATGGGCCTATCCCAAGTAATCCCAACGAGATACTGATTCCCCATGGTTAAAAACATATTGACCATTCAAAATTAAATTTGTATTTAAAATGGGTATGATATTTGACATAATTTTTTATACAACTAAAGACTTAACAATTGAATCTCTAATTGCCACCTAAATTTTGTCCAAATAGACAAAATATGAAAAAAATAGAGAAATTCAATTTTGAAATAAAATTGACTTAATTTGGGTGGTAATTTTGGACTCAAATCCCTTAAAACATATCCAATTTTATAATGCGAGTATCTCTACACTTTAAAACTATGTAAGGTGTTATTTTAGGATGAACCATTTCCCATTCCTTTGATTTAAAAGGGTCTTTAGGTCATATTTTTTCTCTTTGTTACTACTCTCATCTTGGGTAAATCCCTTCTTTCTTTAGGCATGCTTATGATAGGTTAAGATGAACAAAATGGGAGAGAAGATACAAAAACCATGGTCATAACTACTATCTCACTAGCTTTAATATCAAACCCAACACCATTAAATGTGAAATGAGTGTTGGGACTATGTTGCAGAATATACCACCTTCATTATCTCACATTTGTTGAACTTAGGGAGATATCCACTGCATATTAGATATATAATGAGGAAGGGTTGTCCCATCAACATGAAGGGGGGATTTCAAGGGGGGGATATGAATTGTAGAGTCCATAAACCCACAGTGAAATAGATATGCAACATAAATCAATAGACACACAATTTAGCAATCACCAGACACATAAATTACATGCTTAAACCCCTTGGCAGGGAAACATCCATGAGCAATAGCATTATCATTATTGCTCAAAACAAGAGATTACAAACAACATTTCTAGCTTACACCCTTCTATCCCCATTGGGGTTGACCACTATGTCAAATTTCCTCTACATGTTTATAAATTTATATCGCATCCTCCATAGTTACAACAAACAAAAATATTAATTAAATGAACAACCAAATCATGTTTCAAATTGATTTCATTCAACAATAATCAGAATAATAAAAATTGTATGAATTATATGAAATTGCCATAGAATAATTACATGGACCACCTTATCCTATTCATGGATCATGTATTGCCACATTCAATAGGAATGAGGGTCTACAAGATACCTATACTTTTCCACTAGGGAGGGGCTCATGTAGTTATAACCTAATTACTTTTCAACAATTATACCTAGTTGCCAGCCAATTAACCACTTATTTGGTAGATCTTCTTACATTGACAAACTTAGAATTGGTCAAAAGATAAAATAAAACCACTTATTTGGTAGATCTTCTTACATTGACAAACTTAGAATT
The DNA here is from genome assembly GCA_001517045.1 of Pseudotsuga menziesii. Classification (NCBI taxonomy): domain Eukaryota; kingdom Viridiplantae; phylum Streptophyta; class Pinopsida; order Pinales; family Pinaceae; genus Pseudotsuga; species Pseudotsuga menziesii. The sequence goes on along the minus strand of LPNX011228165.1, from coordinate 69,775 downwards.
GGTCAAAAGATAAACTAACACGACATATATTTTTCCAAATCCCTTGATGAGTTTGAATTTCTAATTTAAAAGTTACATACTATTTTTAGATCTTATTTGAAAATTGTTGTTTTTATATTCGGATTAGAATCATCCTTGATTCAAAAAACTAAAACTATGTTGTTTGTTCTTCATTTGAACAATATCAATATTCATTCAAAATCCAACTTAACTTTTTTCCACTAAAAAAAAGCATAATTCATTCATTAGAACAAATCACTTTGTACATATGCAGCCTTAGCCAACAATACATAGTCTTTAGACAGTGGCCTGAGGCCAAAAGCATATAAACTTCTATTATAAAGATTCAAAAAGCAAGAAGTCCATCCTTCCAGGATCATAAGTCATTACATATTCTTCAGCAAAAAAGATTCAAAAAAAGTACTAACCACTCAAGGGTCTAAAGGACCTAAAAAGTGCAGAAATATTATAGGTTCAGATATGCTTGTTAGTTTTTCAACATTAAGCTAGCATTATTAGGATCTTTAACTGAGAGAATAACAAGTACAGCAATCAAACAAAAGAGACAATGAACACAGTGTTTTTCCTCGGGGAAACCATAAAGGATAAAACCCTGCAACTTCCTCAGAGATAGAATCAGCACCAAAACAGTAAAAGCCACAAAAAAGTAAGTGATCTCCCAACAACAGTAATCTTCTACATGACTAGCCCTAGTGTCTTATCCTTCCTCAACTATGCACTACACTTGAGTGTGGATGAGTTCTGTGTTAAATAGAGACTTCAGTTCTCTATTTATACTAATCCCAACATGACTAAAACCCTACCAGGGCCGACCTATACTAGGAGAGTCTAATAACCCTAGTTCCCCAGAACTGCGGGGACTTTAACCCTTAGACAATCGGAGGGTTACTCACTATGACTTGACATGACTTGTTTACATTATTGATCATCCCGATCGGAACATCGGGGCATGGCAATATGACTCAATTACATTATAGATACATCCTAGAATAAACATCGGGTTACAATACATAAGATACATAGATTAATACATTCTGAATTTACAAATACAACAACACTCCCTCTTAACTAGGAAGGTATTATTTCGACACAATTTTCAGCACTAGTCTTCTTCTCTGTATCAACTGGATCATCTCGTCATCTGCATCTCAGGTCTTCTGAGTCTTCAAGTCATCGGATTTGAATCATCTCTCGATCTGGATCATCATGGGACATCATCACTGGATATGGATCATCTCTCGATCTAGATCATCATGATGTGTCATCACTGGATCTGGATCATCACTCGATCTAGATCATCATTGGCTATCATCACTGGACCTCGATCATCACTCGATCGGGATCATCACTGTTGGATCATCATCATTGTACCTCGATCATCACTCGATCTGTATCATCACTAGCTATCATCATTGGATCTCAATCATCACTGGATCTGGATCATCCCTGGTGCTATCTCATGATTCTTCTTGTCACAGGAATTTCTACAGAGCCAACCCTTTTTCATGCTGGTTATAGGCCTATCCTCCATGTAGATCTTCTTCAGCACTTATATCTGACCTACTCGTCAGAAAGGCACAGTACTCACATCCATCTAGGCGGGAACACATCCTACCACAGTGATGGAAGACTCTCACCCAGGCCGGAACACATCCTACCACAATGATGAATGACTCTCACCCAGGCCGAAACACATCCTACCATAATGATGAAAGATTTCCACACATTCACCCAGGCCGGAACACATCCTACCACAATGATGAAAGATTTCCACACTTACATTCACCCAGGCCGGAACACATCCTACCACAATGATGAAAGGGCATGCACTTACATCCACCCAGGCAGGATCACATCCTACTCACAATGATGGAAGGGCTCTACACTCATATCTGATCTTATAGGAACCAATCCTACAGTCATATCAGAATGGCCCCTAGTCCTCCTCAACTAAGATACCTAGTAACTAACCAGGTGCCTCCATTCTCCTAGAGAATGGCAGTTGCCCTTACATCCGACCTGCTCATCGAAATGGCCAACACTCACATCTGACATGGAAGGAACCTAATCCTTTAGCCATGATAGAATGGTTCATCCCTTACATCTGATCAAGTGGGAGCACATCCCTCCGTCACATCAGAATGGCTGCTCAGTCCTAGACTGAGTGTTCCTGGTACCTCACCAGGCAGCTCCATTCAAAGAATGGTAATTTCCCTTACATCTGTCCTACTTGATAGAATGGCCAGCACTCATATCTGGCATGGAAGGAATTAATCCTCTCACCATGACAGAATGGCTTAGCCCTTATATCTGACCTACTCGTCAGAATGGCTATGGATCTCAGCACTCATATCTGACATGGAAGGAACCTAATCCTCTCACCATGACAGAATGGCTCAGCCCTTATATCTGACCATGGATGGAACCAATCCTCTCACCATGTCAGAATGGCTATGGGACTCATCACTTTCCCTTGGAGGAAACCTCTATCTGGAGAACACCAAGCTTCTCCGTGAACTACTCGAACTTCACCCTAGCCAATGGATTCGTCAATACATCAGCTATCTGTTCCTCTGTTGCAGCATATTGGAGCTTCACTGCTCCCCTCTGCACCATATCCCTGATATAGTGGTACTTGATCTCGATATGCTTCGACTTGTGATGGAACACTGGATTCTCTGACAACTTCACGCAACTCTGGTTGTCACAATGTATATAAGTAGCATCCAACTGGAGATCAAATAAATCAGACAGTAGCTTCCTGAGCCATACTACCTCACAACTAGTTGAACAAGTTGCGACATACTCTACTTCTGCTGTCCTCAGTGCCACACAGGATTTCTTCCTGCTAAACCAAGAGATCACACCTGACCCCATACTGAAGAAACACACTGAAGTGCTCTTTCTATCGATGGCACTTCCTGCCCAATCTGAATCAACATAACCCTCCAAGTTAATCTTTTGATTTGCATCGTACTTGAGCCCATAATCAATTGTACCCTTCAGGTACCTCAGAATATGCTTTGGAGCAATCAAGTGAACATGTCTCGGATCTATCAGGAACTGGCTCAAGGTGTTCACAACAAAGCAAATATCTGGTCTCGTGTTCCTCAGGTACATCAATGACCCAATCATTTGACAATACATCGTAGCATCAACCAAATCTGATGAATCGTCACTCAATAGCTTCAGGTTCGATGCCATCGGTGTGGCTATATCCTTGCAATCCATCATCCCAAACTTGTTCAGGATCTCTACTGCATACTTCCCTTGTCCAAGGAAGATTCCATTTGTACTCTGCCACACCTCCATACCTAGAAAGTAATGCATCATTCCCAAGTCCTTCATTTCAAACTCAACAGCAAGATTTATCTTCGCATCAGTAATCAACTCATCCGTACCTGTCACAAATAGATCATCTACATACAGTAGAAGCATTACTGGGTTGGCATCCTCAACCTTGTAGTAAAGGTTGGAATCTGCTTTACTCTTCGTAAATCCCAAACTAGATAGAAAGCTGTCAATTCTGTCGTACCAGGTCCTGGGTGCCTGTTTCAAACCGTACAGGGCTTTCTTCAATCTGCACACATGAGACTTCCTGTCATGTGTCTCAAAACCGAGTGGTTGTTCTACATACACTTCCTCTTCCACTACACCATTCAAGAAAGCAGTCTTGACATCCATCTGGTGTATCTTCCATTTCATTACTGCAGCCAGAGCAAGTATTGATCTGATGGAAGTGTATTTGGCTACAGGTGCAAAGGTTTCTTCATAGTCTATTCCTTCTTTCTGAGAGAAACCCCAAGCTACAAATCTTGCTTTATATTTCTCAATGCTACCGTCTGCATCATGCTTGATATTGTATATCCATTTGGAAGTTACAACTGACTTCCTATCTGGTCTTGGGACAACATCCCAGACATCATTCTTCATGATCGATCGGTACTCTTCGATCATAGCATCCTTCCATTCTTTTCGTTCTGTCGCTTCTTCATAACTGGAAGGTTCTTTATCAATGAAATCACATAGTAAAGCTACATACCCGGAACAGGATCTAGTCCTCTTTCTTTCTCTGTGATTTTCTTTTGGAGCCCCATATCTTTCCGCACTTTGGATGAGTTCTTGCACCCAAGCAGGTTTCCTCTTATGAGGATTCTTCTCCAGAGGTGGATCTACAGGTCTTTGTGGTTCTTCAAATTCTCGATCTTCTTCTTGAGTTTCTTCATTCATGGTTGTATCATGAATTCTGGGTGCTTCTTCTTCTGCTTCTTCAGGTTCTTCAGTAGGTATCTTTCTGGATTTGCTGTAAGTTGTGTCTTCATCAAATGTCACATCCCTACTGATATCAATATTCTTGTATCCTGGGAAATAGATTATGTAAGCCTTCGAGCTTTCAAAGTATCCCACGAATATTCCCTTCTTTCCTGAAGGATCTAATTTGGTTCTCTTCTCTTTTGGAATGTGTATGTACACAGGACAGCCGAATATTCTGAGATGGATGACTTCTGGTTTCTTGTCGGAGAAGACTTCTTAAGGAGTCTTGTTCTCGAGTACTCTATGTGGAGTACAGTTCTGTACATACACCGTTGTTTTGGCAGCTTCATCCCAAAGATGCATAGGAAGATCTTGATCATGAAGCATGGCTCTAGCAGCTTCCATGATGGTTCTGTTCTTCCGTTCCGCAATCCCATTCTGTTGTGGATTAGAAGGACTGGACAAATCCCCCTTAATCCCTAATTCTTTGCATGGTTCTTTGAATTCATTCGAAGTGAATTCTCCGCCATTATCTGATCGAAAAGTCTTAATCTTCTTTTTAGTATGGTTTTCGATCAAGGCTTTGAATTCCTTGAACTTACTAAATACTTTGTCTTTGTTCTTCATCAAGTAAACCCATGTCTTCCTAGAAAAATCATCCATAAAAGAAACATAGTATGCATACCCGCTTAGTGAGTTTGAGGACATAGGACCGCATGCATCAGAGTGGATGATTTCTAGTATGTCTTTGGCTTTGCTTTTGCTGCTAGGAAATGTCTTCTTTGTATTCTTTCCTTTCGCACATCCTTTGCTGACACCATCATGTTTTGCTTGGAATTCTAGAAGACCTTCAACAACTTTGCTTGCAATAGGTAGTGCTCTGTAATGCACATGTGCAAGCCTTCTATGCCAAATCTCATTTGGCTCTACTGTGTCATGGACCAAGGCTTGTTCTGGATGGCCCTTCAATTTTTACAACCCTCCTTCTTGTTCTCCAATCACTACTACATCATTGATAGTCTTACCTTTTGGCCACATGATGACTTTCCCATCTATGAACGCAACCCTCATTCCTTTTGCATCCAATGCTGATATGGAGAGAAGGTTCTTCTTGAGTCCTGGCACAATCAATACTTCTTTCATTGTTAGAGACTTACCAGAGTCTAGTTTATATGAAGATTCCCCACTACCTTTTATTGGATATTGGTAGTCATCTCCTAGCTTCACCTTGTGAGGTGATTCATGTTCTGACAGTCTTACAAAGGATTCCTTGAATCCAGTCATATGTTTGGAAGCCCCACTGTCTAGAAGCCAATCATCACTACCATGAGTAATGTTACCTGTGAGAGCAGAGATCAGAACATATTCATCCTTTCTTGAAGAATCTTCACTTTCATATCTGGATCTCTTCTTGGATGGTTCATCATCCTCTGCAGCATGAGCATGATGTCTTCTTTTGTTTCCCTTCTTCTTATGAGAGTGAATCTTGTTCTTAGGACAGTCTTTTACAAAGCTCCCTACCTCATCACATGTATAACATATTGATCTAGACATTTTCTTTCTAATATTATCTCTATGATGAGGATTCTTACCTTTGGAGTGATGGGTACCTCTTCTGCCTTTCTTGGAGTGAACTGTGAGAGCTTGATCTTCACTTCCCATCTTCTCTCCTCAGGCTGCTATCCGTGCTTCTTCTTGAGAACATTCTTCCCATAGTCTGCTGAATTTGACTAACTTATTTCTAGCACAAATTCCTTGGATGAATGAATCCCATGACCTAGGAAGGCCATTCAGAGTTGTCATCACAATGTCTGCATTCTCCACTTCTTCATCTACAGCTTCTAATTGTTCCTTGATATGAGAAACCCTTGTGAATTAAGACTGGATAGTTTCTACATTCTGAATCTTCACATTCTTCAGTTGATTCCTCAGAGTCATCTTCTGGTTTATGTTCTTCCCTTCAAACAACTTGGTTAGGGCATCAAACATAGCTTTAGGTGTCTTGAGAGAGGACACCTGTGGGATAAGATGATCCTTGATAGAATCAGCAATGATCCTCTTTTCCATAACCATATTCTTCTTATGTAAGGCCTTTGCCTCATCTCCCTCTGGAATTGGAACCTCCTCATGGATGTAGGAGTCTAACTCATTCTCTTCCAGGGCCAGGGAGATCCTATACTTCCAGGCTTGGAAGTTATCAGCTCCCTCAAGATTTTCATCAAGCTTGGTATGATGAGACATCTTAACAGAGAACCTCAAATGGAAATACAAAATATTTTAGATCTTACCAAGTTCAAGATGTCGGATCTAAAACTTGAGCTGAAATCCTGCAGAGCTAGTTCAAGAGCAAATTAGGGTTTTTCTTTTCTGGAGATCTGTCCACCCAAATGCCTTGAAATTTGTCCCTAACTTCAATTTTGGGGAGGATATCAATCCAAGCCTAGGCTCATTGAAAAATTCCTCTTTTGTAAAAAGCCCTAATTTCTAACAGCAATGACAGGTCCAAAACTGAAAAACCTGAGAATTGGATTATACTTCGACAGAAAGATGCGCCCTAAGGAGGAGAGTTATTCCACCTTACTTTTGCTGAAAATCTGTGGAGGAAGATCCACAAACTAGGAATCCCTATTTCCCGCAGCTGCACAGTGTCTTCTTCTCAGGTTAGCTCTGATACCATGTTAGTTTGTCAACATTAAGCTAGCATTATTAGGATCTTTAACTGAGAGAATAATAAGTAGAACAATCAAACACAAGAGACAATGAACACAGTGTTTTTCCTTGGGGAAACCATAAAGGAGAAAACCCCACAAATTCCTCAGAGATAGAATCAGCACCGAAACAGTAAAAGCCCCAAAACAGTAAGTGATCTCCCAACAGCAGTAATCTTCTTCTTGATTAGCCCCAGTGTCTTCTCCTTCCTCAACTATGTGCTACACTTGAGTGTGGATGAGTTGTGTGTTAAATAGAGACTTCAGTTCTCTCTTTATACTAATCTCGACATGACTAAAACCCTACCAGGGCCGACCTCTACTAGGAGAGTCTAATAACCCTAGTGCCCCGGAACTGCGGGGACTTTAACCCTTAGACAATCAGAGGGTTACTCACTATGACTTGACATGACTTGTTTACATTATTGATCCTCCCGATCAGAACATCGGGGCATGACAATATGACTCAATTACATTATAGATACATCCTGGAATAAACATCGGGTTACAATACATAAGATACATATATGAATACATTCCAAAGTTACAAATACAACAACAATGCTTTCTATCTAATATTAGTGCCAAAATTATTGAGGCATGTCTGCAATAGAAAAGACGTCCTCAATGCCATTCATACTAGTCCAAATTCTCCACTTGTTCGCATCAATCAAAACACCTATTTTAGAAAGAGTGTTAGTAGTCATATTCCTCTCCCTATATACATGGGTGAATGATATGTCCTGAAATAAGCCAATGTATCATAGAATGTCCTCATATAGATGTTATTTGGAGTATTCAAAATCTTGAATCAATCGATCACAAGCTTGGAATCCCCATATATCTGTAGATGTCGAATACCATGAGCATGGGATAAAATGATAATATACTTAAGGGCTTCCAACTCTGCCATGTTGTTGTTGGCCCTGTCAGTTCCTGGAGTGAATTTGAACCAACGGTCTTCAGATATGTGTAGAATTCCACTTGAACCCCCAATTTCGTTTAGAGAGGTGCCATCAAAAAATCCCTAGCTTCTAGTTTTATCAATAATCTCAACGTTGATCTCTCTACAAAGTGGTTGATCCACCTATTGTGGGAAAGATTCCAAAATGGACAAACTCTTGCTAGTATAACAATAGGAAGGAATTATTTTGTCTTGGAAAATAGCATGGTTGCAGGAAATCCATGCACCCCATATCAAAATAATCGAGAGAGCTCTAATTGCATGTAGAGATAGATCATTTGTCTATTGCAGAAAAACATCATTTTAACTATTACCTTCCCACTGGATTTGTCTGCCATAGAAACGTTCCACATTTCCTTGAAGTATTTGCAATGTATGAATAGATGGGGGATGGATTCTACAGTGTCACAGCACAAATGGCAATGACTTGGACCAATTCCAAGAAATGTGATCAGCCTATCCTAAACCGAGATAGGATAATCATAAAGGTCTAGGGATGTCTTCAGCAAATATAATAGCTAAATACCCCAACTTAGGAGAGTATGTACCTCCCGAGTCATTTTCTGTCCATATCAGTTGATCATCTATCTCGGTAAGAAAAATATGGCCTCACACAAGTTCATATATATAATTATTCCAAGCAGGGATATGTGCATCCTCCAAACCCAAATCGATAGCAGATCACCAGTATTGTTTAGTACGAGTGGTTCGGTGAACATCTTAGATCTGGAACAAATAAGTAAATTCTCTATGATTAAGCCTAGGAACCATATCAATAGGGAGATGATATGCATCAAAGAATCCCATCCATGGGTCCTTTCCAATGCAGATACTCATACCATTTCCAACACGCCACGCTAGCCAGTCCCCAATTATATCATAAGCATTGAGCATTGCCTTCCAAATAATGGAAACATTTTGAGAGCATTCATTCTTGCACTTGATACATTACTCCATGAAAAGGGGTTGAATGTATTTATGTCTAATAACCTTAACCCATATCCCATCACCAGTGATCAACTACTATATTTCTTTTGCAGCTAAAGTCTGAGAAAAATAAGGATAATATTTGAATTCCCATCCCCAAGTCTTTGGGGATAATTAATTTTCACCAGGCGATCCGAGGAAATGTAGATTGGTACTTAGATCCTCGCCAAAGAAATTTGAAGCAAGTTTTCCTGAGATATTCTATAGTATCGGTTGGAATATAGGTAATAGAGTCCCAATATACTGGTATAGTTTCCAAAAAAATTCATCATGACCAGTCGTCCACCCCTAGATATCCACTTGTTGCACCAAAGGTTGAGCTTGGCTTCGATTCTACTAACCATCTAAGACCATTATTTTTTCAGGTAGTCATTAGGTTTGATAACGAAACCAAGATACTTCAAACCATTATTTAGCTCATTCAAAGTGAAATTAAACCGAGAGAAGATCTAATCCATTTTTTTTGCTTCAAGAGTCATGAAGTAAATGGAATATTTTACGCAGTTGCATACCATACATGTGGTTCTCATGAAGAGTTCCATGATAGATTTTATTTTCAAAATACCATGTATGGATCCAACAGTAAACAGAAAGATGTTGTCAACAAAAAGTAGATGAGTAATGCTCAAATTAGCCCCAATGTGAATACCTTTGTTGCCACCTGAAATTTTTTCATGATAAATATTTCTGCTTAATCCTTCCCCCACCACCAGGAATAAAAGAGGAGCAGAAATTTTTTCATGATAAATATTTCTGCTTAATCCTTCCCCCACCACCAGGAATAAAAGAGGAGCAAGAGGGAATCCTTATCTCAGTCCTCTGGAATGACGAAAGAAAAAAGAGGTTGATCCATTAACAAGGACAACAAATGCCACCGACTAAACATAAGACATGATCCAATTGATAATGGGAAGGTAAAAACCAATATGAGTCAACAAAAGTCTGAGATACGTCCAATTGACTCTATCATATGCCTTGGATAGATCCATTAAAGGTGATCAATTGATTCATAAATTGCTCGAGAGTGTCGAGAGTTCCTAGGCTTCATGCGTTGCCCACATTTCATGTTGAAATTACTCTTATCAATTCACATATGACCTAGGGTGTCTCAAATAAATATAGATTGAACGAAAGCTTCTTGGACAAAATGCAGCTACCTGGATGTGTAAATGGCATTATGAATTATTTCTCATCATTAAATAATTGATTCAATGGATAAAATCCGGGTGGAGTATTTACAAGTGGAGCATGTAACACGAGATAGAAACTTTCCTACATGCATCGTTCTATAAGTAGCAGCAATTCAGTAAATGGTTTACCGACGTAGCCAACGGTTTGTCGACCCAATCAAGTAGTAGGGGACTGACTCTATTGTAGATTAAACCGAGTTTCAGCAAAAGATCGAGCGTGCTTCGTAACCTCATTCACCATTCTTGGCTAATGAAATTGATCTTTTTAGAGATACGTCCAATTGACTCTATCATATTCCTTGGATAGATCCACTTTAATGATAGTTGTAGGAAGCTTCTTGATTTTCACAAGATGGGAAACTTCTTGGGCCACACCGATCGCATCATGTATCTGTCTTTTATCCCAAAAAAAAATTGTTCCCTTGAGATTTCCTTTCTTAGGAAACTTTTGATTCTATTGGCTATAATCTTGGCGGATATATTGTATATGCAATTGCATAAAGAGATAGTCTTATATTGCTCATAGGAACAAGAATGATCCACTTTTTGAATTACCCTAATGAAGGTAGTATTGAAAGTTGCATGTATGCGTCCTTTAATTCTAAATTCTTCTATAACCACCAATAGATCTGCTAGAAAAATATCTAAGAAACCTTAGAAGAATTCAATAGGGAATCCATCCGGCCCAAGACTCTTGTCATGTTGCATGGACATGATAGCCTCTTTAAGCTCATCTTCATTGACAGGAGATTTCATAGCAAAATTATTCTCATCATCTACAAAGGAGGGATAATGCATCATCGAATTCAGCATAAATGCAATCGAATAATGGTTAACCCTGGAAGAGGCTAGATCCTTAAATCCAAAGATCTGATTGCCATCTCCATCCTCTAGATTCCATAAAGAATTGATATTAAGATGATGTCTGTAAAATTGATGAGAGTAATTTGTATTATCATCTCCTTGCTGCAACCATACAACTCTGGTCTTTAAACGCATAGATGCTTCCTGTTTCGAAAGAATCATCCTTCTATGTGTTTCCAACAATCCAATTTCAAGTTTCATATCATCATAAATATATCCCTCTAGATGTGCTTCATGGAAAAATTAGAGTGAATCCCCAATGTTGCGAAGCTCTTCTTCGAGCCTATGTTTGCTTTCATCATCCCAAGCTACATTCATCACTTTAGTAACTTCATATTATTAAAAAATTGTACAACAACTAAGAATGATGGATATGTCAACGATCTATATGCTCTCCATGTATTTTTTACATGTTGTGTGTATTCATCAATATCTAACCAACAGGCATTGAATTTAAAAGGGGTCGGGGTTTAAGGTTATCTCCTTTGAGCTCAATGTAGATAAGAAAGTGGTCAGATTCACCACCTTCTCCCACCCATTGTATGGTCATAACTGCACCATGGAGAATGCCTTCATTGATAAGAAAACAATCAATCCTCTTTGCAATACTATTGTTTCCAGTACGCATATTCCTCCAAGTCAATCTGATAACCGCAGGTGGAATATCAAAAATATTTGTATCCTCAATTTTATTAATGAGATAATCCGCCATAGGATCAGACTAACTGTGTTCACCCCAGGATTCCCTCTCACCCAATAAGAAATTAATATTTCCACCAATGATAACCCAATCAACTCTGAGATAATCCATCTTGAAAAAATTCTCCTAGAATTGCAATCTATGAGAGTTCGGTCCATATATGTTAAAAATAGAGAAATCCCATTTGAATTCTCTTGAAAATAAGACATTCCCCAATCCACTTGGAAGATACCAATAGTTAAGACAAAGAAAAAGATTATTCTTCCAACTTATTATGAGAGACTAGACCTGCCAACAACATGCGAACTAAAGAAGGACCAACCAGGAAACAAATTAGACAAATCAGCAATGATTTGATCCCCTGGAACCAAAGTTTCTTAAATCATGATAATATGCGGATGAGAAGCTTCCACCAATATTTTGAGGGCCATTATTTTATGGGGATTCCCGAACCCACTAATATTCAGGGACAAAATTAACATTAAAAACTCGAGTAGATGGGAAATTTTTCTCTAAGGTTCTCATTGATGGTGTGTTGAATACCGAAATTAACATCCAAAATAGAAATCTCCCTAGTTGAGGCCATAATAGATCTGCGTCCAAAAATCCTGGATAATAAAGACAGTGAGTCAAGAACAAAACCTCTTTTACACTCAGATTCCCTCCCTGAATTATAAATTAACAGATCATATCTACGGAGAGGAGTATAGGATGGAGAGGTAAGATCCATGACCCTTTCAGGTCCAGAAGGGAAAGGAGTCTGATTTACATGACCATGTCTTGTCCTAGAGGAGGGGAAAAAGAGTCTGAGAGAATATGTATTCAATTCCACATGGGGGCAGTGAGTCAAGCTGTAGAAACTGAGGAGAAATAAGGGTTAGTATGTTAAGAGGACAAGAGGAGTCAAGATCAGGTATATTCTCAGAGAATTCTAAAATATTGGATACATAGGAAAAATATGTAATAGAAGGATATCTAGATGGAAATGGGATGAGAATTAATCCACGAAGAGAAGACTCATGAAACCCTAGCTTGTCCAATGAATCGTGATAAAAAAGCTCCACAAATTTACTAATATCAGACTCATACATATCTATAAAGAGAGCAGAGTCTCACAAAAACTACTTAGGTCCTTAGTACAAAAGAGGAAATAGTTCTTTACAATAAGAGGATATGCATAAAGTAGTCTTACTCGAAGATATGTAGTCCTCGCGAACTTGGAGAGGGGTGATATCCAGAGACGTATCCATCTTGTCATTCTGAGTGGATACCACTGAACATCCATGAGTAACAGGAATATCGTTGACCATGTCTTCACACCTTGATGGGTCCATATGATCATGTGTGTCGCACGACGCCTTGGATGTCACTGGGCACCCTTTCTCAATTTCGTACTGATTAGCCATACAGTCCGAAAAATATTTAGACCCTTGGAGATGTGTAGGGACAACTTCCTCGATGCAAACAGCCTCCTTAACCTTCCAGTAGGATTTAGTAAAAGGTAATGAATAATATTTAAGAAGATGTCCATACGAATGGCATCTATTACATTTAAAAGGTAAGTCCATATAATCAAGAATCTAATGGTGCTGATACATACCCTTTGAAATCATCATAGAAGCTAATAGACCCTCTCTGAGATCAATATTGACCAATATTTTAGCCATAGTCATTATTCCATACTCCTAAAATACATATCGGTCGAGAGATAAACACCTAAAGCATCACCAATTTTTTTTTTAAGATTTATTCGGTCCAAAGTTTCGGTGATAGCCATGGTAGCTTGATCTAGTTCGATTGAATATATTGCTTCTGTCTTCTAACATTGAAAGTAGGGAAACATCACTTCAACTTAATGGTTGCATAATCCTTCATCCATACTACATTAAGGAGAGATTGATAATTTATAAAATCCTGAGATGAAGAGCAGGATTAAAGAACTAGAAGCAAACATAAATGAAAATCAAGCCCTAAATTATCTGGAAGATAAATTGGATATCAAACATGAAATAAATAAGTTGATTGAATTAGACATTGAACATAACAAACAATCATTAAACCTCGTAATTTTTTATTTGAAGGAGGATATGGAAGAGGATACACTAGCTCTGGTCAAGGGAATACTACTTAATAAGTTACAAATCGAAACTACTTGTCTCACAGAAGAAAAGAGGTTAGAAATACTAATTGATAAAAGCACATGTTAATATGGGTTAAGGTTCTCTCTAAAGACCATAAATTTGACATACTCGGTAAAACCCCAAGTCTAAAAAGATCAAGAATATTTATAAATGAAGATCTCATTCCAAAAAATCAAGTTGAACTAAGAAAGGAAATTCTAAAGGTAAAAGAAGTTAGGAAGGAAGGAAAATGGGCACTAATTAGAAATAGAAAGGCTATTAGCTGAGATAGAGACCAAAAATATAATAATAAATAGGGATTTGGCACGCTTTGGATCCTCTCTTGGAATTGTTAGGGGTTTCCATGGAATAAAGGTCCCGGGTCAAGTTGGATTTCGAATGAAATTGAAATTGTGATGTTGATTGAAACTTGGGAGCATGAAGAATCTAAGTTCACTACAATAGAAGGATTTGTCGTATGTTTGATATGAAACAATAGATCTTGTCGTCGACACATTAAAGGCATAACTTGTTACATTAGGAAGAAAATTCCCCCTTGTGTTAGGCTCTATAAGAAATATATGTTCAACCAATACATATGGATGGAGATTACAGATAATAATGCTAAAAAAATCTTTATAGCAATTTGTTATTTTGTGCCTATCAATTCTAGATTTTATAAGAAGAACAATTTAGATAAAATGTGTCCTTATAATGGGCTTGAACTCGATATTTATAGTTTAATAATTGAAGGCAATATTTTCTTAATGAGTGACTTTAATGCCCAAACAATTAGTAACCAAGCTATAATCTTAAGCAATGATTCCAACCCTAATCCTCTATAGTTACATGAAGACCTTGCTTTAGCCAGCAACTACAAAAGAATTTTTGAAGGTTTAGGGGAAATTTTGTTTGGCTTTGAGCTAATCAAGCTCCATAGTGCTCAATATCTAATTATTTGCAATGGTCTTATGAATGGCATAATTCTAGTTGAATGACTTGCATTCATGGGCTTAGAAGTAGTGTGGTTGACTATGTCATTTATGATAGATCCCTTTAAACCACCAAATAATAAATTTTGACATTTTAAATGACCATGAACCTCACTCAAATCATAGACCTTTAATCGTAACTCTCAATTGTTTTATGCATAGTATCCCCATAGAAACAAATTCTCATAGTCAAAAGTACTTAATCTTCAACAAAAGTAAAGCTAGTATTTTTTCGAAATGAGTTAAATAATAATTTGTTTCCTCTATCAACTAGGGGAAATATAGAAGACCTTTGTCATAATTTCTCTACAACCCTCTCATCTTCCATTAACAATTTTTATATTGAAGTGTCATATAAAAATAGAAAAAGAATGGCCAACCATTAGTACAACAAAGAGTGTAAAATCACTAGAAGATAAATAAAAGAAGCTATTGAGGAATCCCTAAAAGTTGACAAGATAAATAGGTACAAATCCTTCATTAAAAGGAAAAAAAATATAAATAATAAGAGAAGCTTTTACACCTCTCTAATATGGATCCTAAAGATTCTAGAGAAAAATTCTAACTCGCAAAACTAAAGAGAATAATTTGATTCTATTGAAGGACTAAAATTCCTATCTTAAGAATATTTGTGAATCAAATGATGTCGTGGACAACATTCAACCCCTTTTTATGGAAGATGAATTTTTTTCTTTAGAAGATATAGATTTTTGGATTAAGTTCCTCCTGAATGGAAAAGTTAAGGACATCCTAAAAATTGGGGGAATGGTCCTCATCTCTCACATCCACGAGCTCTTCAATCTAGCAATCAAGCAAGGCTTTCATATACATTGGACTCAGAGTCTTATTGTACCCACTTTAAAAGTGGAGATAAAAATAAACCCCCTAATAATTGATAGGACCATTATGATTATTCCTCTATTAGCCAAGTTATATGGTATTGTTTTGGAAAATAAGATCAACATATGGCTAGAAATTCAAGGTAAAAGAGCTAAAGGGAAAGGTGGTTTTAGAAGGTATCATTCCACTTTAGACTAACTCATTACTCTTGGAATCATTGCAGAGGATTGTCACAATAATTATAAGCTCAATCTCCTTTTTTTCTTTGTGGACTTTTTTAAAGGTGCTTCATCATTTGTTAGAGGGCTACTCCACTAGAATAATTGTCAACACCTATTATTCCAACACGAGAATCAACTTATGTCCAGATCACATATTCCACACATTTACTACAAAGGGGCTCAACAAGAGAATCATGTTGCTTACAATAATACACTAGTACAAAATGAGGAATTAGCTACTACGTGACTAAAAATTCTAGTCACCACAGGTTTTTTAAGTGATTTACTACTAAATATGAGCAATTTTGATTGACCCAACTATAAACGACTAAAATTAATGACTAATTTAGTCACCAGTTAACAAACATGACTAGATAATAAATGATAGAGTTAAAAATGACTAACATAAACGACTAATTTAGTCACGGCATAAAAAATGACTAACTAGAAGAATATGAACTAGTCATTTATGTTAGTTTTTTTTATTGCCACTCCAACAATGGAAAATTGCAATTTTGGTGATGAAGTGTTACAATTTACTAAATTTTGACACTACATATAGATTCTCTCTAGATCCATCTACGGTGTTAAAATTTAGTAAATTGTAACTTTGTAGATGGATTTGTGTCACAAAGGGATTCTGATGAATTAATCCTAATTAACATAACCCATAAGTTAATTTGCGCAGGATAAGTACAAGAACATGCTAACCATATTGCTTATACGTTCAATATCCCTCGCCATTTGTGTACCTTATAAGATTAATAAAGTGAGATCTAGACCACCCAAGTTAGACCTAATACTACAGTATAATGCTTATTTAGGGGAGGCTATAGATATGTTTGATGACATATCAATACGAGACTAATCAATTAATATCGATGATAGACATAAATAGAAAACATCTACTACAACGGATCACGTCTAGACATCTATGGAGGTAAATATCGCTTGCAAGGTACATTTGCTTAGAAAACTCTATCTACAAATCCACAAAATATATTAATATATTACATACTATATAGTTACAAAACTTACAATATATAAATTATAAACCATATATATAACACAAAACAACATAAAAATAAACAAAATAGTTCCAACACACATATATTGTAAAACATACATATAAAATAAAACTTATAATACAATATAAAATAAACAAAATCTATATAATATATCTTATACAATAACCTTAATACAATCATAATGCAACCCTATGTAAACTAATATAATGATCATTGGAATATGACCATAATACCTCCAGCTATGGGTTAAAATTGACGCCTGTATGCCCTTTTTCCATTTTTTATCAGTTAAATACAGGTCCATGTGGAAAAAACACGTAAACCATGAAGTTTATTTAATTTTGGAAGTCGTACATTTGATGACCTCCCTTAATCATTGCCAGTATTGAAATTATATATATATATATATATAGTCTAGAGTTTGGTATATGGAGTGGCTAGACTACTTGACTTTCTAAGTTATTATGGCTAGCTGAGAAGTTGTTTGATTTTAATTAATGCATGGGTGGTAGTTAATAAATTTTTTAATGTTTAAAATTGTATTTGGTAGATGATTTTATTATGCAAACTCTAGATCCATCCATTCCAATATTCCATCTTCATCGTAAGTAGTGATCAAATTTGAAGGATGGGTCTTAATTTCAATTGGAAGGGCATTTAATCTTGGATCCCTTCAAATATGAAGGGAAATATACATAATTGTACTTCAATTGACAAGTATAAATTAACTAAACCCTTTCACCCCAAAAAA
>LPNX011228165.1:0-50463 GCA_001517045.1 Pseudotsuga menziesii | reverse complement strand
TTGGAAGGGTAAAATTCAGATTTAAACTTTTTTTGAAAGGCAATTTTAACTTTACATTTCTGGGAGGGGCTAGAACCCTCCCCTCTACCTGGAATTTTGGGTTGTTCTCAGAAGAAAAGTGAAAAATATTATCCCTAGTTAGGGTGGTTCAATTTTGATGCAGGTAAGCAGGCGACGATATGATTATGTTGGTTATGCATCCGCTCATCGATGTTCCCACAATGAGGTGGAACAAAATTAATGAGCGATCCATCTGAACATAGAGGCCAATAACAACAAAATTATGCTCCTGATGCACGCCCTGCAGGGACAGCGTTTGACCAATGCCTGTATAAAAAATCATCTCTTTACTCCCAGACGAGGTCAAGGACTCGTCAATGCTTTTGCTTGGAAAAATCGTTCGGTCTTTTAGGACTCTGGTAAGCTACTGGTTGCTTTCCCGAATTTAAAAAAAATAAAAATTCAGGCACAACTACAGAATAAGAGTAGAATAAATATTGCAGAACACATAATACACCGCTTCCCGATAACTCCCACTCATAACAGGAGTAAGCTATCTACCCGACCATTTGCACCGGGGCCCACTTGACTCCGTCCGGTAATAGATTACTCCATTAAATTTCTGTGACAGTGAGAAAAAGAACAACAGATGCTTCTTTTCTTTCATTTTCATTGCAGATCAATTCTACAACAAACTATTATTACACTCCGGTATAATGCAATAATGAAGAATACTAATTTACCAAATCAAATTGAATCTACAAACTGAACTCACCTAATCTGAAATTGTGTTCTAAAAACTTGTAATTTGAAATTCAATTGTTATGGATTTGATAACGCCAATGTTCTGTGTGTATGCTAGTTTAAAATTTTAACCTCCATGATCATGAAGGATAAAGAATCCAAGGTTTAAACCTGGATCAGGTTCCATAAAACAAACAAAGGAGTTGATTAATTGTTACAAGGAAGTTGGTAAAACGTTCCAAGTTCCAAGTTTTAGATCTTTCCAGTTATTTTTATGGAGTTGACTAAAATTATACAGTTTTAAACATACATTTGCAATTTTTATAAAAATTCCAATCAAAACTTACAATTTTAAACTTGCACTTAAAAAACAAGAATTTTCATGGATAAATTTATGGATGGATGAATTTGAGAGCGCACTTGGTGTGAAAGTAGGTGTTGGAATCGATTGTTCTTGGTCTCACTAAAAGGTAACAGAGTAAGCTATCACCTGACGGTGACGGCGTCAGATGGATCCTGGTGCAAATGGTCGGGTAGACAGCTTACTCCCTCATAACATACCTAAACCTACATGAATCAGCTCGACACAACAGAGCAGAATAGCATAGCCTAGGCTTTGTGTGTAGATTCGTAAGTCCTCTTCCTCCTCATAGGACTCGTAGGACCGAGAATAAAGATGGGAAGACAGAGTTTGGAGAACCCTAGCAGGCTAGCCGTGAGTGGGATGAAAAAGTGGAAAGTTGGGAACACAGACTCTGGAAAACCCTGGAAAGATGGCGCTAGGAATGCTAAGAGAGTGAGAACCTTACAAGAAAGTTTTTGTGAGAATGCTAAGAAGAGTGAGAACCCTGCAATTTCTTGCAGTAAAGAGCAAGAGGTAACACGCTGGTTGACAAACCCTCAACAATGATTTTCTCGCCGGACAACTTGCAAGGTTGGTAAATTATGGAAATTCACCTATTTTATGCCTGATTATATAACTAATTATCCCATTGGAATGAAATTGGTTAGAGCTTTCCATAGAATATACTCCCATCCTAAAGCCCATACAAGTGATCCAATTGCCCCTAAACCTTATATTTGCCTTTACGGAAGTTGCACCATCTGAACCAACCCCATAATTGAAATCCCTCTTTCTACGAATAGGGTCAAACATATGTCAATAAACTTTGCATCAAGACCATGCCTGCTTCTCCAAACTTGAAATAACACTGCGAACACCACTATCTCTATCGCTCGCCCGCTCCACCATATTCAAATCCCCACCAATGGTCCATTTCATAGTTGGGAGTGAAGAAGCCATCCATTCCCAAACAATAAACCTATTAGCAGCAGGGTTGGTGGCATAAATAGAGAAAAACCCAAATATGTTTAGTACAGTTAGTATTATTCCATTAGATTCAATTATATATTATATATATTAGATTATTATCTATTAGTATAGTATATTATTTTTTTAGTATTATTTATTAAATATGTAATAAAGAGTTATAAGTGTTTCTTTTCTTTCTAGTATGTATAGTTAGTATTTTATTATAGTATATATTGTATAATATAGTCTTATATTAGTATAGATTTCTAAATAATGCTTGGTGTTTTATGACTGAATATATAAGAAGCTGTTTGAAGGACTGAATCATCATGGATTCTTATAGTGTTTTCATGTGCTACATTACATAGGGAATAGTCTCCATGCATAATGAATCTCATCCATCGCGTAATCAATAACTAATCTGCGTTCTATCCACAACCCCAATAAATATTTCACACAACTAATCTTTGCATTTATACAAATACTAAATAATATTGTGATGAACCTATCTTTTCGTTGTCTCCAGCTGCTTTGCTTCCGAATCAAAATCGTGACCGACATGCATCTATGCAAAGGAAATACAATGGTAAAATATATTGGAACATCGATACAATAAGGGGAGCACTCCATAACGATAGAAAGCTCCCAGTATAAATAAGCTGTGAAACTGAGGACTGTAAAAACCCTGCAATCCTTATCCCTGATATGATAAACATGAAGCATATCCTTCTGAGCATCTACAGAAGGTTCCTACAAATCCTCCAGTAGAACGCCTCGTTTCCGAATAACCAAACTCACTGGATAGTGTGTTTCAGAGCAGGTATTGAAGTCGTTTGTGTGTATTGAAATCCGACAATATGGCCGTCGGATTTTTGGTCGAAATGTAGTTGTGGACCAATTTTGACCAAGGTTGTTGGGACCAATTCTTCCTTAAATATATGTTGTAGTTTGGTGAGGGAAGTGAGATGGTTGTATGCTCCATACAACAATCTAGAGACTCATATTCTCAATACATTTTTCACACCATCCTATGAGGCATGGCGGGGATTTCCTTAAGGCCACTTGGGCAGATTTAATCACATCCCTAAAACTCATCCCTAAAACATCAAATCACATGGTAGGTTTTCCCCAGTTTGTGGCTCGGAATTACCTTCTAGAAATATGCTCTATAGCGCTGATTAAATCTGGTCTAAAACGGAATTAAAAGGTCCACGAGCTTGCACATCAATCACAAGCACTTATTGAAGATCCAAAACCGTGGAAAGGAATGTGCCTTTCCACGGTTTTTAATTTTTTTAAATTTCCTGGTTTCATCGCAATATCGACGAACTTTCGTCACGGGTATTACAAAACCGTTGAAACCCTGGGTGGCTTTTCACGATCATCGTCTCTATACCAACGCAATTTCATGGAAAAATTACCGTTCAACTTGCATATTTCATCGATAGAGATTGGTTTTCCATGGTTTCGCATGGAGAAAAAATTATTTATGTTCAAATTCCAGAATTTGTGGATAGAGAGACAAATGTTCGTTGAAACTAAAACTAAAACAATTCCACTGGTAAAAGTGCAGTGTCTTTAACGTTCAGAGAGCTGAGCATAATTTTTATATTACATGTAGATTGAAACACATGTTGAGCTTGCATTATTTTATCCCTAGTACATGGAGGAGGAGGAGGGGATTAAGAGGATAATTTAAGACAAACATTTCACAATGTCTCAATCTTAACATTTCTATATTTTATTTATTTTATAATATTTATATTTCTAATTTTCGTCGCTAATAAGACAAAAGGAAAAAAATTAAAATGCGGGAAGGCAAATTTTGGAACGCGGGAAGGCAAATTCTGGGGCAATTTTCCATCCATATTCTTTGATTTTGAGCGGCTTAGGTTGAGGATGTATCTCTGAAGGGCAGAACGGCTTCGTTCACCTAATTTATACCAAGGATATGCAGGCCACACAGGGCTTCATTCACCAAATTCACACGAAGAATACGCCATAGCGGCCTGGGGTGAGTGAGCTCATGTTGCATAGAGGGGGGGTTTAGCTTTCCAAAGGGAAATATCATATTTCAGGGTTTTTTTATTGATTTTTGAGTAGAAGCAGCTGAGCACCAGAGCACTAATGGAGTGGAGACTACAACGAGCACTACCGTGGTGCTACCAAGGAGATGGAGCCACTAGATTCAAAGTGATGGGTTTGATATCTTCGCATGACAGTGTGATTTCAAGTTCATGGGTCTATTATCTTCCTATGGCGGTCTGATTTCAAGTTCACAGGTATGTTATCTTCATGATTGCTTTCAACTTTATTTCTTTTAGATGGGGGAAGGGTTTTTCACTATGCTCCGGTCAATATCATGGAGACATGCCTATTTCATTCGTCCTTTTGTTTTTCTGCGACCCCATTCTTCGGGTTTGCAAGGTAGCCATGGTGAAGGTTTCGTGAGTGATTCGTTCTTGCATGATTTGAGGTATGTCTGGATTTGATTTGAGGTATGTCTGGATTGAATTACCATATTGTTGCACATGGTTTGCCGTATTGTTATTCAAAGTGGTCCACATACTTCTATAACTCAGGTACATCCCTCTACATGTGGTCTTTACAATATATAAGGTATCACTTTGTTTGATTGTGACTTTGTTTCAAGTCAAATTCCAGTGTTAATTTCAGGGATATAATCGTTATGCCAATCAAACGGTTCTCCACAAAATTAAAACCTTTTTTCTGCCCATATTTGTTCATACTCAGCTTAATATTCAAAGTGGGGTTTTCAATTTTAACAATAAGTTTGAGATACATAGGTTTGATCAATAGGTTTGAGATACAATACGCCTATAGTCATAATGGCAAACTTGATGGTTGCTGGGCTCCAATTAGGATTTGTTGTCTTTAATAAAGCCACAATACCAACGATATGCAGGCAGGACATAGATGTGCCAGAAAGAATATTGAAGGGAACATGTCTTTAATCAGAGGGAACCTCAGTTGCTGCTCTGGCTTCTGAATATGTTGCAAGGATGTTCCACCCTAGAACTGTAATATCAGGCTGTATTGGAGGAATTGTTAAAATTTTTGTTTTGGAAACATTGCAATACCTTATAATGGATATATCAAGAGTTGTGGGGATCTGATTATAGCCTTGAGTATGTATGGAGTAAGAGAATTCAAACCCTAAGAGGAAAAGTCTACCATCAACGGAGTTGGATTTGTATATTTAATTCAGTTCTAAATTTTGTTCTTCTTCAGAGATGACTAATGTAACGACTCTCTAGCAATGCTTCAAAGCATATATACAAAATGTATCTCCTTCATCTTAGAAAGAAATACAATCTTTTTTTCTGGGAAAAAAATGTCAAGAGACTATCGAAAAATAACTATAAAGCACTTTGAAGAGCAAGAATATTGTCCATGATGTACACGCCTAGTAATATAATACCATACCATAATTAGTATAGTATCGCTAAGCCTACCTGTTCAAAATTTTGAAGCACTGCAATATTCAGGCAGACCATGCAAATTCTTATGTATAGTATCATCTATAATGGTCAAACTAAAATCATAAGAATGTAAATGCATTAAGATGCAAAGTATGCAACATAATGCAATATATTATACAATGCCAAGAGCATAATTTGAACTCCACTGAATAATTTGATCATTTAATTAGGAGGTGTTGCTAGGATCCAAATGATCACCCGTGGCACAGTCCCTTCCCAACAAAAAGACCTCTAATAATTACGAACTTATGCTTACAACTGTTTCTGATGAAGCTTCCTCCTGGTTAGGAACTTACAAATCATGCTCCTGTTATGGTTGAGATTCCATGTGGGTAACCCCGTGCAGCAGCGGAAAGGCCATTCAACGAATCAAGATTGGAGTGATTATGTTTTAACATGTGTATCAGAAGTGTTGCCACAGTCTTCAGAATGTCTTGATTCCCAGCTTTCCAAAATGCCTTGGTTTTCAGCATCCCAACAATTCAATTGTTTCCAATTCCATCAATGTCCCCAATTTCATGACTAATTTCAAAATTATGCTTACAATTGTTCCCAGCTAACCTTATGTACCAGAAAAGAGTTGTCGCCTCCCAACTCATGCTAATAATTTTAGAACAGACATGGACATAAGACAGTGTTACACAGGTACACGTTCCCCAGGGTTGAGGGCATGCCCCATCCGCTCCCCATGGCCCAGGAACTTGGGGGCTCTTGGCGAAATGTTTCTCCTTGTCCCCAATTTGGTGAAACTTGAAAAACCACGGGGAGGAGCTTGTCAACCTGTGTTGAAGCGCATAACGGTGAAGTGGAGGGCATCTAGGCGACGAGATAGAGTTCAAAAGAAGAATGAATCAGGGAATATGTTGTGTGTTTTCCTGCTGGAGGTGTTCAGTAGTAATGGTAAATTTTTGAAGTAAATGTGGTATTTTCTTTAAATGGAAGTTAAGGAAAATACCACTTTTACTTAAATTTTTAGCATTACCATTAATTGTTTCAGAATGTTTGGGGGTGGTTCCCACCTCATCAAAGTTCATATGAGGTTCAGGATTTCAGGATAGCAATGTTTCCAATGGATTTTATCATGTATGAGGTTAAGGGATTGGGAAGTTAATTAAGCACATCAACCTCTCTATGTACCTTGATGTTGGTTGAGGCGATTGTTGAACTCCTCTATCATGACCTTTAATCAAAATGTACCCTTTATTCAACCAAAATCACTTATCAAACATGGGAAATTTCTTTATAGTTCTACCTTATTTTAATGTTTGGTTTAGGAAATTTCGTCAAAATTGTAGGGTGTTGAGTAACGTCCTTCAAGGATCAACTTTGAGATTCAAAGTAGAGGCAAGGGCTACGAACCTAGATGGGGTGGGCACAGGGTGCTATTGATGAAGAGGATCCTAATATAGGATTAATAGTTCATTCTTGCATAGTTGTATGTTGGACTTGAAAGCCTCAAATAATGTGATGCCCTCTGGAATCATGAAGAAATAGTCCTCAAGTCACATTTCCCCATTACAATGTTGAAGTGTGTTTAATCATTGAAGAATTAGACTGTATATACAGAAAGCAACTTAAACTATATTTACATGGGATGAGTTGTTATTGCTAGGGTTTATCATTTTTATATTTTTTATAACTTTTATGACCTTGACATCCCCCTAAAATTTAGGGGTGGTTTCCACACGTTCCAATGTGTCTTTCCCCCCTCCCGCGTTCCAAATACTTGGGGGAACATTGACATAAGTAGCTCAAGGTGTTAACTCAAGTGATCATGAGAAAAATGTGAGATTGCTCCCCCGACGTAAGGGAGGTCACAGGTTCAACTCTTTTCCATTCACTAGGGAAAAGGTGCTTGGAACTTGAGCACTCAGTGCCATCCTTGAACAGAAGGGAAAAGTGCCTGGTGGGTTTCCTGGAAGAGCATTCCACATAAATAAATGAAAGCATTAGAAGTCGACAAACCTATTTAAAATTAGAAAACTCTATCAACAGCACCATAAACAATCTCTCTAATCAAGGAATATGAGCAAGAGGAGAAGCTCAGAAGCCCAAGCATTGCATCTCCTCCAATAAATTTAGCCATCTACCATAAACATTCCTCGTCAGAAACCAAAAAATTAAATTAAACCAGAGAGTACAAAACAAAATCTTTTCATGATGGTTACACAGCCAAAAGGGTGCAATTCATAGGCAACCTAAATGCCCGTATGCTGTATCTGCTGCAGAATAAATTTCCTAGCCCTTCGAAAGCTCATCAGAAGTTTCAAATTGAGGGCATGAACCCGCCATTACCTGGAAGAAATCCCATATAGTGTGTCAAATATAAATCATAACAATACTAATTCTAAGTTTAGAATATTACCATCTTCAAATTAAAGAAATGATGCAAAACTTGCTGAGGAAAACCTTACAAGCTTACCTTATTGATGCAGTGGGAGCGTCGATTCTAGTAATACGACTCTCTTGTGTTTGAGGACGATCAACAAATTCCAGCTTAACATATCCTATTAACCTGATAAAAGAGGAACAAGCTTGTGAGATTGCTTCATAAATTACACTACAAATAGATGACAAGTGAATAAAACAAAAGAATTTTGAAGCATACTGAATTTTTCAGGCCAAATTACAGGAAAATAACATACCTTCCTTGTCTATTTGGCAAAGACATTCTGACTCTCCCATTACTTGCCACTGTATTTTTAAAGCCATTTGTAACTGCCTTGTCAAAATTTACTGTAGCTCCAGTACTTGAATTTATGGCCAATCCATCTAGCCTAGAGTTTATATTTGATCCATCTGCTTGTTGACCATCTCCTTTGGAAATGGAGGAATTCTCTATACCTGCATGAGCTACCTCATGATTTTGGTCACTGCTTCCATTAACTACTGAACCTTGACTTTGTTTCAATGTCGTCCCATGTAAATGTGGGTATTGAGTGCCAGAAGTTGAAACCAACTGCACCATAGATGAGGCATATAAAGAAGTGTTTTTTGCATCCTTTGGACTAATAAGTATGCCCTTCCTTAACCGATGCACCTGAGATTGAGCTACAGGAGTGACTGCTACAGTTGGCAACCGTCCTGTTCCAATAGGGGAAGCTGCAGCTGCAGCTGCAGCTGCAACTTTTGCCACAGCAGTAGTTGCAGATATCGTAGCATGAGCTCCTTCCCGTAGATGTATTAAATCCCCCTCAATGACAAACAACTAAATCAAAGACAGTATATGTATTAATTTCTATAGCAAGAATGCATTAAATTATAATGGGAAATAAATGACCATAAGGAACCAATGAATGCACATGACGCACTTCAGGATGAGAAGCTACAAATTCATCAATCCGGCCATATTGTTTCTTGTAATCGTGCCAATGATGAGGGGCAAGCATTTTCCCCAGTCTATTTGGTAGCTGTAAACATAAAAACTAATTAGAGTAGCAAGCATTTTTCTATTGTAACGTGAGGCTGATTACACATGAAATCAAAGAAGACTATGAGACTGTTTAAAGTGTGTGAAAGAAATGCCCAAACTATTAGATCTTTAATACAAATAATTCAAGTATAGAATATATTACAGAATATCCTCATGTAGCGCACAGGTAAATTTGCCATGGATCAATCATTTGATATTCAACCAATATACTAGATAGTATTTGACATAATATGGTCCATTTAACAATGAGAAATTAACTATGCGCTAGCAATTACAATTAAACTTACAGTTGAACTAATTCTGATGCGTGCACTGGCTTCTGCAGGAATCACACGAACAAAGCATGCCAACAACGATCTTTCATCAAAAAGGACTGGATCAGAAGCTTTGTTGTATCCATCCAATGCAGATGACTTATGTGGCGATTGTAATGCAGAACTTTGTAGATCAGTAGCCTCAGAGATTGTTTTGAAATCAGGTACACCTGGCTGAAAGTGACTCGATCCTCCAAATGACTGACTTGGAGATACAGAAACAGATGCATGAGGCACTGTGCCTAGCTGCTCCATATTAATGGATTTACTTTGTTGATTTGTTAGATTCTGTGATTCATATTCTCTGTCCTGGACTCCTATCTGTCCTTTTGGTTGCTGGATCTTGGTCTGATTCTGAGAGAAAGCAGGCAACTGCTGCTGATCCAATCTTCTACTCTGCTCAGATGTTTGAAAATGCAGATGAATTGGCATTGCCTAGTCCACAATAATCCTGAAAGTTAATCTTTGTTCTAACAAAATATTACAAGTTGAAACATGTTAGTCTCAAATTCTCAATGAACTTATTTACCTGTGATTCCTGCTGACAAGTTTGATCCATTTGTTGTACACCTGAAGCTTCCTGTGGTTGGGAATTATGCTCATTATATTCTTGCTGAAGAAGAGACGACAAATTTTGTTCTTGCTGTTCTTCCTTCAATTTTTGTGCCTGTGATGGTTGCTTTTATTATTCAACTATGACCTCAGGAAAAACTGAAATAAAGTTTACATATAACTGCATGAATCCAATTATAACCATGGGACAGAATCACAGATTAAGAAATGCCCTAAAATGAACCATGCCGCAAACATAGACAAGGCCACAACCTGTTGTTCCTTTTGTACATCCACAATATCACCCCCAGTTTGGTTTTGCTGAGAATGTGTCTGCAAATCTTGACGCTTAGAATGCAGCACTTGTGATTTTGAATTCACTTGGTAGTTAGGATGTGACTGCTATCTCAATGGAAATCGCAGGGCTTGTGAAGGCTGATGTCGATGCAAATATTGATGATTGTTTTGAATTGGCTAAAAGAAACATGGAAAACTGCTAAGAGCAATTTTTTCATTCAAACTATCAAACTAGCCTCATGAATCGTATAAATTTCTAAGCTTAAAGTACTAACAAGGTAGCAATACAAATACTTGTTGATGTTGTTGAGGGGTCATAAGCTGTTGTGGAGGAACAATAGCAGATATGGATTGGAATTGTCCAAATGTAGGTTGGGGAACCTGGACACCAGATGGTGGTATGTTTTGTGGAATGCCTTGTTGATGCATGCTAAATGGATGCATCATTCCAATCGGATCAGAAGGAAGAACTGCACCCATGCCAAAAATTGGAGATGGAGCAACAGGTAGTCCAGCAGCATGCTCCACCTATGCCAAATCCAATTCCATTACTCCATTACATTTCAGATGGTATTTCACAATTCTGAAACGCATTTGTATTTTTTTTTTAAAACACTTATAGCTGTCGGTTAAGCGGCGGCCTGTAGGTATTTTTTTTTTGTAAAAAAATTCAATACCGGTCGCTGAAGCGACGGTTTTTTTTGGTTAAGCGACGGCAGCGATGGCTTGTAAGTGTAGTTTTTTTTTTTTTTAATTTCTCAACCGTCGCTTAATCGACGCGTAACCAACGATTTACATTTAACCGATGGTAAACTGAGATGTCGCTTAACCGACGGATTGGAAAGATGTCGGATAACCGACGAAAATTCACCAACGCTTAAAAAAATCATAGTGTCGTACATGCAATAGGGAAGTGTTGAAAATCTGACAATATGGCCGTCGAATTTTTGGTCGAAATGTAGTAGTGGTAGAATACATCCAATTATTCTTTTCTAAGAAGGCCTTATATTCAGTCCACCAATCTTTCAATTTTTTTACTAGATTGAATTCCTTGGCTCTGTACTCATCCAGAAATGTTTTGTTCAATAGCACTTGAATTTTCTTCAGCTTGAACATTATTTTGAATGAATAGGGTTGTAAATAAGCTATGGAAACCCCACCTTCACTTATGACTCATCTCATTCCAAGATTAATGTGTCTGAATATCGATTTGACAACATCGTTATATGGTAATATTATTGGTTTGGCGGCAATCAAGTAAAGGACGTGCTTTCTGATATTTCAAAAACCTCCAAGTCATCATGGTCCTTATGGAAGTCTTCATTGACGAACATTCTATACATGTATTTGGGCACTCAAGGTCATCTTGGAATCCAATTAAATGATTTGTATCCGTGAGCAACAATGGATCTGCATCTTTCCAAGGGTTGGGACTTTCTTCAACTTCCCATTTTAAGGTAGCTTCCCTATTCCTTGTGCTTTTGACATTTTAAATAATAAATATCCTACAATAAAAAATGAAAATACAAATATTAAATCTTGTAGACATAATTATGTCAATAGGTGAGTTATGAACATAAATCAAGTCTACCTCAAGTTTCGAGCTAAAACAAATGGACTTTGAGAAACAAGATAGCAGGCGAACAAACTTGGCTTCTCTAGCAAGTTTACAAAGGATAATGGTGAATATTAATTGTGAAATACCTACCTGAGCTGGTTAAGATTATTAATGACAACTATATATATGCACGGGTGGCAAAGTTTGGTGATAAGTCTTGTATTTTGTTTTTGCAATGATTTATGGAGTTTGAGGATATGCCCTTATCTGAAATCCTTATGGCATGCTTAGGTGGCAAGATGAGGTGCATAACTTTTGAAGAGAAATGTTTTGACCATGTCATTTGCACCAAGGGATTCACATGAAGCCCAAGTGCAGTTTTCTTTGGAGCGAGGCGTGCCTGCTGTGATTGGTGTAATGAGGACACAACAGCTTCCTTACCCTTCCCATAGTAGGGATCGAAACGTCGAGATTTGCGAAATCATCCAACGCAGCTCCTTATTTACAATTCTCCACTGCGTAAATGACTACTTTCATAAATACTAGTTACTGGTAAGTTGTAATAGTAATAATTATGTAGTTTGTAGATTAAAATCTATCATAAATTTGTTTGAATATCATCATTGTCAAGCAATAACAACTTCTTAAAGGGTGCTAGCTCAATGGTAGAGCGCCTGCCTAATTATAGGCAGGAGATTGGTGGTTCGATTCCTCCATTCCCTATCATAAATTTGTGACTACAAAAACGACTAAATTCACATATATACGACTACTAGTAGCTAATTTCTCGTATCTTAGTCGTATTTAGCTTAGTCATTAATATGTTAACATTTAGTAGTTTATTTAGTCGTATATTTGGTCATTAATGGTTGCAATCGGTGACTAAATCAGCGACTAAATCAATGATTAACTCAGTGACTAAATCAATGACTAAATCTGACTAAATCATTAACTATCAATGCCTAAAACAATGACTAAATCATTGTCTATCAATGACCAAATCAATGACTAAATCAGTGACTACTAAGTCAAGCTATTAATGACTAGTGAAATACGACTAGCTATAAGATAGTGGTAATTTGCTACTATTAGTCACCGACTCAAAAATAGTCATTTATAGCCTGATTTTAGTCATTTTTTTAGTCATTAATTTCTCATTTTCTACTAGTGATAGAACCTAGGTGGGGAGGGTAACAATAAATCCTCCCATCCACCCAAGATACATGAAATATTTTGGTACAGTGCTTAGAAATAACTTGTGGAAAAGATTAGAAGATTTAAAGGTTCCTTTCGAGTTAAGAGTTGCTGCAATAAAGTATACAAGAATTTCATTTCCATGTTTAAGGGCACTGAGGGTTGGTCAGAAGATATTAATTGTAATATAGAAGTTAAGCAAGGTTGTCCTCTCCCCCCTACCCTTTTTGGTATATACATTGATAAGTTAGAAGGTTGTTTAATAGAGGTAGCATGCACTGGCACAACATTAGCAAGAATTTCCATCATTATCCTTCTTTATGTTGATGTTATTATTCTTTTGGCAAGGTGTCCCTCTAATATTGATAGGAAATTAAGAATTCTTAAGGATTTTTTTGTGGTATGGGCATGAGTGTCAATACCGACAAAACCAAAGTTATGTTGATAAAATCCAATAAGGTCACTTACGCTCATTTTTTGTATGATAATAGAAACTTGGACGAAGTGACTTCCTATAAATATCTTGGGATTGATATCCATCACAAGATTAATTGTCATGTCCCCTCCCCTCTACATCAACATATAAGGGAGGAACACGACTACAACTGCGCTCTGATACCAAAATGTCACTTCCCCTCTCCTCTACATCAGCATATAAGGGAGGAACGCAACTACAACTACACTCAGATACCACAATGTAGCATTCCCAATGCTCCAAAGGAGAACACAACTGTTAATCCTAATCTGGTAGCACAATGTAACGTCCATGCTACTCTACCACTGCTCTGATATACCATGATTTCCATGGACTCGGTGCCCATACACCTGACTAATATGCGGAAGAATTTAAAACTTATTATTTATTTCTCTTTAACACAGTCATGGGTCATGTTCATCCTAGTACATCCATGCTTAAAAATAAACATCACTGTAATAGTCGTTCCACATCGCACATATCCATTCTGTGAGCAGAAAAGTCATTCCGCACTAAACCTGACTTCTCTGCCTTCCGCATTCCGCCCTTCCGCCTTCCGCTGCAGACTTCGAAAATTGAAAACTCCCTGAAATGACCACCTTGTATTTTGACTTTATTCCTTTCGACCTCCTCCTTTCTACCTTCTGTTGTGGACATTGAAAGTCGGAAACACCATGAAACGATCACTTTGTCTTTCGATTTTCCACCTTTCGCCTTCCTCCCTTCGGCCTTCCACTGCGGAACTCAAGAACCAGAAACTCAACATTCAACTGAATCATTTAACAACTTTCTGCCTTCTGCCTTCCACTGTGAAACTCAGGAATCGGAAACTCAAAATTCAACGTAATCATTTAACAACTTTTCCCCTTCCGCCTTCCCCTGCAAAACTCAGGAATCAGAAACTCAATATTCGACGGAATCATTTAACAACTTTCTGCCTTCTCCCTTCCACCTTTCTACCTTCCGCTGCGGAACTCGGGAATCAAGAAACCAACAAATCGATACCTTGACTTGTCTACTTTCCACCTTCTGACGTCCGCCTTTCTGCCTTCTGCTGTACAACTCAAAAATCGAAAAAACAAATTTTTACCTTAATATTTTTCCCATTTTTCGACTTCCGCGGGCAAATTCTGGGGTGTGGAAAAACACATCTTACCTTAAGATAGCCGCATTTATGATCCTGTAACCAGGATTCCTCCCTCCATGATCATAATCAAATGCAATGGAAATACAAGGCATAAACAGATGCAAAATACAGGGACATTTAACAACAGTAAATCCTATTTAAATCTTCAATAAGCATTCAACATAATCAACACATTCATAAGCAAATACATTTCAGAAATAACACAATAGAGAATACTTATATTGGATATGAAGTTGTCCTGCAACTAGCTATGTCATTGCAACGTTCCACCCAACCATAGGCCAGTTGTGTTCATTAATCTCTCAACACAACTTCCACCCCCGAGCTGGGCATGACTTCCATAAGGAACTAGGGAACAACAGGCTCACACATAGCCAGAACAAATCAAACACTATCAATCCAACATATAGTTGGGTTTATCAGGTTGTCCAGCCAATCCAATACATAGTTGGGTTTATCAGGCTGCAAGAA
Source organism: Pseudotsuga menziesii (assembly GCA_001517045.1). Taxonomy (NCBI): domain Eukaryota; kingdom Viridiplantae; phylum Streptophyta; class Pinopsida; order Pinales; family Pinaceae; genus Pseudotsuga; species Pseudotsuga menziesii. Next base: position 35,463 of record LPNX011228165.1, on the reverse strand, counting down.
AACAAGCCAATAGACTATTGGGTTTATCAGGCTACATATCCAAGCCAGCAATTGTTGGGTTTATCATACTCCACGCTGTCAAGCCAACATTCACATTATGGACCAGCCAAAACAACAGATGGGTTTATCAGGCTACTTAGCCAAGGCATCTCACTGTTGGGTTTATCAGGCTAATCAGCCAAGACAACTAACAGTTGCGTTTATCAAGATTTCTATCCAAGGATCACACATGGCCAAAACACAACAAGACACAACCAAGCCAACTACCAGTTGGGTTTATCAGCTTGCTCAACCAAACCAGTATACGATTGGGTTTATCGGCCTATCCATCCAAGCCAATATACCATAAGTTTTATCAAGCTTTCATCCAAGCCAGTCTATGTCTAGGTTTATCAAGATGCTAAGGAAGTGGAAAGGAATAATGGCTAATCCAGTTGCTTATTCAAGAGATAGGGACACCTCCACAAGATCTATATGGCCTGGCATCCATAATACCTACACACCCAACACAAGGAAGCATCCCCTTCTCTGCTACACAGTCCCTTGGGATATGCCTTCCTTTCCAATGCTCTTTAGCGTGTGCATAGAAGATTCACCAGCCACTCTTATCTTTTCGTGAGGTTCCTCTCTGCACTAGGTTTATTAATCCCATTCAGCATCTCTTCCACTCCTAAGTCTTGCATACTATTCAGACCCAAACCAGGGTACACATCACAGCAAACCACAAGGAGACATAGCAACACAAGGCTCCACTTTATAACACAGACAACCGGGTTTGCATACCACTCTGTAACACAGGGTAAACACTACAGAACAACCCATTCCGTGACTCGGGAGAGTGAACAATGCATAATCCATCAGAAGAATTCTTCCCCCATGAATAATGGATCGGAATTACCAATACATACTAGGTGACTCCATAAATGATGGGATGGGCACACATCCCTATGATTACTTGCTTCAGAAGCAAGAATACGGATTCCCTAGACTGCAGGTTGCAGGTTTTCTCAGACTGCAGACTGGCTCAATCACGAAACCGATTGCCATGCCTTGCTCTGCCCAAGACATTAACTGCCTGAACTGCTCTTCTAGAAGAATTGAATGATTGAGTGCAGGGGAAGAAAAGGTAGCTATGGGTTTATTGGTTTCCCCATTGACATATGGTCTCACCCTACTGGCTTGGGAATTTGACTAACTCCCCTCCCTATTCCATTTGAAATCATGCCCCCATCTCTTACGTTGCAGTACATGGCTAGTTGTGGTATTTTATTAAGTTGTATATTTACATTATGACTTCAAAATATAATGTTCTTGACTTAGCACTGTAACCATCGGCATCAACCTTGATCTTCGACACACAAAACACCAAATCAATAGCAGGGCCTTGGCCTGGAGCTCCTTTCCATGATTTAAATACAATATATACATCATGCACAATTTCAATACCATGGGGTCAAAACAGGGGTGTTACATTCCCCTCCCACTTCGTTAGCACTATCCTCGGTCCTTTACAAAATTGAACAAAAATGGATGTGCCAATTGCATGGCATCCTCCAGCTCCCACGTAGCCTCATCTGAACCGTAGTGCTTCCATTGCACCTTTACCTATCGAATGGCTTGATTCCAGAGCATTGTGACCTTTGTCAAAGATGCGCAATGGCTCAGTTTGGAACTCTCCCTCGGGTTCCACCTGGATCACATCCCAATTTATCACATGGTTAGGATCATGTACATATTTCTTAAGCAAAGAAACATGAAAAACATTCTGAGCTCTAGTGCTAACATGCAATGCAAGTCTATATGCTACTGAACCTATTATTTCAAGCACTTGAAAAGTCCCACAATATCTAGGTGACAGATTGGCACAACTTCCAAGCTTCAAGGAAATCTTCCTTAGCCTCACTCTAAGGTAAACATCATCCCCAACACATAACTCTCCATGCACTCTATGCTTATCTGCATAGATTTTCTGTCTATCTTGGGATGCTTTGAGGTTCTTCCTGATCTTTGCAACCTCTTGCTCCATTTCCTTGAGAAATTATGGACCAAGCACAATATTGTTCACTATATTATCCCAAGTTACTGGTGTCCTACACCTTCTTCCATACAGGGATTCATATGGACTCATTCCCAAAGATGTGTGTTGTCCATTATTATAGGAAAATTCTACCAAGTGTAAATAATCCTCCCACTTGGATGGTTTGTCCATCACATACATCTGAAGCATGTCTGCAAGCACATGATTCACTTTCTCTATTTTCTCATCGGTCTAAGGATGGTAGGCGATTCTAAAGTTTAACTTAGTACCCAAACCTACAAACAAGCTTTTCCAAAAATTGGAAGTAAACTTGGTATCCCTGTCAAAAATTATTGCCTTAGCCAATCCATGTAATCTGAAAATTTCCTTCATAAATATTTTTGCAATTGCATCAGATTTATAGGTGGACTTAGCTGGTATAAAATGTGATGTCTTTGTCAACTTTTCCACCACAACCATGATGGAATCATGTTGTCTAACGGTCATTGGAAATCTTGTAATAAAATCCATGGAAATAACTTCCCATTTACATTCTGGGACTGGAAAAGGCTGCAATAAACCTGTTGGGTTTTTATGCTCAACCTTCACCTATTGACATTTCATGCACATAGAAATATACTCAGCAATGTCCTTTTTCATTCCTGTCCAAAAATATTGCTTTCTGGTTGTAGCAATTGTCTTCTGATATCCTGGGTGACCAGAATATGGAGCTTGATGGATTTCATACATAACAATTCTCCTCAAGTCTGCTAAATTTGGAATATAAATTTTGTTCTTATAGGTAAGAAGTTCATCTTCTTCCAACTTATATCCATCATACTTCTTTTCAGGATTTTATTGCTACAACTTGTAATTTATCTGCAAATACATATCATCTTTAGCAGTATGATTAATAATCTGTTGTCTCAAATCTAGTTGGCAAATACTAAGAGATGCCACATGTCTTTCATGCACCTTCCTGCCGAGTGCATCAGCCACCTTACTTTCTTTTCCTTTTATGTGTTTGATTTCAAAATCAAAATCACACAAAAACCCCAGCCATTTAGCTTGCCTAGAATTTAAAGTTGGCTGATCAAACAAGTATTTCAGACCACAGTGGTCTATCCTTAGCTCAAATTTTATGGCCATTAAGCAATTCCTCCACATCTTGAGAGCATGTACTATGACTTCAAGTTCTAGATCATGAGTAGCATATTTCTTGTCATGCTCCTTCACCTTTCTTGACTCATAAAATACCACATGGTTGTCTTGCATAAGAACTCCTCCAAGTCCTTGATTACATGCATCAGTGCACACCACAAAGTCTTTTTCTCGGTCTGCAATTTTCAAAATTGGTGCACTTGTAAGAATATTCTTCAACTATTGGAAGCTTTCTTCACATCTTGGTGTCCATTCAAACTTTATCCCCTTCTCTTGCAAATAAGTGATTAAATGTGCAACCTTGGAGAATCCTTCAATGAACCTCCTGTAGTATCTTGTAAGTCCCATAAAAGATCTCACATCTGTCACGTTTCTTGGGGTTGGTCAATTCATAATTGCTTCAATCTTCTCAGGGTCCACAGATATGCACTCCTCTAAGATAATGTGAACCAAATAATGAAATTTATCTTTATAAAAGTCACATTTTCTCAACTTTGAATACAACTTATGCTCCCTTAGTGATTGCAATGTCATTCTCAGATGTTCTTCATGCTCTTCCTCATTCTTAGAATAAATAAGAATGTAATCAAGGAAAACAAGAACAAACTTCTCCAGATACTTGCTAAAAACACTATTCATGAGAAACATAAATGTAGCTGGTGCATTTGTGAGACCAAATGGTACCGCTACAAACTCATATTGTCCATACCTTGTTCTGAAGGCTATCTTATGAATATATTCATCCCTGATTCTTACCTAATGGTAACCAGACCTCAAGTCAATCTTGGAAAATACCTTTGCTCCTCTCATTTGATCAAAAAGGTCATCAATTCGAGGTAAAGGGTATTTATTCTTCAAAGTAACCTTGTTCAACTGTCTGTAATCAATACATAACCTAAGTGTACCATCTCTATTTTTCACAAACAGAACGGGTGCTCCCCAAAGGGGACACACTTGGCCTGATATACTTCTTTTCCAACAACTCTTGCAGTTGCTTTTTCATCTCTAGCAATTATGGTGTGCTCATCTTGTAAGGTGACTTGGACACCGATGCTGCTCCAGGCATAAGGTCAATTGTAAAAATAATGTCTCTCTTTGGAGGAAGCCCTAGAATTTCATCAGGAAAAACATCCCTGAATTCTTACAATACATGAAATTCCTCCAACTTAGGAGTTTCATTCTTTGTTGCCTCTAAAACATGGGCTACATAAAATCTGCAACCTTTCCTACAGAACTTCTTCAGCTGCATTGCTGGAATTTGCCTAAAAAATATCACCTTTGTAATGCCTCTTACAACCCTTACATTTCCTTCTTCATCCATGCATTTAAAAGTCTTATTGTAACAATCAAGCTTAACTCTGTGCACTTCTAACCAATCCATTCCAATGAGAATATCAAAGGAACCAAGTGGTAGAACATTCAGGTCTGCATAAGTGACTAACCCATCCATGACTAATGGGAATTTTGTTACACCGAAATCTTGTCATGTTGAGCCATGTGTTAACCTTATGCCTAATCCCTAAAGTTATCTCTGCTAAACTAGATTGATACTGAGGTTGTTTCTACCATTTTTTCCCTCTTTAGGAAGGTTGGCACTCTTTCCCTTCATGCTAGGTGTGTCGATGGTGCTCTTTCCCTTAATACTAGGTGCATCGGTGCCGACGCTCTGTCTCCCACTACTATTTGCGACGACTATGCTCTTTCCCTTCATGGAAGGTGCACCGGTGGTGTTTTGAGGGAAAAAACGAAGCTTTGAGACCCTTCTCGAAGGTGGATGAGGTGGATGTCTATCCCTATCATCTAGGTGAGGTGGCGTTCGGTTCCTAACCTATGGGGAAGATCCCTCAAATCCCTCCTCCTAACCCTCAACCTACTCTATCCCTTTAGCCTTATAAACTAAACCCTCTCTCCATTTGGAAGAGAGTCTACGTGAGGTGGCGTTCGATTCCTAACCTATGGGGAAGATCCCTTAGATCCCTCCTCCTAACTCTCAACCTACCCTATCCCTTTAGCCTTATAAACTAAACCCTCTCTCGATTTGGAAGAGAGGAAGGACTATGGTACTTTTATGATGGTGGAATTTCTATGTGATCCCTATCATCCTTTAGGAGGATTACTATGTTTCTTTGGAAGCTTGGCTTGGATTGTTGGATGGAAGGTTGCAACGTTAAGGCTAGGTTGTAATGTTCTTTCCTATGTAATTCTATGCATCTCCTTGATTACATTAATACAAATCTCTTTTCATAAACATTGTTGTGTTAATAATGTTTAGAGATTTCTTCCTTAACTATTAGCTTAGATCAATTCATGTTTGGATACACATGTGTTGTTTGCTTGTTTCCACTTGCTTTCCAGGGTTTTGCAGCTCAAGATATGAAGGCTCTAGAGCTTGGATCAACAAAGAGAGAAGAGGATTTGCATACTGTAGGTAATTGATCTATCGGTTGTCTTGCATTTCTAATTGATCTAGGAAAGTAGATTTTATTGTGTACTTGATTTGTTCTAGATCCACTTGGACTAGGGAGATCTGGCTTGAGTCCGCTTGAGTAGATTTATCGGATAACAAATTTCGCGACCATACTAGGGACTTACATAGATCTGATTTCTTTTGTTTTTTATTTCATATTTGTTTATCAATCCTTTTGCTAGCCTCTAGAGACCCTCCCTCCTTTAGGTTTTGTCTTTGAATAGTTTCTTGCATCATCTTAATGCTCTTTGGATCACTATCAAACCTTCTGCCCTTCTCCCATAGGAAATATGGCTTTTACCCTACGTTTCTCCATCGGCGCACCTAGGTTGTGTAGACAGACCAGCGCTGGTATTTTATTCTAGTTTCATAAGTGTTGTCTCCACTAGCACTTTTTTCCTTAAGAGATAGTGCGTCACCAGCGTTTTGGTGCAGTATAGGCAGGTGCGCCTAGGTGCTCTTGTGCAGTGTAGTAGGTGCGCCACCAGCGCTCTTGAGTAGTGGAGATAGTGAGCCGATGACACTCTTTCGTAGTGTTGTAGGTGCGCCTACCCCTCCTAGGAAATCTTGTGCAATATAGGGAGGTGCGCATCCCCTTTGAAACTCATATTTTAGCTTGATTTTCCTTCATTTTTAGGTTTTGGTTTGATGGATTATGGTTTTTTGGCTGTGTATGATAGTCATACACCCCCTAGACCCAGCATTACCTATATTTGCAATTGTTTTTTTGTTATTTTGGGATGCTTTACTAGTTAAGTGAGTGACTTGGTTGTGGTAGGCAATTTCAATCCACCGCCTATTAGTTCTTCCTTGACATTCCTAATCACATTTCCAAACCTCTTCAAGTCTATTTGGATTGTCATATCTAATCTCCAAACCCTTCCTCCCCTCAATCATTGATTTTTGGTTGCATTTTGGTTGTTTTGGAGCAATTCGTGAGTGTTTTGGAGTTGTTTGGGTGCTTGACATATTCCTTTTGATTTATGAATGAATGGAGTGATATAGATGTTCTCTCATTTTCTGTTTGTATATTTTAAAAGAGAGTTATCCTTTTCTTTATTGTTCAGATTCATGTTTGTTTGAAGAGAAAACTCAATTAAAAGAGAAGCAAATTAAAAAAAAAAAAAACAAGCCAAAAAATTTATGCGTGTGTATGAATTCATATGTCTTTTAAGGAATCGTTATTGATATTGATCTGTTAAGCTTCATAGTTGGATTTGATTAGAACTTGGTTTTCTTAGATCTCTGATTTCTATCTTCTTTAATAGAAAACTCTTTCCCTGCCTTAGGTAGCTTTCATCGAAAGAGAAATGTGCATTTTTGCACAATTTTTGCATTTCCTATCTACACCTGATGCATCCTTTTAACCGCTTAAGATAAAATTAACGCTATCTTAGGTTTAAAATCATTTAGTAACTGTGTGTAAGTTAGTGATGTGTTTCAGCATCGTTAAGCATGGCAACTATCGTTTATTTTCTGTACTGCATTCTGAGGACTGAGTGGTTCCTCCACGTACCGTCGGTATATAAAACGGCCTTTCACGTACCCTTGAGGTATATTTAAAGGTACTTCACGTATTCGATTGTATATCGGAGGGCCCCTTTCAAATAGTTGTGCATTAGACAGTGCCACTATGGATTTGAGCTCCCCGTACCTAGTTTATATTGGCAGACCCTCTTAGGATTCATGTGACCAGCTAAGTTAACCTTTTGTCCTTCTTGGCATCACAATACATCGAGAACAGCACTTGGGGAGATTACTATGCATGTGTCTTATAGGTAGTCGGGTGTTCAGGAAAGGGTGTGGTCCCAATCCTCCTTTTCGTGTTTCACTGTTGGACCCTGTGGTATATAGTGAGTTGTGAAGCCTTGATAATCCTGTGAGAGTCCTGACTTTTTATCCACTCCTATTCACACAGTTTGCTTGTTTCTTTTAGAATTGAGTAGTGTTTGACCTGTGTGGTACTTCAGATATTCTTAGAGAGTTCAAATATGGGAGACTTTCCCAAGACCACCAGTCAAGAGAACCCTTTTCAGGGTATGTCTTTTGTTTCTCCCCCTTGTGGAGCTGTTGGTCCTCCCTTCATGGCCACTTTGAACCTTCCCGGATTGACTATAGGATTACCTGTATGGTTATTCTCCAATATTGTTATACCAAATGAATCCTTTGTGTCAGATCCTGATCCTCTACCACATGAGCATCAACCTCATGTTAATGTTATCAGGAATTATGCAATCAGTGTGGACACCGTTTGTTCCTCCACCCTATAAATCACAAGTGTAGAACAAAAGAGCACAGCAATATATCCTTTCCTTAAGCAATCAATTTGAAAAATATGAAATAAACCCTACCTTAGACCTAAGTCTCTTTTTCCTTGTTTTGAAAGCCCTTGCAATGTTCAATACCTGCAAAACATATCAAAACACAAAACACAAGGTCATAGTATCATGATACATCAATTACTTATATCAGTGATCAAGGAATCTAATATTCAACTGAAATTAACAACACATCAAATATAGGAAAGGGGAACACTTTTGTATTAAATAATGAGAGAATAAAGTTACAACCAAGCCTTGATGTTGATAGATTCAACCTCTACAAGAAATATACAATCCTTCACAACTACGAGCATCTCTTCACATACAAGCCAACTCTATCTTGCCTCTAACTCAAACTTCAATCCAACATCATAAAGGTACTTTATTTTGGCCTCCCCCACTCACATCGTGAAGGCTTCATTTATAGGCCCAAAACACATGAGATTTACTTGGGGAATTGTTGTTCAGGAATAAACACCCTTGTAACCTAGGGTTTGGGGTTACCAACATACTTCTAAAACTTGCAGACAATTAGCTTTAGCCAAGTACAGAATGGAAATAGGAAGAAATATTGGACTCACCTGATTACCGACGGTTGATCCAAGCTTTGTCTTCTTCCACTCTGCTTCTCTCCAAAGCTTTCAGGGATGCACCTCCCTCACCTGCAAAGAGAAAATTCTCCAAGTACAATCTTATACATGTATATATGACAAGTTAGATAAATAATATATATAGTGCTTAATCAAATACATTCATCAAACCCTAATACATGAAAGAGACTCAACACAAAGTTGGAAGAAGAATTATCTTTATTAACAATCAGTGAATGAGATAAGTGTACAACCCAACGTCTGAGACAAGGACTCCTCTGCAAACAAAGGATTCTGAGTTGTGCTGCTCCAAAGGATTCTGAAGATATACCACCAGCATAACTTTGCTCTCCAATATTCATTCTATTAATTCCCTCCCCAAGGCTTCTATTTATACTTTGGGAAATAGAGCAGTTTTGAAGGTTGAGGAGGTTGAGACAGTTGAGATGGTTAATGATTAAGGTTCAACTAATCTCCATTAATCGTTATTTATATTTTTTCAAAAATAATTATATGCAGTGCATTAAAGACAAAACTCTAATCTACATGCATATTAAACAAGTATATGATCTTTTTTATTTTTCTTTCATAAATGCAAAAGAAAAACAGCCTATCAACTAATGTAAGCAAGTAATGTAAGCAAAGCAAATAGACAACTACTATGCACCCAAATGCACAATTCTTGAGTATGCTTGAAATAAATTAACTGTATAAAGTAAGCAAAATGAAGCAAAGCAGATTCATAAAACCAAAGATCAACCACCTAAGGAAGACTTGGAAGACCTAGCTTAGGAAGACACAATGAATGGAAATCATTGAAATCAAACAAAGGCAAGTGACAAAGTATGGCTAACAAGGTCATCAAAATTATAGTCCAATGTTAAAATTAAAGACCACTAAGCAAAACAAAATCCAAAGAGGGACAGGGACAAGCAAACCCTAACCCAAAAATTTTGTTGCTCAGGCTTGTACGCAGCTGTGTACAAGAGCAACCCGCGTACTGTACACGACTATGCAATAGAGCAACCCATGTACACAGACCTCTATACGTGACTGTGTAGTATAGAAACCCACGTATAGGAGTTAAATTTTCCAAAAAAGAGAAAAATTACAAAGGTCTTCAAACACCACTGCAAGTATGAACCAAGACAAGACACCACACACTGAATCAAAGCAAAGACTGGGCACAGATCTACAGAGTTAACCCACAGTAGTCTGGGTTCCCCAGCGGAGTCGCCAGTTCTGTTGTAAAGGAAAGTTTCCTATGGCTAGGGTTTAAGAGGCCATCAATGTACTGGGGTTGGAAGAGAGATGCATATGGTTCTGCAAGTAAATACAAGCAAGATAAGAGATTAGAATGGTTCATACCTTAGCCAAATGAAGGTTGATCCAAGTAGCCCTTCAATCCTCTTATTGCTCCTCTTGCTCCTCTTGCTTCTCTTGCTCCAAGAGACCTACAAAATGAATTATACCTTCCTCAAACCATTATGACCACATATAAAGAAATAATAATCAAAGAAATATGAAATAATAATCTGATGAACATCATAATATGATCATAAATAGAGATTCAATCACACATTGAAAAAATATTTGGGAAGAATAAGGACATCACATATTTATTAATCTTGAAAATAAGTACAAGTATACCTTCTCTTCAAGTTGGGCACCTCACAAAACCTTGATCCGGTTCTGCTGCTTCTCTTCTCTAAGGAACTCAGCCTCCAAGCTCTGTAACACAAGGAGAATGCTTCTAAGCCAAAGGTGTGGGCAAAGAGAGTCCCAATTCCTCCAGCATAATGATGCAAAGATTCAAGTCCCCTCTCATGTACCTCCGTACCTCTATTTATATGTTTAATGAAGAGTTAGGGTCGAAGACAAAGTAGTTATAATTGAAGGACTCAGTTGCATAACTACCCAAATTTCAAAATTCATATTTTTTTACATTTTCAGGAGGCGTACGTGGGTTGTAGAGACAACAGTTGCGTACACGAGGAGGTATATGCGGGTTGAAATGCAAAAATTCATGTATTTAAGGCATACGCAACTATTATATATAGCAACTCACGTCCGTACGTGGGTTTCCTTAAGGAAAGTTGCGTACACATTAAAAACTCATTTTTAGGGTATTTTTGGGCATTTTCAGACTTTGGTGTCTTCTGGAAAGTTTTAGCTAACTGAAAAACCTTTCCAATGGTGTAGATATGAGATCAAAGGGAGTTACAAAAGTCAAGATATGGGTCCTCCACGTTAGGTGTTTTTTCAGTGACTTTGAGTGACTTTCTTGAAGTGTCGTCATGGAAGTGTCAACATGCGAAGAAAACATGGGAAAGTGGTCACAAGCAGAGATGTGTTATTTTGAGCTATAACAGGAATGGATAGGAGGTGATCCCAATAGGTAAGGGAGGAGAATACCACCTCTCCCAAGAAAATAGGAACTAACTCCATGGAGGATTCCACAAGGAAACTTCCATAACCTTCTTTTTTTTTGTTTTTGGTCTATCGGCGCACCTAGCAGAAGGGGTAAAGGCGCCGACCTAATTTATTGCCAAAGAAAAGGTAGACCAATGCTTATTGATCCATTGTGGACAGCACCGTCGGCGCTCTGTGAAAACAAGAGAAAAGTGTCGCCCTTCCAAAATATGGAAAAAATCTAACCAAGGTGTCTCAGGTCAGGATCTCTGAAAGGCTAACAAGCAATGTGGAATTTCCAGGTGCAACATAATTCCCCCAAAAGTATGAAGCTAGAAGGAAGTTATAGGTGAAATAGTTTGCAAGATATCAGTCTGGTATAGAGGCAATAATAGATGAGCTCATAACTAGCATAGGACCAGTAACTGACTTACCCAACTCAATCATGGCTATGGACCAATACACTGCAGATCCATGATGATGACTGTGTCATGGCTACCAATAATACACTGTAGATCCATGAACAACTGATGTAGGGTAGAACATGGCTACAAAATATACAAAGTAGATCCATGTTATTTGACCTCAAATACAGAACATAGCCACCAAACATACAATGTGGATCCATGTCATAACTCTGAATGATCTCCAAACACAACCTAAGCATAGGAAACCATAGTGACGAAGCCTAATCACTCAGGTTCTTCATTCCAATCCCCAACCTATATGATTCTAACCATGTGAATAGATGTTTTGATGTCGAACATGGCAAAAACCACTTGATTACCAGTCATTGATGTAAAATGTTAACAAGTGCGAGGGAAATCACCATTAATGTTAATGATCCCTAAGGTATCTAAGTACATTCTCCCAAGTGTGAATAAATGTTTTGAACTTGAACACTTGATAGAATATTTCAATCAGAGGTCATTGATTAAAACCTATTATTGAAAGCGAGAAAACCTGCCATTTATGCATATAGGATTCAAGGTACTTGACTAGGTTTCTAGGTCTAATTCCTGGATAATGAGCTGAATTCGACAAGAACAGACTTGTCACAGGAGGGCCATGATGATTCCCACATCAGTGACACGAAACATGGAACAAAAATTGATTTGAAGTGATGAAGTTGACTCAGACATGACTGACTTTATTGATAGGTAAAGTTAAGGACGAGTTATTTTTCAAAAGGGATAACCTTTGAACAATTTGCAGCACAACAAATGACTTGGCAGCATTGACTTGACGAGACTAGAACCAGGTGTAATGCAAGGAATATGATAGAGCATTCTTTGAATTAACTCAAAGGAGTCAGGTGACTCACAAAAGCAGATCAACTCAGAGACAAGTTGAATATGCAACTGTTCAGATATGAAAATGCAAACAGGTGCCATGTTCAAAGGTGGACTGTAGACTGCCATAAATACAAATGAAAAACATTCCCTTTTCCCTTAATTTCCCCATATTTAATAGATGAGTGCCTCTTTTCATTTTTACGAGTTCAAAGAGGGTAACAAACACTCGTTATAGCTCATCAAGTGATGAGTCCATTCTCACATGTTTTACGAACCTGAGAAAGGATGGGTTCGTTCCCAGATCAGTTCTTCCATCGTTTTGTTTTATGATTTCGATGAAACAAAACTCGGTATCGTTCATATTTAGAGAGTCTGAACGAAGACACTAGGAAACTCCAAAAGGTCATTTTTCGTAAATAGGCCTAGTCGGTCCGAAAAAAGAGATAACCTACCACCGGCCAGTCGACCGTTCTTATACTTTTACAAGCTTGAATGTAACATGTTCACTTGGAAATCTCTTTTTGTTTTTAAGGAGACTGAAAAGAGATCAAATATAACTCCGTAGCTAGTTTCCTTTTTCATAATCCACTTTTAACGAGTCTAAAAAAGCAAAAACGTAGACTTGGCACTCTTTTACTAGTGATTTAACAAGCATGTGAAAAGTGTTTAAAACGCTCGATACTTTTTCATCTTTACTCTAAGCTTGAAAAAGACTAAAATAGCTTGTCTCATAGCCATGAACCAAACTTGAACCTGAAAGCTCAAAAAACATATTAAAAACCAACTTTATTAGAACTATATAAAAACAAGTGATAAAACCCACTTTTATAAAATAATTTTGGATTTCAAAAATAATTAAATTATATTGAAATAACAAAAGTTTCCATAATTACTATAAATAGAGAGGAATAGTAAAAACATTTGCCATTGTTACTCTTACCACTTTGAGAGTTTGAGAGTTGGAGTGAAAGGAGAGAGCTTCCATTAGTGATTTTGTAAGTGGTCCCGCTCATTGTTTGCCAATCTTCTTGGAAGAGGTAAGTATTATAACCATTTTCATTTCATGCCCACAATAATTTCTTAAGTTTTTAAACAATAATAGAAGGTTTCTATTTGTACATAGGGAGATTTTTTACCAAATTTTAGGGTGTTGGGCGTTTTGAATGGTCAAGCGGGCCATGGCAGCCCTTTTATTTTTCAGGTCGTAAGCACGACAGCGCTCTGTCATGTTGGGACAGATGCGATGTAGGCACTTTGTCCACAGCTGACAGAGGCATTGGCCATTGATGCTCTATGCAAGTAGAGGCGGGTGCACCATAGGCGCTTTGTCCGCAAAGTGAAGAGGCACCGTAGGCCCCAACAAAATTGCAAATAGAAAACCCTATCTCTATCAAAAATCAATTTTTTCCTTCTATGTTTTTCAAAAATGTCATTTTATGCTTCCCTTCGATCATAATGTGATTATTGATAAACATATTTATGTGTTTTCCGGTGCAATACATCATCCACATCATGGTCATTTGGAAAGAACGAGACCATGAGACAAAAGACTTCCAAGCCATCAGTGATCCAACTACCATAGAGGCCTTACAGAACTGTGGGCTGCTGAAATATTTTAGGGTGATAGGTATGAAGGCATACATCCACCTATTGGAATATATTATAGATATGTGGGATCCCGAGCAGTAGCACTTTGTGGTCGGGACCCATGCCTTGAGCATAGATATTGAGGATATCTATTTATTGACTAGTTTGTCTCGGAGAGGGAGACCAATAATCTTATCTGGTGCATGAGGAGGAGAGTCCTCATTGGATGATTTGATCAACCAGTATTGTGCACTAGGTACACGGTCCCAGTTTGGGAAATTACGCATCTAGCATATAGCGGATCATCCCTTCAGGATGGTAGTCTATACCATTGGAAAGGTGGTCGGGACTAGGTCCGTTCACCTTACTACTAGGTCACACATGTTGTATTCCCTAGAGTGCATGGAGCCCACGGTCTTCAACTGGTGTGAAGGCATGTTGGTAAGTCTAAAGGAACAACTGAACAAATGCAAGACAGGGACTCTTGAGCAGTTTGGCTAAGGAGCTGTGGTGGTATCTTTCATTTTACAAAGGGTTCCCCACAGTAGGCCTCAAGTGACTGTGAGCAGACTAGACCCCAAGGATCCTAGGATGCTCAGGTGGCTTTATATCATGGCCCGCCATGGAGGTGGAGGACCCAAAGTTGTCTACAAAACAGTCTTCTTTTGCTGGCTGACGGGCCAGCTACTCATGATTGAAGATTACGCCTATGAGGGGGTAGACTTTTGGGATGACCCAGAGCTCGTACTACCTGAGGGGGAGGAGTGGGATGACCGAGGTAAGAAAGATACTATTCACCATGTTTTTAATTTTTAATTTTTATTTTATTTTTATTTTGTAATACTGAGATAAGTGAAAATGGTTTTTATACAGATATTGGACTAGTACACCCAGCTGGTATGTCACCTATTTCAAGGTGGGCAGGAACCAGGGACGTGGTGGCTTATCGCTCCAAGGCAAACGAGGAGCTTGGAGATTTGGAGGAGAACCTGCAACATCTGACTATAGGGATTCCAGATGTGACCACCGATGATCTATCCAGGTGTTTCCAATGTCGTACTGCAGGGGTCTCTAGACAATTTGCCTACCTACTCCGCAGAGTGGCTCAGGTTATCATATGCTATCATGAGCACCGCCATGAGGATGACTAGTCTACAGGGAGTTCCCCTTTTTGCATATGTACACTCAAATCTTTGAAGCTTTATATTTTCCCCCCTATATGTATATTTTGAACTTGTTACAGTCCTGAACTTTGAGGGCACTTAAAGCTTGATGCTTTATCCCAATTTTGTACCTCAGTTTTACAGTTTTATATATATATGAAAAACTTTTTATTTACAGTTGTGTGTGCAATATGTGATGTGTGGGATAAATAACTACTTGTGAATTTACATGTATGTCATTTATGTTACAAATGGAATTTTAATTATGAGCAATGTACCAATCTAAGACATAATTAGCTAGGGAATCCGCCACATCGTTCAGATGTCTCGGAACATGTTGATATGTGACTTGCTCAAAAGATCTTTCTAATAGTCTAACCCTTCATAATGTTCGAATAAGTAGGGGGTTTCAGACAGTGTAGACTCGATTAAGCTATTGAACTACTAATTCAGAGTCTAAGTAAACCTTAATCTCTCTTATATCGCTAGCTAGGGATTTTGTCAACAATCCAATCACTACGGGATATTCGGCTAGATTGTTGGTGGAGGGACCTAAACAAACACCTCCTGAACTCACCAGGTCACCTGTAGGAGAGTACAGTACCCAAGCTTCTAATGCAAGATTTAATGTATAACGATTAGCACTGTCAGTGAAACTGGTAAAAGTAGTCATCTGTCCATTTAGACATAAAGTATACATAAGCAGGGTTTGAAAAAACACATCTTAGACCACACAAAAACCACACTTTCAAAATACAACACACAACAATCTATAAATAGTATTTACAAAGAGGCTATGCTAGATGACCTAGGAATAGGATCTTTTAAGGTAGAGCCCGTTACGGGGCTCACCCAAGGGTATCCCATCATAATCTACTAACTCATATGAACCCTTCTCTAAGACATGACTGATAATGTAAGGCTCATGCCACATAGATTCGAATTTCCCTGCCCCCAGCTTATCATGCTTCTAGTCATAAGTCAAGACCATATCTCCTTCATCAAAAGAGAGGGGTTGAACTATTATGTCATATTGAGCTTTCATCCGCTGTTTGTGTGCCTCATTAGCTAAGGCAGCATCACGGAGAGTTTCATCAAGTTTATTTAGATACAGGAATCATTCTTCTTCTATAGTGGTGTTAGGAAAAAGTTCCATAGTGAGCTTCAAAGAATGGATCTCGCATTCTATCGGGAGAGTTACTTCCAATCCATATACCAATTGAAAATGTGTGAAATCGGTGGAAGTCTTTATAGTGGTCCTATAGGCCCAAAGTGTAGAAAATAGTTGCAAGTGCCAGTTTGACTTGGCCTGCCCTACCATTTGTTGAAGCATAGTTTTCAACACTTTATTTATCGCTTCAACCTGGTCATTGGCCTGAGGGTAGTAAGGTGTAGAGTTGTCGTGATGAAACCTTAACTTTGCAATAAGTTCTCCATCATTTTGTTATGAAAGTGTGACCCATGATCGGTCACAATAGCCCTAGGAATCCAAAACCTAGCGATGATATGGCTAAACAAGAATAATGTAGCAGTTTTCCCATCTTCGGCGTATGTGGGCATAGCCTCAGCCCATTTTGTGAAATAGTCCACGGCCACTATAATGTAGCCATGTCCCCCGGCTGAGGTAGGTCTACAATGCACGAAGTCGATGCCCCATTTTGAAAAAGGTCCAACTACTATGATAGGATGGAGCGGAGCTGGATGGGTGTGCTTCTTGGTGGTAAACAGTTGACATGGTGGGAATTTCTTGACCGTTTCAATGCAATCATTGAAAATCGGGGGCCAAAATACCCTGCACGCAAGATTTTCTGGGTAGTAGCCAACCTAAAGAGATGACTGCCACAAGCTCCAGCATGGCAAGCATTCAGGGTGATTTCAGCTTCCTCATGTGTGAGGAAACTTCGTAATATAGAATCAACAACACGACAATACAAGGTATCATTTAGTATGAGGTAGTATTTATCCTGGTAGAGGATGCGACGACGCTCATCGCGATTAGCGGCGGGATGATATCGTAATTTTTGGAGATACAAAATGATGTCTCCATACTAAGGATCAGTCATACTAATGAGAAACAACGACTCATCAGGTAATGAATCAACGGGCTTTGTATTCTCTGTAGTACGGGGAAGGTCACATATAAGCTCTGTGAAGACAAGGGACTTCTTCGAAGTAGTTTTAGCAAACTCCAACTCAAATTATTGGAGGATAACGATCCTCCATGAGTATTTTTCCCCGAGTACTTGACGTGTCAAAATGTAGTACATGGGGTTAGAGTCAGCATAAATAGTAGTAGTGCGTAGCAAGATATAGTGATGGGACTTCTGGACCGCGATGACCATGGCCAGAGCAAGTTTCTCCACATGTGAATATCTAGTTTCGGAGTCTAGAAGACTCTTACTGGCATAGTAGATCACATGTTCTTGGTTGTGTTCATTTGTTTGAACAAGAACAATGCCTATAGAAGACAAGGATGCAGCTATGTACAAGGAATAGTCCTTGGTGTAATCAGGTGGCTGCAACACAAGTGCATGGGTAAGTGCATGTTTGAGATTATCAAACGTGTGTTGCGCACAATCATCCCAAACAAAAGGTGTATCTTTTTTAAGTAACCTTATTAAATTGTGTGTCCTTTCTGTGTAATTGCAAACAAAATGACGTAAAAATTTTTCCTTTCCTTGCAAACTTTGGAGTTTGGTTACATTCATTAATGCAGGTAAGGCCAGAATAGCTTCGATCTTTAAAGGATCGATACAAATGCCATCTTTAGAGATAATGAAACCAAGTAATATGCCAGTTTCGACACAAAAAACACATCTGTGGGGGTTCAAATGGATATTGAAATGACGACATCTAAGAAAAATAGCTCTCAAATGATCGATATGGATATCCCACTGCTTAGAATGAGCAGGTAGGTCATCGAGATAAGGTTCCACAACGTGTTTGATATCATGGAAGGCATATGACATGGCGCATTGAAATGTAGCACGAGCAGTTTTCAAGCCAAAAGATAACTTGCGATAGGAAAAGGTCCCCCATGGGAAAATAAAAGTCGTCTTATGTTGACCTGACGGGAGAATCTCTATCTGATTATAGCTGGAAAAGCCATCCATGAATGAAAAGATGATGCTTCTGGCACAGTTATCGATTATCTGATCGATATAGGAAGTGGGGAAATTGTCTTTTGGACAAGCCCTATTCAAGTCCCTAAATTCGATACAAACCCTAATAATACCCTGCTTTTTGTTTACAAGGACTATATTGGACACCCAATTAGTTAAAGGCACAGGGTAAATGAAACCAGCCTTCAAAAAAATTTCAACTTCTTCCTTAATGGTTGGTTCTTTCCGTTGATGTACTTGTCATAATTTTTGGCAGACTGGTTTGGCACTGGGGTAGGTTTTGATCTCATGAACAACAATGGAGGTATCAATCCCTTCCATTTCTTCATATGTCCAAGAGAAGACATCTTGAAATTCATTAAATAAGGTCGTATATGATTGAACCTCAGAGGACAAAGAATTATGGCCTATATAAATGTTCTATGAAACTCCTGGTTTCACTGATATGTCTACGGGCATGGTTTTAGTAATATTGCAAATATTTCCTTCAAACTCGACACTACGAGTGAAGATCGGAGACTAAGGGTCTGTGACTATGTTAGATGAAACATCTGTTGCGAAGTGCTATTCTACCATATGGAAAGGGGGGAGGAAAGAAGATCGATGGTGATGGTCTTCCCAAGGCATATCCTCTAGAGACATAACTTCTGTAATGGATTCATCTGTAGGAAGTGTCTGTGAAAGGTAATCTAGAGATGGGGGGTGGGTTGTCTAGCCAATATGGCAGGTGATAACGATCTAAGGACATCAACAAATGGTCGTTGATAGTGGGGTCACTGGTGGATCATATTGCATTGTAAACTTCTTCAGAAAGGGTGAAGGATGTTGATTCGTCGGCAATCAATTTTCCTTTGTCTATGATACTGTTAGAAATCATATTAATAAATGCAGTTTGTGAAGTGGGAGGAGGATTTGGTAATGGAAATACTCCCATGAGTGAATAGTCTTTGATAAGACCTACTCCTATGTCCTGATACTGTTGGGTATTTAGAAGTGGGACGTTGTTTGCATCATTGGTAATTGCACTAGGTGTAATGAAATCTAACTGATATATGGTGACAATACTTCCTTGGAATGGGAACTAGACGATCCAAAAAATGGTCAATGCTACATCTTGCATAGCGTAAAACCAGTTGTCACCTAGGATTAGGTTATGATCCAAAGGAGCATCAACGACCTCAATATGAATGGAGGCTGATTTTCCCCCAGTTCAACCTGGATAGAAGAAAATCATCCATAGGGTTGAAA
This sequence comes from Pseudotsuga menziesii, assembly GCA_001517045.1. Lineage (NCBI taxonomy): Eukaryota > Viridiplantae > Streptophyta > Pinopsida > Pinales > Pinaceae > Pseudotsuga > Pseudotsuga menziesii. Next base: position 16,080 of record LPNX011228165.1, on the reverse strand, counting down.
GTTGCGACCATCAAAAGCCTAGAGAGTGGTAGGTGAACGATTGACCTCAGGAGAACCAATGGCTCTCCAACAAGATAGAAACATGACCGAAGTATAGGCTCCCTCGTCCAAAATGGTATGATGGATACTCTTCCCATACATTTTAGTGGTTATCTGGAAAGCCAACTGATGGGAGAGCTTGGTCTTAAAGTCATCCAGTTTGAAAGCAATGATATTACTGTTTTCAGGATCCATGGCTCCAAGTGTTGTGAGCATATTTTTCTCTAGGTGGGACAAGTTTGGAGTACTTCCAGGGCCGACATAGCATAGGGTGCTTAGGCAAAATATTCTACAATGTTAAGTATTGGGCAGCACGTGTGTTATGATTGATGATGGACTTACGAAGAGTACTCTTGGGTGGGAGAAAGATTGCTTCAGGCATAGATTTTTCAATATGAATACCATTACTAGGAGGAGGTGTGGAAACTGAAGGTTTTTTAGATGAAATGTCATCGGGTTTCTTCTTTGGAGGAGGGTCATAACTATGTGATATCATGTTCAAGATAATCATTTCACCAAACATCATTCTAAATTCATCAATGGATGAAGAAGGCTCATGCAAGGATTGGTGATCAATCAACTGCTATTGGGAAGAGAAAGGGTCTTTGAGAACTGCTGGGGTGGGTGAATTTTTCAAAAATTCGTTAATTTCCTCATGAGGAAAACATTCGTTTGCGAAATGATCTCCTCCACATATTAAAAAAAGATATTTTACCTTTCTCTTACCTTTTGAATCTGCATCAGGATGTTGTGGTTTATTTCCTTCCTATTGATTGTCAAGTTTTTTCAATTTATTTTTCCCTTTCTTCTTTCCACCCAAAGATTCAGTGGACTTGATTGTGTTTACTTCGGTGAAAGTAACAAGAGAGGGTGGTGAATTCCACCTCTCCCAAGCAAATAGGAGATGAATCCATGGAGGCTTCCGCAAGGAAGCTTCCACAACCTTCTTTTTTTCTCTTTTTGGTCTATCAACGCACCTAGCAGAAGGGGTAAAGGCGCCAACCTAATTTATTGCCAAAGAAAAGGAAAACCGACACTTATTGCTCCACTATGGACAACACCGTCGACGCTCTGTGCAAACAGGAGAAAATCTCTGCCCTTCCAAAATATGGAAAAAATATAACCGAGGTGTCTCAGGTCATGATCTCTTAAATACTAAGAGGAAATGTGGAAATTCGAGGTGCAACAGTTAATCCTTCTCCTTCTTCGTCGAATGTTGAATCGTCTTCCCTTTCTTCCTCTTCACCTATTGAAAACTTTGATGTTAGTAAATGGGCAGGTAAGAAGAAGATGAAAAGGAAAGCTAAGAAGAATAACACTAAGCAGAAGGACATAGCTCCAACTTCTGATCATCATGTTGGGAGCCCACCAACCACTAATCATCATCTTGGGAGTATTGATGTACATTTTTTCGGCTCGCGTAAACCTAAATTCCAGTGTAGAATTTGCAAGGGTGATCAGCTTTTCAAGGACTACCCCAGTCTTTCCCATGTGTCAGAAGTGTGGTCTAAACATCCTGTGTTGTCAATCTCTGGTCATAATGTTGATAATGCTCCCTCAACCAGTGACTCTGGGGTTAAGAGTCGTAAAAGAAAGGTCATGTATCCTTGCTTGTTATGTAAGGAGATGGATCATACTTACCTTTTTCCTCGCATGGATGAAGCTTCTAAGTTGTTGGAAGATATTACCGTTCCTCGGCAACGGCTTCCAACCGGTTATCGTAAGTTTTCCCTTGACATCCCATTTGTTGATCAAGTGGTCAATCCAATTCCATCGTTGGTTGATCCCACTCTTTTGTTAAAGAGTGAATTCAAAACGATCGATCCAGTGACAACCTTGGTTGATCCCACTCTCCCTTTGGAGAGTGAATTTCAAGTTGTTGAGTCAATGTCATCTCCACCTGATCCCACTCTTTCGCCAGAGAGTGTTAAGATTGAAGTAGTCTCTTCAACACAGTCTTCTCTCCCTCCCTTCCAGTTGAGAATGATTTTAAACTTGTTGAAGTTTTCATAGTTAGTTCCAATCATTCTATGCAAGAGGAAATTTTGTCTCTTTCGACAGAATCCTCTCCAAGTAGTGAGGTTGTTTACTTTGACTGGAGTAACGCAATAGAATCTCTTCTTAATTCAAGTGTTCCTTTCCAGATATCTGTGTGAATTACTGCTAAGAGTATACTCTGCACTATTATTGACGAAGGGGCTTCTGTTAGTATTCTATCCTCAACTGCTTGGCAAGCCATAGGTTCTCCTTGGCTTGTGCCAGCTACTGACCAGATACTGACTTTTAATCGAAGACCTACTGCGCCTTTCGAAGACCTACTGCGCCTTTAGGGATCCTTCCTCATTTGCCTATTACTTTGGAAGGAAAAACTATATGTATTGATGTCATGGTAGTCCAAGGTCCCTTAGATTTTAATATGTTGCTTGGCTGAGATTATGTTTATGCCATGAAATTTGTAGTGTCCACACTCTTTTGCGTGATGTATTTTCCCCATGATGGGAATATTGTGACCAGTCATCGACTTTCCTTCGTTAAACCTGATCATCATATGACTCCTAGCATCAGACTTCCCTGAATGTCCCGCATGTTCTTATGGTTCCTTCCCCTTCTAGTTAGCTTCTTCCCATCATAGGTAAACTTGGGGGGGATGGCTCTAGCCTCTAGACATCATGCTGGAGTTAAGTCGCTAGCTTCTTATGTAAGGGGGAAACCCACCAACCTCTGGACATCATGTTGGCTTAGAACTGCCTGCCTATGAGCATAGTTCCCATTCTGTGTCAAGCTCTTTAAAAAATGAATCAGATGCCTGTGAGAATAGTTCCCTTTCTATTTCAAGCTCGTTAAAAAATTAAATAGACTCTTGTGAGCATAGTTCTTTTTCTCTGTCAAGCTCGTTAAAAAATGAAACAGATTAGTGAGCGTAGTTCCCCTTCTGTGTCAAGCTCATTAAAAAATGAAACAAATTAGTGATCATAGTTCACATTCTGTGTCAAGCTCATTAAAAAATGAAACAGATGTATGTGAGCATAGTTCCCATTCTGTGTTAAGCTCATTAAAAAAAATGAAACAGATGTATGTGAGCATAGTTCCTATTATGTGTCAAGCTCGTTAAAAAATGAGATGGATGTCATCAAGCATAGTTATTTTCTATTTCAAGCTTGTGTAAAAATGAAATAGGTCCCTAAAAGCATAGTTATTTTATGTTTCAAGCTTGTGTAAAAATGAAACAGGTCCCCACAAGCATAGTTATTTCCTATTTCAAGCTTGTGTAAAAATAAAACAGGTCCCCACAAGCATAGTTATTTTTTGTTTCAATCTTGTGTAAAAATGAAATAGGCCACCTTGAGCAGTGTTTATTCTTGGTTTCAAGATTGTTAAAGAATAAAACTAACCTTGAGCATAGTTCCTTTTTCATGTCAAGCTCGTTAAAAAATGAAACAGATCCTTCCATTGTGCCAAGACTCAACTTTTGAACCTTCTTTTCATTTGCTTGTAAAGTAGACGAAATGAAGCTTGGGGGCATGTACCCTACCTCTTTATGTTGAATTTAGTTACTTGATAGTTATACTGGGGGAAAGTACCAACCACTAGACATCATGTTAGGAAATCATTTGTCAATGGGAGTCATTTTGAGCATACTTTCTTTTAGTTTTGAGCTCGTTAAACCATGAAACAACCCTTTGAAGCTTAGTTCTTATTATATGTCAAGCTCATTAAAAATGAAGCAGATGCCTTGAGCATTCTTCCAACTGATCTTCGAGCCCGTTAAAAATAGTAATATGGTGTTGAGTGCTCTGTTTAAAACATGAAATCTTGTTTGAGCTTACTTTATCACTTTTTCGTGCTCTCGATTCAAACATGAAAAAGGTTCCGAGTGCCTTTTATACCTTTGCCATGCTCGTTAAAAACTCAATGAAGAGGTATCGAGTATACGTTTACTATTTTCAGACTCGTTAAAATTGGATTTTGAAAAAAGAACCCTAATGGAGTCTTCTTTAAGCTCTTTTGGACTCTTAAATGTGAAAAGATTGTCGAGTGAACTTGTCTTCTTCATGCTCATAAAAGGACCTGAAAAGTCATCTTCCTGGTGATAGTTTACCCCTTTTTCGGACCAGGGGCACTAATTATGAAAAAGAAATACTCACACCAATCATGACTAGAAGAGTTCTCTTGGGAATTATTTTATACTTTTTCGGGCCTCAGGGACTAAATTTACGAGAAAGTACACGCTGGAGTCTTCTTAGTCATTTCAGACTCTCTAAACATGAAACGACAAATGAGTTTGCTTTCATTGGACTCATAAAATCAAACAATGAAGGACCCTTTCTGGGAACGAACCCCTCCTTTCTCAGGTTCTTAAAACATATGAAAATGTACTCGTCACTTGATGAGCTACAACGAGTGTTTGTTACCCTCTTTGAACTCGTAAAAACAAAAAGAGGAACTCATCCTTCATGATGGGGAAATTAAGGAGAGAGTTTGTATTTTGTTATGGCAGTACATAGTCACTCTTGAACATGGCACTCATTTGCATATGCATTCAGCACTTGGGTAATCCGTTTGTCTTCAAATCCTGCTGATTCCTTGAGTCTTCTTCCCTCAACTGAGTTGTCCAAAATAATCCTGCCGTCAGTTGCATTGGGGGATGGGTATCAGTCTTGTCAAAGTCAATACTGTCAAGTCATGCCATGCCCACGTTCAAGAGAAATTTGGTCATCTATCTGCAGTCATCTTACCTTCTATCATGTTGGTCATCTTTGAGTCAGTCTCGTACATCACTCCGATGTCCGATTTACTCCAAAACATCTTTGATCGTGTTTTCATGTCGATGATGGGGGATTCATCATGGCCCTCCTTCGACGGGTCTATTCATGTCAATTTCAACTCCTCATCCATGAATTAGACTTAGAAACCAAGACAAGTACCTTGGCCCTGCATGCCATAATGGTAGGTTACCTTGCTTTCAACATGAGTTTATATCATTGTCTCTTGATTGAAAGATCTCATCGAGTGTTCGACTCCAAGTCCTGTATTCACATTCGATGATATGTATTGTGATACCTTGGGGATCATTAACATCAATGGTGATTTACCTCACTCTTGTTAACAGTTTACATCAATGACTAGTAATCAAGTGTTTTCTACCATGTTCAACGTCAAGACATTGTAATCACATGGTTAGATTCGTATCGTTGCGGGTTCGTCTTAAATACCCTGGGTTGTCAGACATCTTCGCCCAGGTTGTGATGGAGTTTGTTTGAGTCATATTACATAGATCCACTTTGTATTGGTCGTGGTTGTGTTATCATCTCATCATGGATCTACGCTTATTTCTAATAGCCATGATTGTGTTCAGTCGGTCTCTACTACCATGGATCTTTTAGGATTATTAATCCTCCCTTGTCCAAATTTGGTCATATGTCTAAATCGGGAGTCATGTCTAAATCGGGAGTCCATCCAGTCTATTTATAGTCATTATCACCATTGGTTAAACTTGACCTAATTGGGGCACATGTTTCAGTTACCTAAGTGTGGGGAACACTAATTGAGGCTCACCGCCACTTATTGCACTTGATTGCATAAGTTTAGGAGTCTCCTAGATCAATCCCTACAATTTAGGAAGCAACTGGGAGTGCCAAAACCAACCAAGGTCAGTTCACTTCCATTAATGACTAGTCAAGCCAAGTTAGGAGTCAGTTACATTCAGTTCTAGCCCTCTACATTCAGTTAAATAATGGTTTAATTAATTGCACACGTGTGGGGCGCTTTCCTCACCTACCACAGTCAGTTAACCATTATTTAATACTAAATGTAACACTTGGTTGTGTTTTAGAACTCCGGTTATGATTTAGACAAGGATAGTTAACTATCGGGTCCTCCAATAGTGATTTAGACAATGTCTTGGTTACCTACAGTCAAGTAGAGTCATCAATTCGAACTTCCTCATGTGGATTCGAATTGCTTGTGGATATTAAATCCATTTTACATTATTGTAATTATCATCTAAATTACTTTTTTGATTAATGAAAGCATTCACAGCTGCAAGCCTTTTGCACTGTTTCATTCTTCAATTGCTAAGTAAATTGTGAGATCTTCTTTGTGAGTTTTGTTTTTGTCTACATATCTATATGCTCAAATTTACAGGATCTACATTGTATTGGTCAGCAACCATGTTATGAGTTATTTGATATTTGAGTCAGTTATATTGCTTCCAGCCAACATCCTTGCCTTCGATTTCTTCACCTTACAAAGCATTCACCTATCGCATTCCTCTAACTTCATGCTTTGGGGGGCATTCTGTTACACCGAAATCTTGTCATGTTGACCCATGTGTTAACCCTATGCCTAATTCCTAAAGTTATCTCTACTAAACTAGATTGATACTGAGGTTGTTTCTACCCTTTTTTCCCTCTTTAGGAAGGTCGTCGCTCTTTCCCTTCATGCTAGGTGCAGCGATGGCGCTCTTTCCCTTAATGCTAGGTGTGTCGGTGCCGATGCTCTATCTCCCACCGCTAGGTGTGTCGACGGTGCTCTTTCCCTTCATGGAAGGTGCGCTGGTGGTGTTTTAAGGGAAAGAAACGAAGGTTCGAGACCTTTCTTGAAGGTGGATGAGGTGGATGTCTATCCCTATCATCTAGGTGAGGTGGCATTTGCTTCCTAACCTATGGGGAAGATCCCTTAGATCCCTCCTCCTAATCCTTAACCTACTCTATCCCTTTATCCTTATAAATTAAACCCTCTCTTTGTTTGGAAGAGAGGAAGGACTATGTTACTTTTATGATGGTAGAATTTCTATGTGATCCCTATCATCGTTTGGGAGGCTTACTATCTTGCTTTGGAGGCTTAGCTTGGATTGTTGGATGGAAGGTTGCAACATTAAGGCTAGGTTGTAATGTTCTTTCCTATGTAATTCTATGTATCTCCTTGATTACATTAATACAAATCTCTTTCCATAAACATTGTTGTGCTAATAATGTTTAGAGCTTTATTCCTTAATTGTTAGCTTAGATCAATTCATGTTTGGATACACATGTACTGTCTGCTTGTTTCCACTTGCTTTACAAGGTTTTGCAGCTCAAGATCTAAAGGATCTGGAGCTTGGATCAACAAAGAGAGAAGAGGATTTGCATACTATAGGTAAGTGATCTATCTATTGTCTTGCATTTCTATTTGATCTAGGAAAGTAGATTTTATTGTGTACTTGATTTGTTCTAGATCCACTTGGACTAGGGAGATATGGCTTGAATCCGCTTAAGTAGATTTATTCAATAACACATTTCTCTACCACTTCACTAAATTTTCTCTTGGTTCCAACCGCTAACTGAACTAACCATGATTTTCTATGCTTTAACTTCTTCAAAGCACAAATTTCAACAATTCTAGGAGTGATATAACTGTGGGTAGATCCAGGCTCAATCAAAACAGAAATAGATTGCTCAGCAATCTTACCTTCAACTTCAACCAGAGTTGATAAATGATCTTCCTTATGGTCCTCTAGAGCTGCACAAATTCTAGGGACTGTCCTTGCTACTTGACCCATTGTTTCAGCTCCTTGGATGTTGTGAGCTTGCCTTACATACCCATTCTCTAGAGGACAATTCCAGCATATATGGTTTTCTCCGCATCTCCAACATTGGAGTGGTTCTCTTATCTCTTTTGGATCTCTTGGCTTATCTGCCATCACTCTGGCTGGCTTAGTCACAACTTATGATGGCTTCCTTTGCTGATTTCAGAAGTGAGAAGGTTTGAAACTTGTCTTCCTTTGGTCAAACTTTTCATTCCTCTTATCCTTCCATGCCTTATGGATATCAAGTTTGATTTTGTTCTGATCGTAGCAATACTTGGCCTTCCTTATAGCCTCTTCTAGAGTTCTAGGTTCATCAAACTCAATCATGTCTTTGTATGGATGAGGTAATCCACTTAGAAAATGCTGAATTTTCACTTTATCATCCCTGATGTACCTGAAATACCTCAACATCTCTAAGAATTTGTTTGCATATTCTTCAATGGTCAGCTGTCCCAATATCCTCTCATGGAACTCTTTAATATTTTCATTATAGTACATGTCAAAGAGGTATTTCTGCTTGAAATACTTCTTGAACTGCTTCCACACGATATTTCTGTCATTAATCTTCTTCAATTTCCTGAGATGCTCCCACTATATAGATGCTCTTCTATACATATTGAATATGGATACCCTTGCCTTCATATTTCCAGAGTAGTCTTGGACTTGGAAATACTTTTTCATCTCAAGAATCCAAGCTTCAGCTTCTTGACTAGTCTTTACCTCTCCAGTAAAGGTATGCGGCCTTGCCTTCTTAAATTCATCATGTAAACTGTTTTGGTAATGCCTCTTCCTCTTATTCTCGTGAGATGAAGAGCTTGAACCCACAGCAGATCTTTCAGAGTCTGATGATCCACTATAATACCTTTTTCTTCTTCTGGCACTGCTCCTACTCCCTTCCGGATTTACTGCCCGATGCCCAAATTCCATCTGCCTTTGGATGTTTGTTAGACTCTGCAGCATGGCTTCATTCAGTTGGTTCTACTCTTCTTGAGCTTTAATCATTCTTTCATTGTCTTCTATGTAACTTTGCATCCCCACCCTTAGGCTTCTCATCGTAGCTGCAATATCTGGTGGAGTATCTTGGTATCTCCTTCGATTGGATTTTGTTTCAACATTTCCAACTCGAATGTTTTCCCCCATATTAGCTGCCTTGAGATCATAGGGATCCTCTGCATCATTCATGTTGTAGGTTCTCATGGCCGAGCCACAACCCAACTTTTCCAAACTGCACTATGAATCTACAAAATTTGTTAATAAACATATTGTTAGCTGCTAATAGTATGCTTAGATTATGAAACCAATAGCTTTGAAAACTATTCACTTTGACCATCCAGACCCAATGTTGTAACCAATAGCTATGAAAGATGTTCTCTTGGCCCATCTGGGACCAATGTTACAACCATTAGCTTTGATACCACAATGTCACGTCCCTATTGGCGCAATCTTGACTAACAAAACCCAGTCAACAAGGTTTCCACTCTGTCAATGCTCAACACATCGTGATCTCCCTAAGCATCGGCCCAGACAGGTTTTACCCTGTCCAACAACACACGTAGAGCGGATGACGTCTCACTCGAGATGTTCAAGGGAGAGCTATCGGAACCAAGTTTTCGGAGTATAGAGGAGGATAGGGGCATAAAAGATTCATCAGCTTAACTTCCAGATCTAATCTACTTGCTTGATCAAAAATAGAACCCTTCATTATGTCGCATAATGCATTCATCATTATAGCAAATCTCCCAGTGGGAAAAACAGATCTAAAAGATGACAGTAGTTATAAGCAGAGAGCATCGCATTATCCATTCATATGCAGATCTATTCATCATTCATTAGCAGAATCGCAGCAATGTAAAGGAGGAAAAGATAAAAAGACAACAGGAGTTCGGGTCAATCCACATCACATCATATTAATTCTGCAGAACAGATCGCAGATCAAAATAGACAAGGATCTAGTATCAAATCACACTATCTAGTATCACATCTAGTATTCATTCTCCATGTTCAACGATGATTTGTTACATGCATAATTCTTCTATTTATAGGCTTGCGCCTTTACATTCAAGGTCCACTTCTAACTAACTTCTAACTGATTTAACCACTAAGGACCACTATTCTGAAGAAATGGTCAACATGTACAAAAGATGAAATGAAAATATCAAAAAGTGAACTATTTTTCGACTATCACGATATCTTTGCCTTGCGTGATGCCACATGAGTATGCGCAACATCCTAGATGGTGCGCAACTCACTTACTCCCAACCCCTTCCCAACATGCCCCCAACACAGTCTTCTGGCTCTTCCTCGAGCCACGTCAGATGGACTTGGTGTACTCAGCAAGCTTGGGTTTCTAAAACTTCTCCCAGACAACAGTGTGTCATTTGTTGGGAACCTATCGAGCCATGCACTTTGTTACAACTGCCTCCTCTATGGTCAATCTTTGTTGAACTCGTCACATCGCTGCAATCGTGTATCTCATAGAATCTATGTGCAACTTCGACCACAAATACTGGTTGTTGGACTTCTTCAGGCTCACTGTCATTGTCTAGGTGGCTCCCTACTGCATGAAAACTATCTGCAACTGCAAATTTTGAGCCTTCGTGTCACCTTGGAAGTCATTCTATCTTCCACAAACTTGTCATTCCTTACATTCATACTCAGCCCGAGATGCCTAAAGTCAATATCGTTCCATGTTCCTACAGACTTAGTTAAGTGGGGCAGGAACTCTGGCCCCTTTCGGATTCCTTGTGAGTTTTGTGATCTGCACCTCAGATCGAGTGGGAGAAATATAGCCAAGGACGACCTTGCCAGGAACTTCTGTCTTGGACGAGCTAGCCCGCATACTTGCAACTTCATATTCAATTTCTATTGATGAATCATTCTCACTCAAAATATCCCATGTATCCAGCATGTGCTTCATATTAACTCCATTTCCCACTGCCTTATGCAGGAAGGATTCCTACCTCTACCATAATTACGCAACAGAGCTTCCTACCCCTACAACTTTGGACAGCGTAACTTCACCCCATGGTGTCCTCTCAGCGACTGGCCATCTGCTTATAACACCAGCCTCACTTCGGATATCATCATTGTCATATCGGGTTCATCATTAGGACTAAATACTGCATTAATGAATCGATTGTGCCGCCGATTGTGCCAACATCCCACTTGGTTCTACTATCATTAAACGTTATGTCAAAAATTGTTGTCGTTCACCTGTCTTAATGGTCGTCATTGAGTACTGATGTGACGTCCGGTCACCATCTTTCGATTGGTGAGATCCATCATCTAAATGACGCTACTGATCCTTTCTCTTATTCGGCCACTCATTTTTGCATGGTCACTTCCTCTAGCACAGCCATTTCCTTGCGCACAACCACTTTCTTAGGCGCATCCACTTGCTTCCACGCAACTACTATTCTCTCGGCGTAGCCCCTCTCTTCCATGCAACTACTTTTCTCTCAATGCAACCCTTCTCTTTTATGCAACTACTGTTATCTTGGTGCAACCCCTCTCTTCCATGCAGCTACTATTCTCTCAATGCAACCCTTCTCTTCTATGCAACTACTATGCTCTCAACGCAACCCCTCTCTTCCATGCAACTACCGTGCTCTCAATACGACCTTCTCTTCTATGCAACTACTTTTCTCTTGGCACAACCCCTCTCTTCTATGCAACTATTGTTCTCTTGGTGCAGCCCCTCTCGTTTATGCAACTCACTCGGCTTCAAATGCTCTCTGCAACTCGACTCAACACAACTCAAATGATGCTTTCGACCTACGTTGAGGACCTTCTTATAGCACATGGCCAATCCATCGGTCATCATTACTAAATCATTTGTGACCATCATGAATAAATCATGCATTAATCACCTAAATCCATCTTCAATTTTGTCAATCCAACGGTCAGATCATCCATAAATTCACATTGTTTCAACAAGCACCATTGGCTAGCTGCTTGAACTGATTTCATTTTTGCTGATTTGACTAGATCACGGCCCTTCGGCTACTACGGTTGGGCTAACTAATCTGTGCAACTGATTCCTATGCTTGCGCAGCCACTTCCTCCTGGCATGCCCTTCTCTCCTCTATCTACTTTACATACATTTTTTTTCATTGCGCAATGCTTTAGGCATTGCACGGTCCTTCCCCCGTCCGATAGGGCTTCAAGCGGCTACCATTCACGAGATTTGGCAGTACCACACCATCTAACTGCTATAATTGAACTGCACCCACAGAGGTAATAGAATTGACAAGATACGGGCCAAGCCAGTGCATTTGTAGCTTACCTGGATGCTTCAAGAACTTGCTATCATATAGCAGCACCAAATCTCCTTGCTAAAATTGTTTATTCTTTATGTAGCGATCATGTCATGCCTTCTGTCGGTCTTTCTCAACGAACTGGTGGAAACTCGTAATGAAATGGTCTTCGTCAATTTGTATCAATTGCACCATGCGCTCCTCTAGCGCATCATCATCATCCATTAAACGTCATAGCAGCAAGGCGCAGACTGGGAACGATGTATTCCATAGGCATAACTACCTCTTTCCCATATACGAATTTGAACGATATTTTCCCCGTCAATCTCTTGCACGTAGTGTGATATTCCCACGGCATTGCAGGAATCTTTAGATCCCAGTCATCTCATTTAGTGTTACATACCTTGGTAATTGTGTGCTCCAATATTTTGTTGAATGCCTCTACAGTCCCATTCTCCTGCGAATGGTATGGTGTACTTTTCTTGTGTTGAACTTGCAATTCTTTTGTCAGTGCTCTTACCATGCCATTGATAAAATGACTACCCTGGTCACTCATCAATATTCTTAGGAACCCAAACCGCGTCATAATATTTTCAAATAGGAATCTAGCTGTCGTTGTCGTAGTATAGCCCACAATGGGTGTAGCCTCTGCCTATCTCGTCAGATAGTCTGTCGCAATGATTATGTAGCATGCACCAGTTCTCTTTTCGGGTGGGTTGATTGGACCCACAAAATCTACCACCCATTTATCAAAAGGTTTCAAAGTTACCTGGGGTACAAGTGGCATCTCATCCTGTCATGATGGTTTCCCAATGCGTTGATAGACATTGCAGCTCAGCACATAACCTACCGCATCATTATGAAGAGTGGGCCACTAAAGCCCTACGTGAAGCACCTCCCACATGGTATCCCATCCTCCATAGTGTCCCCCAGCTACTCCAGCATGCGCCTCTTCTAAAATCTACTCTTGTTCATGTGGGAGGACAAATTTCTGCAAAATTTCATCAGCTCCCATCTTACACAAGTGTCCAGCAATCAACTGAAAGTGAGAAGATTTAACCACCAACTGCTTCTTTTAACTCATGGAAATTTCTTCCGGTGAGACTCTGGTCACCAAGAAAAGGATGATTGGAGCGTAATGGTCATCTACCATTTCAACTCGAAACTACTGCACATCAGGCAATCCATCTTCAATGTTAGTAGGTTCCTCACCTATCTCAATTCTCGATAAATTATCAGGGCCAGCATTCAAGCGACCCGCCTTTACGATGATCTCAAAATCAAACTCCTAAAATAGGAGTAGCCATCTACATATCTTCCCTGTCAAAACCCCAAAATTTCAAAAAAATTTAAACTTTTTAAAGTAACCTAAAATCACAATAATTATAGCGATTAACTGATTGATTTGTTTACACTATTTAATCGTAACTTTACTAATGATTTTAAATACTTTGTGCTTCCAAGAAAAATAAACATTTTTCCTTCCAGCTACTAATTATTTTTCTGTTGGAGACATAGGTGGTTTGTCGTAAGGCTGGGCTTACTTAGCTTTCGAGCTAACGCAGCCGTTTACTTCTGTTACAGGTGTATAGGTAAGAACAATTAAGAAGGTTCGATGCTCACCAGTCTTAGAGTTTAAAATACAGGTTTCTGCATACAAGTGATTTTGTAAAGTTTATTCATGCTAAATAGAATTACCATTTTTCCCAAGGTATTATTTCTATTACTGCTGCAGTTTTCTTTTGGTGACTTAATATTTAGAAAAAAGAAATCTAAACATAGAGTTTAGTAGGTCTATTCGTATTAAAGTTATTTTATCTGTTCATACAGAGTATACGAATAAGAATGCAATAATCACTAATTTACTTAACCACTAGCAGGGTAGGAAGATGATAACAGCTCTGGTTTATCTCTGTAATTCAAAGACACAGTAATCTTCCAAATTTAAACTGCATCTTGTCTGGAATTCCAATTGATAAGATATTACTGAAATCTATTCCTATTCTTTTGCTTAAGTACATATAAGAAATAAGTATTTCATAATAATGTTAGAGCTGCATTCTTTTGTTTTACTATACTTAGATCATGAATATCAAAATCTATTCCTATTCTTTTGCTTAAGTACATATAAGAAATAAGTATTTCATAATAATGTTAGAGCTGCATTCTTTTGTTTTACTACACTTAGATCATGAATATCAAATGCTAAAGGCTTTAGTCCTACACTCATCTCCTTGATTATTTTTAATTTAACATTTAAAGTAAAATGATAATAGCATCTAAGTTATCCCTTAAACTTTGGCCATACTGCCCTCTAAGAACTTTAAGATAGATAAGTGTAAAGGGGTAATCGTTTTGTCATTAATAGGATGTTAGAACCAAGTCTAAAATGCATTATCTTTTTACCTATAACACCTAATTATGTACTAGACCAAACCAATATAAAAGTTGGATTTCTTAGATAGCAACGCCATAAGATTATAATCGTCATAGATTGATTAGGTTTATAAATTTCTTTTTGAAAACAAAAACAAATAGAGAAAACCGGAGTTAGATTACAACAATCTAATTATAAATCCCTACTTTAATCTCCTTATTCTCTAAACACATAACAACTTAACTTTTATGTTTATGAGCATAAGAAGAATCTCTAAAATTCCATAGCGCTAAGTGATCATACATTCATTTCATATGGATTTTATAAACCTTTTGGAGTTTAACCTACCTCTATGAAAAAGGTGCTTAGATTAAACAACATCAATGATATAATAAACAAGGTTTGATTTATGAAAGGGCTAACGTTGCATGGACTATTATAATGATTGGGCACATGTTTAAAAATGCAAATGCAGGTTATACTAAGGTCGAACTCTTGGTGAATTATACCAATCAAACAATCATTGCAAAGAACAATTCATTGGTTTTAACTTTGGAACGATACCCACCCGACAGTGATTATTAAAAGTCTACGTGGTCGTTTGGAGTCCATGCACTGGCACTATATTATGGTGAGAGTAACCCTAAGCTGCCAGTCTTTCTTCGTTTGCGGCCTTGTGGCCGCTCTGCAACTTCTCGGTCACGCAGGGTTTGATGGCTGCCATGTTACCTTGCTTTGCTCTTGCTTCCTACTGGTATTAGATGTCACGCTATGAGGGTTCTTTTAAGCGTTGAACCAAGCTATTCCCTTTTGGAACTGTTGCTGGTTTGCTTGCTTCGGTAGATAACAGTTCGTCCTTCCTCTAGTGTTCCCCAGTGCGGCTTCCCTTCAACATATGTGGTTGTTTTCTGTTGGCCGTGAGGGTAAAAAGAAACAGAAAAGAAGTTGACTGCGAGGTTAGAGTTTAACTGGGTTTCCTTGTTCTGTAAGTTGAAGAGAATCCCCTCGTTCTTCCCTTGAATGGCAGTCTTCTTGCTGGAGCGAGTCACAGTCTTACATAGTGGGTTATCAATCGATAAGGTAACCTTCAATAATGTTATTTCATTTGTTCAGCAGCAATTTTTATTTTGTTTTTATTTATTATCTATCTTTTATGAGTTACTAACCGTCGGCTGTAACTCAATCTCCTCGCAGGTGAACCTGCTACGCTTCGATGCCTTCTCCTGAATCAAGGTCACGACTCTATGGTTACGGTAAGCCCTGGGTCCTTCCATGGCTTATCATCTATGTCTGCAACATTAAAAGATTTCACTGGTTTGAAAGATTCGGCTCTGGTTGGCCTCCATGACTGTTATGTTAATTTTTCTTTTACAGTTTTTGCACTAAGGGTAAAACCCTAGCTCGTAAAGGAGCCACTCGGCTACGGCCGTAATGTAAACCCTGTTTTTGGAAGTTAATGCTGGTTTTCAGAACTTCTACAGGCTAGAAGCCTTGCATTACTATTTTCCGTAACTTATACAGGCTACACGCCTTAATAGATTTTTGTACAGCTATGATTAGTAAATAAAACATGATGCAGGTGTTCTGTTGTTTAAAAGTAAAAAGGGGGTTAGGGTTTTTACCCCGGTTATAAGAATTATTTGGACTGTTTCTTTCTCTGATACATTTATCCTTAATGTAAGATTAGGAGAAAATGAGTAAATGAATACTTGCAGTGTTTTGTTTCTTACCCAGCCGTACAGAAATTATTATTAATTCTTCTTTTAATTAGATAAATCCTTTATTAATGAGACAATAGTCTCAATAGGTTACCAATTTACCTTCTGTGGTATAAATGCATC
>LPNX011228153.1:258250-336578 GCA_001517045.1 Pseudotsuga menziesii | reverse complement strand
GTGCAAGCCTCTCTCTTTACCAAGATTGATTTCTATCATGTGTTACGGGAAAACAATCCCCATGCTGACCTTGAGGCTAATAAAGGGGCATCCCTCAGCCCCAGGGAGTTAATCTTAAATGCGCAAGGTTCTTTTTACCCCCCCCCATAGGACCGGGGGCTTAATGGGTCACCCCCCACACTCCTTCGTGGGCCCTCCCCCCTCATCCCTACGCGTGCTGGCGGGCTGCTATGACGCCTGGTGCGCAGTGTTAACGTGGCCACGCGCGGGATTATATTATTATCCCCCATGCCAGTCCCTTCACTCGCCGCAACATTATGCATTCCTACTCGATCGCTCAGAGCTCTGTCCCGCATTTAAATGGAAACAGGACAGGGACTGCAGGTTCGTCGATGAGAGGACGCGCTGGTTTATTGAAGATTATGAACTTCGGGCTCTCACACGAGGTGAATCTTGCTGCAGTCTTGTCGAAGGAGGATGCAAGGTCTGGCTTCATGGGTGAATTCATCCGCGCAAACGTCACCCTGGTGAATTCTGGTATGAAGGTCATGTCGAATCATTCGGGCATTTGTTGGATTCATGGTACGTTGGGATATGAAGTGATGCCGGACACTACATCGAAGAAGGTTATAAGGAACAAGAATGCAAAGGGCCGAGGCATTCTCACTGTGCTGATTGATTGGGAGCTCTGTCGTCAAATTTCTTGGAGATTGCTGGTTTACAGAATGGAAGCGGATTCCTCCTCCGCGAGTGAGCCGGTTCCATCCTCGGTGGATAAAAAATTCAAGGAAGTAAAGCAGGAACTCATTTCACTGCAATCCTAGGTGAATGTGATGGATTATGAAGGCGGGCGGCGTCTGGATCATGT
This sequence comes from Pseudotsuga menziesii, assembly GCA_001517045.1. Lineage (NCBI taxonomy): Eukaryota > Viridiplantae > Streptophyta > Pinopsida > Pinales > Pinaceae > Pseudotsuga > Pseudotsuga menziesii. Next base: position 335,710 of record LPNX011228153.1, on the reverse strand, counting down.
GAGTAAGGATTTGGTCTTTCTCAGGAAGAAAATTAAAAGGAAGGTCAAGCGAACAGAGCACTCTCTCTCTAGGCAACTTGTCGAGCTCGAACTCAAGGTGGACAAGCTCGACCTCAAATTCCTCAAGCATGAAGAAAATGGTATGTTGTCTAGTTCAGAAGGTTGATTTTTGATTTCTCGTTTGGGTTCGCCATCCTGCTCGTCTCTAGCTCTTCGAATCCATGCATGTTTCTGTTTCTGTTTATAAGTTTAGTAGGCATTTAGCTATCTTGACTTTCAGTTCAAAACTATGATTAGGCTACACACTGTTGGGATTGCCGCTACCATAAGGGCATTTTTGGGAGGTTTATGTCTTTGCCGCTTCCTCAAGGGCACTTTGTTGGTTTTTTGTTTCTGCCGCTTCCTCAAGGGCAACAATTAGGTAATTAGCTACTGCTTCAGTGAAAGTATTTTGTAATCTGGTTCTGTAAGTGGTTACACCATCTCCCTATATATAATATATCCACTTTTGTCTAAAAAAATTAAAAAAAAATGATTATTTAAATCTTTATAAAATGTATTTAAGCATAACAATATACTAAAATCATAAAATAAATCTTGAATGTACTAAGGTTAATCTTGTTAATCAGTTCAAAAAAATCCTAAAAAAATAATCTTTTAAAAAATCTATCAAAGTAACTACAACCATGCTACATATCTCCATAAAATTCTAGATGGCCTTTTAATTGACATAAGCCTATTTATATTATTAATATCGCAAATAAAATGGAAATTGGGCAGATCTGCCAAATTTTGTAAAAGAAAAAAGATTGTCTGCTGCAATGAAGTTTATCGATCCCAATGTCGAATAGCTAACAAACCCTTTTCCGTTTTTTCATATGATTCCGTTGGAGATTTATTCATAATTTGGCAGATACTACCTCGTAGACTTTGCGGTTGTACAAATCTGCTGAAGGCGGCTGTCGGTAACGCCTGAGTCGTTGCTACAGTGAAAACAACATCAACCCACGCGAAAGTCAAGAACAAAAAGTAGCTGATAGCGTCTCTTGAAAGAACATTTATGTAAAATATGAAATAAGATCTGTGTACTGCATCAACCATTTCTCTCAGTCGCAAATTACTGACATTTACATTTATCTTGTGACCTATTAGTATTCACGAGACACACAGTAGCTATACTATTAACTATTATTATTACAAACAGAACAGTGAAATGACATAATAATCCACATGACATCATTCATTCATTATTAGGTGTATTCGTAACATGCAAATCAAACCAGTTTAATTAATTGTCTGTGTGGGCTCACTGTTCCAAACAAGGTGACAGGACAGACAGCCAATGTCACAAGTCTAAAAGCTTGAATGGCATAAAACTGGGTAAAATTATAATCTCCAAGTCTATGGTCTATTGCATTTGTTGACTTAGGGATTCGTATCATAAATGCCATGAACTAAAGACAAACAAACGGTCGCCATTACCGACGGACTGCTGATCTTATCGACGTGATGCTATTTCACAAAATCCCAACACTTACAATACCCACGGATATTTGTATTCTGAGTTGTCTAAAGAAGGGACTTTTTTATCTTTGTTTTCGACTGAGTTTTCTGGATGAATCTTCACAGAATTTTTAAAATGTTCAAATATATTGCTAGATCTTATAGTTCCAAACAAGATTGGTCAATGCCTAATTTGTAGCAGATGGCTCATGCAGCTACAGAAGGGGCTGTCACTCGAGTGGTCAGCATTGAGCAGAGGGATTAAGAGCTACAGTAGGTTAACCAATAGTTGCTGGTTTTTATTTTTTGAAATCACTTTATACTATAATATTCTGAGTTTAAAATCAACCAACAAACAACAGAAATTACAAATTTTGTAGCTCCTATTTGTATTTAAACATTAAACATGTACGGTGTAAGCCAAAAACCCTTAGTAAATTTTTATACCATTTACAATGCAAATGAGATGCTGCCAACTTTCAAACTTGTAGCTGCTTTTGTTTTTCTGTGTGTCGGTGCCGTGCTCGTCGTTTTTCAAAGAAAAAAGACGTGCGCAATTATAATGCAATCCCTGTCAAATGGAATAGTTGGTGGCATCAATTTGCGAATATATCTCTTTCCGTCTGTTGTTGCAACTTCGTTCGTTAGAGGTATGGAGGTAGATGGTTTGTTGTTTGGTGAAACTTCTTGTTCCAAATCTTTTGTCGTCACAAGGATGGATCCGGCTGGAAAAATGGATTTGTTTGCGATGACGATCGATGGGCGGTAAAGAAGGAGGGCTCTTAGAGGACTTGGGAGGTGTGAGAGTAGGTGGGACATATTTTGATTTTCGTGATCGTAGGGAGAAGGTGGTAGCGAGGTTGTTGAGGAGAATCATGCATAGTAAGATCATATCTTCTTGATTCCATGGTTTGTTATAATCTGATTAGCACAGCCGATCATCTATCGGCTGGTTAACGCCGGTACTTATCGGCAAATGAATTGAAGTAAAGCTTGAAAGCGTAGAAAACGGTGAGTGGCATCCATTAATGGAAATAGAAATGAATGGAATGAAATACGCGGTGACAGAGATGAACGGAATGGAATAGTGTAACAGGTTGTCCGCAACGGTAACGAGTTAAACGGCGCAGCAACAGTCTTAGCGGGTACAGTAGCGAGTTATGCGCAAAGGTCTGATTAATTACCCTAAATGTTTCAATTAACAGATTATCGAGCGATCGCATGTTAACATATGAAGTCTACACTATTGATGTGTAGAGGACGGAAGAATATTTACATAGTAATGAATTGAATTTGCGAAATTTGCTTTTAACAAAAAGAATAGGAATAATAAAAACAAGAACCATTGATATTAGAGGAAGGAAAAACAAATAGATATGGAGAGATGAGATAATTTCACACAATATGAAATTTATTAGTATTGCTATATATTTTGTATTAGTATTGCTATATATTTTGTAATAAGTTGACATTTATTATCTATCAACAACTCAACATACAAGATAAACATTATCTTTAACATCCTTTCTTAATGTTTATCTCGAATTTACTTGTAGATTAGTTGTGGATTTTATGAGACTTTGATCACTCTGAATTTCTCATGTATCTTTCTTTGCATAAAATAGACTATTGACTCCTGTATGAAAAGAAAACCATCGACTGGAATACATGGGTCCTCAGCCGTTGTAACCGCCAATTCTCTAGGAGTCATTTTCAGCTACATGGTTCATCAATGTTAAATAGAACTTGGTCCTTCATACGCTGTGAATGTTTCATCTCAACTTTCTCTTTAATCACATCAAGCTAGAGGTTGATCCACATCCACTCTATGTATAAAAAGGATAACATTGTGCAATGCCACACCACATGTATGCCTGAACATCTTAAACATGTCTTATAACTTGAACCAAAGAAATAAGATTGCCAATGGCTAAGCTTTATAACTTCGACCAAAATCTCTTCTGGGGTGTCAAGTACAACTGAACATGCACCCCCTGCATTACATAATGATATTTCACTTACAACAAGCGTTTTTAAATGTTTTTCTGAATAGTCAATTATTTATGAATTTGACCAAGACACATAACCCTTTTAGAACATTAAGGAAATTCCACACAATTACTCAAGACTTTAAATAAAATATAGTTATAGTTGTTAAATCTCACCCTCATGCATTGAATAAATAAAAACAAATATGTATACATCATTTCCCTTGTATGATTCTTGGAGTATCCATTTTCTTATGTCAGTTCCAAGTTTCCCAACAAAATATTTTTCTCATCCTGAGACAATAATGCTCGTAGATTCCTGACTTTGATGTCAGTTGGAACTTCTAGATGATTGGATGTGAAAATACCAAATTCATAACCAAATATATTCAGCTGTATGGTGACCAACTCATGGGTTTTGCTACGTTTCATTCGAGGGTGTGAAAATGGGTCTCCTTCTGCTGACCACCAATAGCTATGGCATCTTCTTGGTGACTCCTTTCACACGGTTCCTCCATCATATTATATCTCTCTACAGGCTTCGATATCCACAAACAAGCTTCTTCTCTTGTTCATTGTTGTACGTGCCCAGTCTTTGCTAGACACCAGATCACTCAAAACACTGGTACACTATGTTCAATGCCAAATTCAATCTTCATTTACACAACGAATGCCAATGTTATGCAAAAGGTAAACAACAAATTTCACCTCCATGTGGATCTCTTTACTAATTAATGTGACAATGATTCTTGAATTTGTTCTCCACACATGCTTGGGAAATCTTCTCTATGGCCTCTCGTTCACACATTAGATTTGATCTACTACAGATGGATCCCTTTTCAGCGTTCTTTAACAAAAGATAGAATATATAACAAGCACATACTGCATAGATTCTAAGTCTTCCGCCTCTCTTCCACAAGATAGGAGCTCCTTCATAAAAATTCAAGCAATGATCTCTTCCTTTCAAATGAAGGTTGTTCATGCACAACTCAAACAAACATTGAATGAACTCCTTTATCCTAATTCATTGGTTCTATCCTTCAGCTGTAAATTCTCTTTGGAAATGATTCTTCTATGGTAGCTTCCCTTAGGCATCGTCTTCTTTCAATCAGCAGATCCTTCTCGAACAATAGTGGCTTCTCCAAACAGTGATTCCTTGAAACAAAGTATTTTCAAACCTCGAGAAGCTATGACAAGAGACTATATCACTCATAATCACACCTTAAATGTCTACTCTCTCACGATCCTGAGCACTCCCATGAGGCAGTAATGATCAGTCCAACTTTGATACCAAAATAGAAATGGAGAGAGGAGAAATTGTTACACACAATATGAAATCTATTAACATTGCAATATATTATGTACAAATGATATCTCCAATATATAGAGATGAGAGAACTATTATTAGATCTAACAGTTTCTAAATATAGCTAAGATAGGTTGAGATAATATCTCAACCACACATCAATCTAGGAAATGATATTTCATCTATCAACAACTCAAAACACAAGATAAACATTATCTCTAACATTCCCCCGTAATCTTTATTTGAAGCATGATCACCTTCATCAACCTCACCTTTGTACCCTCCATACATACTGAAGAGGTAACAAACATGATGCATTGATTCTAGAGAATGCCTCATGCTTTCATAAATCAATTTGACCAAGAAAATATAGGTATTTTTATCACGGCCAAAGGATCATAGCATCCATCACAAGACATCCCTCAAAGAGAGAGAAAAAAGTAAAATTTCCACAATATTGGGGTTTTCTCGATGGCATACCATCCAATGTTTAAAATGACAATATGACCATGTAATTTTCACTACAAGAATATCTATAAAACCTTAAAGTGCATATGGCTATATTACAGTTAAAGGGGGCTGCTCTTCTTTGGTGGAAAACCATGTTACCATATCTCAGCATCGACATATCATAAATAACTTGGAGAATTTTTCAAGAGTGTTTCATAGAATGGTACCATATGAAGGTTTTATTGAGAGTCAATTGAATGAATTCAACTCTTTGAGCCAAGGGACTAATAAAATACTATAATATGAGACTAAATTTATGGATTTGATATTATATGTACCACACCTTAATAATGAGAAACTTTAGGAGAATGAAATTTTTTCATGTGTTGAACTTAAAAATTAGAGAAAAGGTGTGTATACTGATGTCGTGTACTTTCCATGAAGCAATTCATAAAATTGTTATATAGTTGAGTTCGAACTTACCAGAGGTGGCCATGGAAAACTAACTCAACCTCCAGGGTTTGTGAGGGAGAGAAAGGTAGTGTAGACTCTTAATTCTTTGATATCAGGGATAGGATGTAGACATGCATATAAGGGTCATATTACAAGGAATTAGAGAGGTGCACCAGGAGAATATATAAAAACTTGTAGGCCACGAGGGAAACATTCTCAATGAAACAATGGAGTACCATCCACATAATGATCTTAGAATAAAAGGGAACCTACACTTTCTAAGCCTAGTGTACAAAGGGAGACCCCAAAGGTGGGATGCTGGACATTTGGAGAGCACATTTCTAGGGAGATTGTTTGCATTCTCTGAGAGATCCTATCTATGTAACAAGATAGACTAAAATTGGAGATCTATGGAAGGCCCACAGAATTCATGTAGCAGTTACCAACCACCAAGAAGAGCATGATCATACCATATTGTGACGTCCCCATACCCCATAATGTAGAATTATTTAAAAAAATTCCTCAAGAACACATGTTCTCCTTCAAAACACAAGGCATGGAAGTTAACACACACTTCAACCTTCATTCTCAGGCTTAGAAACCACTGTAATAGTCGTTCCTCCCTTGACAGATCCCTTATGTGACAAGAATGATCATTTCCGCATTGGACCTATCTTTGCACAAACTGTGTTCCTCACTTTCTCTTTCCTCCCTTTCGACCATGGAAGTAAAAAATTGGAAACATAAAGCTCGAAGGGAATAATTAAACTCCCTTCCGCCTTCTGCTTCTCGCACTTTCACTTTCCTCCTTCCTCCCTAGGAGATAAAAAATCGGAAGGATAATGTGTGACAGGGACATCGAAACACTCTTATGACACTCTTCCGCCTTTGGCCTTCTGCACCTCGAAACTCAGAAATCGAAAACTTAATGTTTGACAGAACATTTAATGACCCTTCTGCCTTCCGCAATTCCGCTTTCCGCTTTTTTCCTTCTACACCTCGGAACTCGGAAATTAGAAAGTTATCTTTTTTAAATAGAACTCTTCTACTCTTCCAACTTCCGCATTCCGGCCTCGGAATTCGAAAATCAAAAAACACACACTCGGCCTTGTTTTTAACTCCCCTTTCTCCCTCCTACCTTCCTCCTTCCACAGGAGGATCCATGGATCCAGAAACACAATGATTCTGCCCCTTTTTAAATTTTTCTCTTTTGGTTTCTTCCTTTCGCCTTCTGTAGGCAAATTCCAAGGGGAAGAAACTCAATGATACTTACCTTAGCAGCATTGTTGGCCCCATAACAGGCTTCTAGCCTCCATGAACTTAGGAAAATGCACCACCAAATAACAAGGCATGCACATAAGTAAAATGCATAAAACATATGAGGGCTAAACAAGAAAATACAAGGACATTCATATACAAATAATCTCTACTTGATCATAAACAATACATAGACAATACATGGCATAAACAAGCATAACAGTGATACTTATCTTGAGGATTAAGCTGTTCTGCAACTAGTTATGTCGTTGCAATGTTCCACCCAACCATTTTCCAGTGTGTTCATTAATATCTCAATACATTGCCACCCCCGAGCTTGGCATGATTTCCACAAGGACTAGGGAACAATAGACTTACACATAGCTAGACCAAATCCCACACATAGTCAAGCCAACCTTCAGTTGGGTTTATCAGACTGTCCATCCAAGCTAACACCAAGTTGGGTTTATCAGGCTGCAAGCTTACAAACCACACAATGTTGGGTTTATCAAACTACTCACATTTAATCCAACAATTGGTTCAAGGACCAACCAAGCCAACAGATGGGTTTATCAGGCTACCAACCAAGCCATCAATTTAGTTGGGTTTATCAAGTTGTTCCTCCAAGGACTACTCTCAAGGAAAAACACAAGAAGACAAAACCAAGACAACAGATGGTTGTATCAAGCTACCATCCAAGCCATCCTTCAAGTTGGGTTTATCAGGTTGCTGAGGCAGTGGAAAGGAAGAACTGCTAAACTAGTGAGCTCATCCATGGAGCTAAGGACACCGTCACAAAATCTATCTAGTTTGGCACCCACTTTTCCTACACACTCAACACAAGGAAGTGTCCCCTTCTCTACTCGACAGTCCCTTGGGATACCCCTCCCTTTTAGTGCTCTTCAGGATGTACAGAGCGGTTTCACCATCCACTCTATTCTTACTATGAGGTTCCACACTAGGTTTATCATGAAAATCCTACGTTTATTCCACTACTAAGTCTTGTTTTTAGTTCATAACCAAACCAGGGTGCACAACATAGCAGACCACCATTTCTACACAAAAAAGCAAGCTTCCACTCACTCTGTGATAGAGGAGACCGTTGCACAACAACACTCGGGAACCACTGATAACCACTCCTCATAAAATTTGGGTGATCTCGACTACTTGTACGTCTGACATAAACAAAGGATGCCCTGAACCTATGCGTGAATGAGGATGGTAAAACAATAGGTGAACAACCTAGACCAAAACACTATTTTCCAGCGAAACGAATGCACAACATGCATGAAAAAAATGGAAATCGAGAAAGTGAATCCATCACCCACAGGATGAATAACCAAAACATTTAGTGCGAACCCAAAAATGATGAACTTGGTAAGAAATCTAGGGTTTGCTTGCTTTAGAAGCAAGAACGCAGATCCCCGGACTGTAGGTTTGCGCAGAATTGCTCAGACAAGCAATTAGACTGTCATACCTTGCTCTGACTAATGCACTTTTAGCCTCAACCAACTTCTAGAAGAAAATAGTGATTGAAGACAGAGGACAAAAAAGTATCTAGGGGTACACAGGTTCTCCCAATGCATCTGGCCTCACCCTAAGGTTCAGGGGTTGACTCACTCTCGATCCTATCCGTTGTGGAAATCATGCCCCCACATCTTTCATGTTGCAGTTCTATAGCTAGTTGTGGTGTTTTTATTAATTGCATAATTACATGATGTTCACAAATATATACTATGCTTGAGTCAACACCACAAACCATAAGCATCACCCTTGATCGCCTATACAAAAAACATCAATCAATGCCAGGGCCTTGGCCTTGAGATCCTTTCCATGATTCCATACAATATCTACATCATGTACAATTTAAATATGATGAGGTCAAAATTGGGGTATCACATTCCCCTCCCCCTTCAATAGCATTGTCCTCAGTTCTCATCAAAACTAAACAAAATGCTGCGCTGGAACTACCTCAGTGCTCTGCAAAATTGAACAAAAATGGATGTGCCAATCACATGGCATCCTCCAACTCCCATGTAGCCTATTCAAGACCATATTTCTCCCATTCCACCTTTACCTTTCCTATGGCTCAGTTCCATAGCATTTTGACCTTCTTGTCAAAGATGCAAGTTGGCTCGGTTTGGAACTCTCCCTTGGGTTCCACCTGAATCACATCCCAATTTATCACATGGTTGGGGTCACGTACAAAATTTTTAAGCAAAGAAACATGAAAAACTTTATGAGCTCTAGTGCCAGCATGTAATGCAAGTCTATATGCAACTGGCCCTATCCATTCAAGCACTTCAAAAGGCCCACAATATATGGGTGACAACTTGGCACAACTTCCAAGCTTCGAAGAACTCTTCTTTTCCTTCACTTGGAGGTAAACATGATCCCTAATATTGAACTCTCTGTCCACCCTATGCTTATCATCATACCTTTTATGTTTGTCCTGGGCTTCTTTTGGATTCTTCTTGATATTTGAAACCTCTTTCTCCATCTCCTTGAGCAATTATGGACCAAGTACAATTATATTCACTGAATTATCCCATGTCACAGGTTTCCTACACCTTCTTCCATACAAAGCTTCATAAGGACTCATCCCCAAGGATGCTTGTTGTCCATTATTATAAGCAAAATCCACCAAGTGTAAGTAATCTTCCCACTTGGTTGGTTTGTCCATCGCATACATGTGAAGCATGTCTTCCAGTACTTGATTCATTCTCTATGTCTGTCCATCAATCTAAGGATGGTAGGTAGTGCTGAAGTTCAAATTTGTACCCAAATCTACAAACAAACCCCTCCAAAAATTGGAAGTGAACTTAGGATCCCTATAAGAGACTATTTCCTTAGGAAATCCATGCAATCTGAAAATATCTTCCATGAATGTTTTTGAAATGGCATCAATCTTATAAGTAGACTTGATCGGTATGAAATGTGCTTCCTTTATCGACTTGTCCACCACAACCATGATGGAATCATGTTGTCTCCAAGTCATGGGAAATCCTGTGATAAAATACATGGAAATAACTTCCCATTTCCATTCTGGGACTAGAAAAGGTTGCAACAAAATTGTTGGGTGTTGATGCTCAACCTTTACCTGTTGAAATTTCATGCACCTTGAAATATACTCAGCAATGTCCTTTTCCATTCTTGGCCAAAAATATTTCTTTTTGGTTATAGAAATTATCTTCTGATATCCTGGGTGATCAGAATATGGAGTCTGATGGATCTCCTCCATAACAGTTCACCTTAAATATGCCATATTTACAATATAAATTATGTTCTTAAAGGTAATAAGTCCATCTTCTTCCAATTTATATCCCTCATACCTCTTCTCAAGACTTTGTTGCTGCAACTTGTCTTTTACCTTCACATACAATTCATCTTCAGCAGCATGATTAACAATCTATTGTCTCAAGTCTAATTGGAAGAACTAAGAGATGCCAAGTGCATTTCATGCACTTTCCTGCTGATTGCATCAACCAATTTATTCTCTTTTCCTTTTATGTGTTTTCTCTCAAAATCAAACTCACACAAAAACTCCAACCATTTAGCTTTCCTAGCATTTAAAGTAGGCTGATCAAACAAATACTTCATACCACAGTGGTATGTACTCAACTCAAACTTTCTACCCATTAAGTAATGCCTCCACATCTTGAGAGCATGTACTATGGTTGCAAGTTCGAAATCATGAGTGGCATAGTTCTTCTCATTATCCTTCAACTTCCTTGACTCATAACATAACACATGGTTGTCTTGCATAAGAACTCCTCTAAGTCCATGACCGCATGCATCAATACACACCACAAATTCCTTTTCTGGGTCTGCAATTTTCAGAATCGATGCACTTGTGAGAAGATTATTTAGGTGCTAGAAGATTTCCTCACATCTAGGTGTCCACTCAAACTTGATCTCCTTTCTTTGCAAAGAAGTGATAGGATGGGCAACCTTGGAGAATCCTTCAATGAATCTCATGTAGTATCCTGCAAGCCCCATAAAAGACCTTACATCTGTCACATTTCTGAGGATAGGCCAATTCATAATGGCTTCAATATTTTCAGGGTTTACAGATATGCCCTCATTTGGGATGATGTGACCCAAATAATGAATCATGTCTTTGTAAAAGTCACATCTGCTTAACTTTTCATACAACTTATGCTCCAGAGAAATTGCAACACTTTTCTCAAATGTTCTTCATGCTCCTCCTCATTCTTAGAATGGATAAGAATGTCATCAAGGAAGACAAGAACAAGCTTGTCCAAATAATTGGTGAAAACACTATTCATAAGGCACATAAATGTAGCTGGTGCATTTGTGAGGCGAAATGGTACCACTACAAACTCATAATGCCCATACCTTGTCCTGAAGGTTGTCTTATGAATATCTTCATCCTTGATTCTTACCTGATGGTAACTAGACCTTAAGTCAATCTTGGAAAATGCATTTGCTCCTCTCATTTGATCAAAGAGGTCATCAATCCTAGGAAAAGGGTATTTATTATTCACACTGACCTCTTTAGTTGTTTGTAATCAATACACAACCTAAGTGTAACGCACGGGGGCTTCACTTGTTGAACAATATCCTATCATGTTAGTTCATATTGTTGGTTTTAAAATTATTAAAAATTGAACCAATATATTGCAAGTATTGGGGGGGGTGGGTAGGGTGGTTTATAAGGATTGAGGTATAAAAAGGAGTGGGGAGGAGTTTTTAAGTATTGGGAGGGGGTTTCAACAAAAAGAGTTTGGGTCAATATATATGGAAATTAAGGGTATTCTTTAATATCCCACGATCGTACGTGCTATGTGAGATCTTCACTCAGTGAAGTCCCCGTAGTGTAACGTCTTTCTTATTTACAAAGAACACAAGTTATCCCCAAGGGGACATGCTTGGTCTGATATACTTATTCTCCAACAACTCTTGTAGTTGCATCTTCAGCTCAAGTATATCTAGTGTACTCATCATGTAGGGTGGCTTGGACACTGGTGCTACTCCTGGCATAAGTTCAATTGTGAAATCAATGTCCCTCCTTGGAAAAAGTACTGGAATATGATCAGGGAAAACATCCCTGAATTCCCACAAAACATGAAAGTCCTCCAAAATAGGAGTTTCATTCTCTGTTGCCTCCAACACATGGGCTGCATACACTTTGCAATCTTTTCTACAAAACTTCTTTCACTGCATTGCTGAAATATTCCTGACAAAAGTCTCTTTAGGAATTCCCTTCACAACCTTTAGGTTTCCTTCTTCATCTATGCACTCAAAGGTATTATTATAACATTCAAGCTTGAATCTGTGAGCTTCTAACCAATCCATTCCAATGAGGATATCATAGGAACCAAGTGACAGAACATTCAGATCTGCATAAGTAACCCCCATTCATCACTAATGGAAATTTTTCTACAATATCACTAACTTTTTTCTTGGTTCCAATGGCCAGTTGAACTAACCAAGACTTACTATGCTTTAACTTCTTAAAAGCACAAGCTTCAAAAATCCTAGGAGTAATGTATCTGTGGGTAGAACTAGGGTCAATCAAAATAGAGACAGATTTCTTAGCAATCTTACTTGCAATTTCAACATAGGTCCTCTAACATTGCATAAATTCTAGGAATAGCCCTTGCCACTTTCCCCACAGTTTTTGCTTCCTGGATGTTGTGAGTTTTCCTCACATACCCATCCTCGAGTGGGAAATTCCTGCGCATGTGGTGTCACATGCCCCAATTTTGCAAAAACAATATTATTTTATTTTATTTTATTTAAAGACAATATGTTAAATTTTATGCTAAGTTGTAATTGATGACTCAGCAGAGTCAAGGATATTTAATGTAATTATGAATATTTTAATTATAAATAAATAAAGGTGGAGACAACAGCTTAGGAGAGTTGTTAAAAGAGTGTTTACTGGTCAAATTGGTGGAGGAGACTGGGTGGAGAGCAAACAGACATGTGGTAGCATCCTCAAACCACTTCCAACTGTTGCAGGTGGGAACCTCCCTACATTTGGGGTCATGATCCCCAAAGAATGTGGGATCAGAGCAGGTGGCTCAATTAATGACAACTGACCCAAAAGACCTAGGCAATCTTTATAAAAATGCCCATTGAAGAGAGCTGAGGCTGCTCATTCTATAGAAGTGATCATTCAGGTGAATGTACTTCAGAGAAATTCAATGGCAAGGGAATTTGTGGAAAGAGTTTGAGGGGTTAACTGCTAAGTGATCTAGTGTAGCTTTTCAGCTGAAGGATCTTATTGCTAAGTGCAGAGTGTTTTTTGAGTCATTGGACTAGTCTATTGTTTGCATGCTCCACCAGTTCTCAGCCAAGAAGACCAGGAACAGGCTCGGGGGTCCTGAGGAAGCGTTGTTTGAGCACTCTCTAGGAGTTGGTAGGGAGGAACGACCTCCTAACGCTGTTGTTGTCCATCCTAATCAGGTTCTACATTCTTTGTTTTGTTGTGTTAGATAGTTAAATGTGAATCTAACTATTGAATGAATGTTAAATATTTAGTTGTAAAATGTTAGAGTTAGTAATATTTTAGATTATAGAAAGAATGAATCTGAAATAGATGGAAAATAATTCTAATCTGTGTTTTTCCACATCTGGAAGGACCAGACCGTACTCCAGCACAGACAGAGTATTTAAAGTAGATGAAGGAAATCATAAGAGACTAAAATGAATAGATGTTTTATGCATTTCATAAGAGTAGAGTAATTTCTTGCAATATATACATTACTATTAGAAGAACAATAATCTATTTATCTATGTTTATTGTTTAACGAGCTTATTTATGTAAATATACTCGAAAAGAAATAGCAATAACCCAGAACAGGTAGAAGGATTATTATATTAAGAAAGTACCCTGGTAGATAGGATGTTATGCTTATACATAGTACATTATCCTTTTTATTGAAATTAAAATATGCAGGAGGGTAAACTGTGTTATGTTATATATATATTTTCTTTGTGTTTATTTATTAACCAGTTGCATATGCAGTAGAAGAAACACAGTTAAACTACTTTGTTTACATTTAGTTCAATAAAGCTATAAACTATTATGTATATAGTTTATTTACTAATAATAATAAACCAAGACTAACAGTTACTATTAACTAAGGAGAGTATTATGAAAAATATTTATTTTATCAAGAAGAAACTTATTTAAAAATCTATGTTTATCTTTCAAATTCTTTTTATCATTTCAGTACGTAAAAACAACAAGAATATGATACTAACCAGTATGAAAATAAATATATATTTATGTAAAGAACTGTTCCATAACAGGTTTATACCTGCATGAGTAACTACAGGGTCGAAACCCTATATTAAATTTATTGTTTAAAATAAAAAAAATTAAGATATAACCCTATTATTTGGACCATTATTTAAGAAACAATAAAACTATCAAAGACTGGTTACAGTCCTTATTGCCACATATGTACAAATGCAATTAAAATATATTCAATACACATCTGTAATAACATTAACTTAAAACAAAATTAAAACAAGTATTAGAACGAGTTTAATTAAATTAAAAGAATTTGGTAAACAAGGGTTTCATTCAGGAAACCCTAGCTCTTATTTCTGAGCAAACACAGAGTTATTACAAATTACTCTACAAAGGAGTTACAGCTTAAAATAAAAACATTATATCACAAAACACAATAAATAGCAAATTTATTTATTCACAGTCGAATAGGGTAAAAACCCTATTTACATAGAGTCACCAAATAGTATACTGCAAAAAATGAGTCTAAGCTCAAAGACAAATTGTCTTAAAATCCATTGCATTACATTAACAAGCTAGAAGGATGAACTTTAAAACCAAATACAACACCCAGCTCACGGCCGGTTTGTAAACAGTATAAAAACCAACATTAACTTATAAAAAGAAACTGCATAGAAAATGGCGAAGTTGGACAAGTTTCCAAGCTCATAAGTTTTCCTAATCGACTGCCTTGTTACAAGTAAGGGAAGAACCCGTTCATTGAAAACCAGGGCTTACCAGTTTCGGAGCTAAGAGCCACAAAGACAGTTAGTAGCATCTTCATCACTTTTCACAAAGAGTGGTCACAGGCTCCTGCAAGTGCATATCACGATGTGTTAGTTTTGAAATTATTTTTCTAATAAAAATCTACTGTAAACATGAATTTAATATGGGTAATATATATACCTGAATAAAGAAAATAAACAGTTAGTATTGAGACTGACACCAACAACAAGGCATGAACACAAAGCTCCAAACCCTACGACAATGGCGAAGGAACACACTAACAGCAGTGAAGCCACAGCTTCGCACAGAAGTGACAGGCCATGAAAGAAAGGTAAAATGAAGTCACAGATAGACCACACGCAAGTGCAAATCAACAACCAACAAACCCTTGTAGAGTAAAGACCCACAGTACAAAGAAAGGGCAATAAGACTAAGTACTGGAGGCTGAAACAACATTAACCAAGACTCAGAGCAAACTAGAACCAGAAGGGTCTCACGACCGCCATGAAAGTCTTACAGAGCAGCCGAAGGCCCGCGTGAACTACGGAGGGAAAATGACGATGGGCTAGGGTTGCAATGAACTTATATCTCCAGTGCACAGTCAGGAGAAGTCCACATGCCCACTAGAAAATCAAACCATGCATGGGTCGAGCTCTATAGTCACCTGCACTCCAATAATTTCCAATTATTTATACAATGATTTATTAACAAGCGATGCAGGAACTATAATATATATTCATATATATAACTCAATGTTAACATAACACGTATATATCATAATGTTGATTAGCGTTGGGTAAACAATTCCATTTCGGGACGTTGACCTAACGAAGGTTTGGTAATCATATAGTCATTATACAACCCAAAATCTTTGCTTAAAACTCTTCGAAACTATTATAGTTGTTTATGCTTGTAAAGAATTGTGAATATGCTTGGTATATAAAACAAACCTTTCTCTCTTAAACCAATCAGTTTGGGATGGATGTAATTCATCAAATTATATCATAATGTCGATATTACAATGTGAGTGTTTTGTTAACCATATTTTATCCACGTTAACCCTAGCAAAGTATAATAACCATTTGTTATATGAAAAAGTCGAAGTTTAATTGTTTAAAACCATCAAACAACTATAGATTTCTATGTTTATATATATTATGGTCTATGCAAGGTTATACTCCTTTAAACCCACAACTCAAGTGGCGATAATTATAAAGTTGGATAGCATAGTAAAGAGTAAAATCATGAATTCTTTACAAGTTCAATTTTGTTTGACTTGTTTAGAACCTTCAAACAAATTACAGAATTGTATGTTTATAAACATAATAGTTTATGCATGTTTATAACCCTTATAAAACCAACGTTTCGATTGGAAATAAACTATAAAGTTGGCTAGTATGGTAGAAGAATATATATTGAATTCTTTTACATAGTTCAAATTGGGATTAGATTTTAATAGCCAATAGTTGTTTCTCAACTTGGCTTTTGTTAGTAATTTACCATGATTATTTATTGGTAGGATGATTTTATGATTATAAAAGATAACTGATGCTTAGCATAAGATGGAAGGTTGATCATTATAGAAAACATCTACCTTAAAAACTATTATAGACAATAACTTAATATAAGAAAATCATTATAGAAATAATAAGAATTGCAATGGAATAATCCTACTCGAGTCTATAATCAATAGAACCACATGGATTGACTTAGATTTATGAAGTAAAGGCAAACATTGTTTCATGTGAAAAGACACTATTATTTTTACACTAATCAAACTTATAATGTCAAAAAGTTCTACAGGCTGTAAGTTTCCCTACAGAAGGTAAATATCGATCAGGTTGATATTCAAGTAAGTGGGGTGATAATGTGTAATAACCAATAGTACAATTAGTATAACAATGCAAGACAGGCATATCAAAGTAGATGTTAATATGAAACTAAGACTACAAGTTTAGAGCCACATTAAGTATCCTTACTATCGCTATGTTTGATAAAGTAAGGAACTCATTTATTTAAACTTCGTTTACAAGAAAAACTGAAGAAAGCAAACTACATTACCTCACAGAAGTTGCTTGGAAATTTACCAGCTTATCTGCTAAGCATTTTATTTGCAAATAGAAACACTTCTTGATACTTTATGAATTTAAAATGTTTACTTGTTCGATCATACCTATAAACCTGTAAGAACCAGTAATCTTTCTGCATTAGCATAAATGCTAAGTAAGCCCAGGATTCAAAGTTAGATTCCACCTACTTGCCATAAAGAAGACTCATCAGTAAACTTAAATAAAAACAAAGCGCAAGTAAACCTTATTATGTTACGAAAAGGAAACTACTTTAGTTATCATAATTTGAAATTATGTAATACTAATCATTGGACTATTTATTTTTCTTCTAACCATTAGCTGTTAGTAAACCACAGATTTAGCATTTCATGTTATCTCAAAATTTTAAATTTTTGTGAAAATTTGGGGTTTTGACATGTGGGGTCCTCCACATTTCCAACATTAAATCGTTCCTATGATCTCTTTTGGATCCCTCAGCTTTCCCCCCATCACTCTAGATGGATAATTGACAGCCTGAGATGGATGTGTTTGCTGCTGATTTCAAAAATTAGAGGGTTTGAACTCTTTCTTCCTCATATCGAACTTCTCATTTTTATTATCTCTCCACATCTTCTGGCAGTTAGGTTTGCCTCTATCCTAGTCATAGCAATACTTATCCTTCCTCATTGCTTCTTCTAGGGTTCTAGGCTCATCAAACTCAATCTTGTCTTTATAGGACTGAGGTAACCCACTTAGAAAACGTTGGATCGTCACCTTTTCATCTTTGATGTACCTGACATACCTCAACAACTACAAAACTAATTGGAATACTCTTCCATGGTCAGTTGTCCCAATTTCAGCTCATGGAATTCCTTGATTTTATCATCATAGTACCTGTCAGAAAGGTACTTTTTCCTGAAGTATTTCTTGAACTATTTCCAAGTGATATTCCTTTCACTGATCTTCTTTACTTGCCTATGTTTCTCCCACCAAATGGACACTCTTCCATTCAGGTTGAATATGGAAACCCTTTCCTTCATATTTCTTGAATAGTCCTGGACTTGGAAATATTTACTCATCCCAAGAAGCCAGGTTTCATATTCCTGGCCATTCTTTATTTCACCATTGAAGGTAGGAGGATTATCCTTCTTGAATTCATCTTGTGAATTGTTTCTATAGTGCCTCTTTCTCTTACTCCTATGAGAAGAAGAGTTTCAACCCCCACTGGTTTCTTCCAAGTTCTCTTCCTTCACCTTCTAGAACTGCTCTTACCTCCATCTGGATTTGCTACCCCATGCTTGGAGTTTAGCTTCGGATGAATGTTTGTCAAAACCTACAGCATGGATTCATTCAGATGATGCTGCTATTCCTGAGATTTCAACATTATTTCATTATCTTCTCTGTGACTCTACATCTCCACCCTTAGGATCCACATGATGGATGCAAATTCTGGGGGAATCTTTATAAATATCCTCCCATTGGACGTTGCTTCATCATTTCCCACTCTAACATTCCCCCCCATAGCATCTTCCTCATGCTCATAGGGATTCTGTGCAGAATTCATGCTAAAGGTTCTCATGGATGATCCCAAAAACCTACTTTCATATCTGC
Source organism: Pseudotsuga menziesii (assembly GCA_001517045.1). Classification (NCBI taxonomy): domain Eukaryota; kingdom Viridiplantae; phylum Streptophyta; class Pinopsida; order Pinales; family Pinaceae; genus Pseudotsuga; species Pseudotsuga menziesii. The sequence goes on along the minus strand of LPNX011228153.1, from coordinate 317,101 downwards.
ATTATGACTCTGCAAAAATGTGTTAATAAACATGTTTGTTCGATGCATGATAATTCTTAAAACCACATTTAGCTGCAATGTTGCAACCAATAGTTCTGGAAACTATTTTCATGGCCCATCTAAGCCCAATGTTGTAACCATAAGCTCTAATACCATACTGTGACACCCCCATACCCCAATGTAGAATTATTAAAAAAATTTCCTCAAGAACACATGTTCTCCTTTGAAACACAAGGCATGGATGTTAACACACACTTAAACCTTCATTCTCGGGCTTAGAAACCACTGTAATAGTCATTCCTCTCTTGACAGATCCCTTCTGTGACCAGAATGAACATTTTCACCCTGGACCTGTATTTATGTAGTCCATGTTCCACCCTTTTGACCTTGGAATTCATAAATTGAAAACATAAATATTGATGGGAATAATTAAACTCCCTTCCACATTACGCCTCCCACACTTCCGCTCTTTGCCTTCCACCCTAGGAGATTGGAAATCGGAAGCATAATGTGCAACGAGGACATTGAAATAGTGTTCTTCCTTCTGCACTTCCACTTTCCTCCTTCCGCACCTTGTAACTTTGAAATCATAAGCTTAATGTGGGATGGAACATTTTACAACCCTTCCGCCTTCTGCACTTCCACTTTCCGCTTTCTGCCTTCCGCACATTGAAACTCAGAAATCAGAAAGTTATATTTTTTCTTAGAACTCTTTTGTGCTTCTGGATTCTGCCTTCTGCCTTCTGACTTAGGAAATCGAAAAACACACACTTTGCCTTGTTTTTAACTCCCCTTTCCACCTCTTGCCTTCCTCCTTCCATAGGTGGATCTCAGGGTGTGGAAACAAAACGATTCTACCCCTTTTTAACTTTTCCTCTTCCAGTTTCCACCTTCCGCATTCCGTAGGTAGATTCGAAGGGGAAAAAACTCAATGATTCTTACCTTAGCTACATTTGTGGCCCTATAACATGATTCTAGCCTCCATGAACTTAGGAAAATGCACCACTAAAGCACAAGGCATGTTCAAAAGTAAAATGCATAAAACATACAATGAATAAATAAGTAAATATAAGTAGATTCATACATAAGTAACCTCTACTTTATCATCAACAAGCATTCAACATAAACATAGTAATTCATAGATAATACATGGAATAAACAAACATAACAAAGATATTTACCTTGAGGATTAAGTTGTCCCGCAACTAGCTATGTTGCTACAACGTTCCACCCAAGCATAGGCTAGTGTGTTCATTAATCTCTCAAGACACTGCCACTTACGAGTTGGGCATGATTTCTATGAGGACTAGGGAACAAAAGACTTACACACAGCCATACCAAATCCCACACATAGTCAATCCAACCTTCAGTTGGGTTTATCGTACTGTCTAGGCAAGCCAACACCAAGTTGGGTTTATCAGGCTAGAGGCTTACAAGACATACAGTGTTGGGTTTATTAGACTGTTCACACTTAATCCAGCAATCGGTTCAAGGACCATCCAAGCCAACATATGGGTTTATCAGGCTACCAACCAAGCCATCATTCCAGTTGGGTTTATTAGGCTTTTCTACTAAGGATTACTCACAAGGAAAAACACAACAAGACACAACCAAGCCAACAGATGGGTTTATCATCCTACCAGCGAATCCATCCTTCAAGTTAGGTTTATCAGGATGCTAAGGCAGTGGACATGAAGAACTACTAAGCTAGTGAGCTCATCCACGGAGCTAAGGATACCCTCACAATATCTATCTGTCCTGGCATCCATGTTTCCTAAACACGCAACACAAGGAAGTGTCCCCTTCTCTGCTCGACAGTCCCTCGGGATACCCTTTCCCTTCTAATGCTCTTTAGGATGTGCAGAGCTGTTTCACTAGCCACTCTTATCTTACTATGAGGTTCCACACTAGGTTTATTAAGCACATTCTATGTCTCTTACACTCCTAAGTCTTGCATTTAGTTCAAACCCTAACCAGGGTGAACAACACTGTAGACCACAATGTCTACACAGCAAAACAACCTTCCACTCACTCTGTGATAGAGGATACCATTGCACCACAACATTGGGGAAGCACTGATAACCAATCCTAAAAAAATTGGGTGATATCCACTGCTCGTACAAAGGAGACCTCGAACCTCTGCGCGACTGGGGATGGTAAAACAACAGGTGAACAACCCAGACCAAAAGACGGTTTTCCAGCAGAATGAGCACACAACATGGATGAAAAAAACAAAAATCAAGAGAGTGAATCCATCACCCACAAGAAGAATAACCAAAACATTAAACACGACCCCCAAAATGACAAACTAGGCACAAAATATAGGGATTGCTTGCTTCAAAAGCAAGAAGGCAGCTCCCTGGACTACAGGTCTGCGCAAACTTGCTTAGACAAGCAATTGGAATGCCATACCTTTCTCTGGCCAAGGCATTAACTGCCTCAACCAACTTCTGTGTAACAAATATAAATGTTATAAATATTAACATTTAATACTAAGTAGGTTAATTAGGATAATTAATTAATTACTCACGAGGTGACTTGAAAAGTAACCCCTTACGACTTAGGGTATAAAATACCCAACAGTTATTCTTGTAAAACATATTTTTATCTATCCAATTATCAATATATATTTGTCATATTAATGGCTTGTTGAATATTCCAGGTGTTCTGGTAATATTGATTGTGTGAAGTGAATAAATATTCGCTTCATTATGGAAGAAATTGATGATTGAGGACAAAGGACAAAAAGGTAGCTTGGGGTACACATGTTCTCCCAATGACATTTGGCCTCACCCTAAGGCTCAGGGTTTGACTCACTCCCCACCCTATCCCTTGTGGAAATAATGCCCCCATCTCTTTCACGTTGTAGTTCGATAACTAGTTGTGGTATTTTTATTAATTGCATAATTACAATGATGTCACAAATATATATTGTGCTTGACTCAGCACCACAAACCATAGGCATCACCCTTGATCGCCTATGCACAAAACATCAATCAATGGCAGGGCCTTGGTCTTGAGCTCCTTGCCATGATTCCATACAATATCTACATCATGTACAATTTAAATACCATGGGATTAAAACCAGGGTATTGCAATCCTTGGGACAACATGTAAGATAAATGTATGAACTTTTCTTTACGAATAGATCTAGGATCCACTAAAAATTTTGTTTCCTATAATGCTTTTTCTAGATGTAAGGTGATGGAAATAAATTAAGAAGATTTTGATATAATTGAAATGGCATCTGGTACTACTCAAGAAGTAGGGGAGTTAGTTAAGAATTGTGAAGTAGAATTAGGAGTGTACACTACAAAAATATCCTTTACACTAGTTCTTTAGTATCCTCTCATGTTATCATAGGTATGGATGGTCTAGAAGCCCATGGAGATATATTAGATTATAAGGATAAAAACATGATTTTCATAGATGATCATGGATATAAGACAATATCGATAGGAACTAATAGAGGAATATCCCAAGGTTTATTTTGGAATTAAAATTGAAGAAAATTCCATGGAATGGATGTATGTTATATGTCATCAGACAAATTAATGATAAGCATGGTATAGTGGATGTGAGCTAATACCTTTTATTGTCTAAAATTACCTATGTATTCCATGAGGAGTTTTCATGATTATTGTCGAAGAGAAAACATAAGTTCACTATTAAACTCAAGCCATGAATATAACCTATTTCTACAGTTCCCTATCGCATGGAAACACGTGAGTTATTTAGGAACTTTGAAAATGCATCCCCTTGGGATAACCATTTATATTTGTGAAGAAGAAAGATGGATCCAAGATAATTTGCATTGGAGATCATCAACTAAACAAGTGGCAATAATAAGCCAATATCCATTACAAGGAATTGACGATCTCTTTGATAAGATGAAAGGGGGTGTTTGTATTCTTGAAGATAGATTTTTGAATGGGCTATCACCAATTAATGATAGGAGAAGAAGATATACCAAAATTTGCATTTAACATGCGATATGGACATTTCAAATTTGTAGTCATACCATACGAATTGGAAAATGTACCGGTTTTTTTATGAATTCAATGAGCAGAAAAATAACTAGATAAGTTTCTACAAGTATTTTAAGATGATATCCTTATTTACTCAAAGTTGAGAAATACATAGATAAGTTTGTACAAGCATTTTCAGATGAGATATGGACATTTTAAATTGTAGTCTTTCCATTCAAATTGACAAATGCTACTTGTGATTTTTTAATTAATTTGATGAATGACATCTTTGAAAATATTTTGATAAGTTTGTCAATTCCCTTTGACTTGCGGGGCTTGTTTTTGGTCTAATAAACCAAAATCTAGGGGAATAATGTCATGGCCACAGGGCCGAGCGCACTTCAAAGTGCCACCTTCCACACCCAAGGGAGCCAAGTGCTCCCTCCCAAGTGAGCTGGCTTGGGAAGCTGTTTAAGTAGTGCGCTAACAGAATGTTCAGTGGGATGAATGTGTCACAAGGTGACACCTTGCCAAGAGTAATGAACACGCTAAGTGCAGTAATGCTGGGCGCACTCCCAACCGAATCTCCCACACTTAGTCGACAGAAAAAGGATTGTGGAGTGCCTAGGTGAAGACGCACTAGCGAGGAGAGTCAACGCACACCCTTGAGGAGCGCTCATCACACTCTTGGGAAAGCGCTAAGGGGCAGCGCTTAGTTGACACAGATGGATGATATCACACACGCCCATGTGCTCAGAAGTGAAACTTGACTTATGTGGGTTTGGGCACGCTCACCTAGCACAAGGTAAGATGCGACATGGAAGACACTCGTGACAACACCACCCTAAGTGGACTGTGAAGGGGTGGAATGCCCAACACTAAGAGCATGCTTGGTGGGCGTGCGACGAGATGTGGACCTAATGGATGTTGGTGTGGATAAGGAATTTAAGTAAAGCGTCGACATAAAGAAATGGATGTGGATGTAGCGGAGGAGTAAGGAGTACGGCAAGGAGCGTGCATCTTGGCAAGGCCAAGAGCACTCCCATATAAAAAGTGCATCCAATAGCGCTAAGGAAAGGAGCCAAGGAAGAACATCCAAGTGGTGGAGAGAAGAAGTGAATTGTAGAGTCTACAACAGACCAAGTTGTAGTATGAAGGGAAGTGGTGAGGCGCTCTAGCAGAGATGCTCTTATTTCTTCGGTTTTCTGGTGACTTCGTTGATAGGTGCACTAGTGCTGACACCTAGTTGGTTTTGTTCATTTTACCTTATTTGTATTTTGTGCGTATTAGCCCAGTGGGCATGCATAGGAGTATTAGACGTTTTAGGGGAGCTCCCACAATTTTAATATAAACGCTTCCAGGGGCTCTGTGGTATGATAGCCCCAACCATATTTCTATGTTGTCTTTTTGGTTAAGTGTTGACAGGCTCTAACTAAGTAAACAAGATAACTGGAAATAATTCTAAGTGTAAAAGCTTCTGCAACAGAGAGGCGTAGTCTGTCGGTTGGAACTTGAGCAGGCAAGCCTTCAAGTTGTCTCTCGGGACGTTCTGCACACCCTGTTTAGTCGTATAAGCGCATTGCGCTGAAGTGGGGCTGTGATAGGTGGTATCAGAGCTTAGCTCTGTGGAAACATTGAGTAGACATTGTTTCCAAGATGAAAGGTGGTTTTCGAAGAAGCGCTTGTCTATCCAAGATGAAGCCACAGTTCGGAGGTCACTTCATGAAGCACCTCATAGCAGTCGATGCGCTAAAATAAAAAGTGTCAATAGAACGTGCCCATAGGTGTCAGCAACAATGCGACTGGAAGTAGCGGTCTAGACCAAGGATTCATGCCCATAGCAGCACATGTTGTAATGAAGAGGGTGTCTGTAGGTGAAGACGTCCCCAGAAACAAGTGTCTGCAGAGACACACACTCAAGATAGAGGCACGATATGAGGAAGATGCACACTCTGCAGAAGCACCAGTCAGAGGGGCACTCAGTGAACGATGTTAGTGCCAGTTGGACACGTGCTACGAAAAATGGAGAAGTGCGTCGATGAGGGTGTGCTTCGCTAGACAAAAGTGCGTGCTGGTCAGACACGCGCCACAATAAGGAATGAGCGCACTAGAGAAGTGTGCTCTGCAGACGAAGAAGATGTGCTTGGGAGAAGCATGCTTCAACGAGAGGAAACGTGTGCTTGATGGGGGTCGCTTCAGTAGAAGCACACCCATAGGAAGCACACACATGCAATAAGACAGAGGGTGCACTAAGATTTCCTAGAGCGCCAAGAGTGCTAAGTGCACCAAAGGTGGAAAGTGTGTTAGAGTGCATCTGCAGAGAACATAAGTGTGCTTGGAGGGTTCTCAGATGCCAAGGTGAGCACTTCCCTTTTGGAGACTTTGGCTGGAAGTACTCTGCACTTGCAAGTAGGCAGCTTTGCTGCTTGTGAGGGCATCGATGAAGAAAAGCACCAAGTAAAGAAGTGAGTTGTTGGGAAGAACGTCACCTAGAAAAGTTCCCTTAGAAAGATGGAAAACTTAGAATGGGGTACCATTGTAGTGGTCCCAGGAAAATTTAAGCTTCATTGGACAGCTGAGATGGAAATCTCTGCGATAGAGGGATCCATGGTTAAGGAACCAAAGTTGATGGAGAACATGGTAAGTGTGAGGAAGAAGTGATGGGAAAAGATTAAGGATGGAATGGACAGAGCGTTCCAAGACTTCGTTCTGCAACCAAGAGAAGAGATGCTTCGGTTGACAACACATCCAAAATTAGTGAAGGAAGGAATGGAGAACGCTCAGAGGGGCACTGGTCAAAAGCAACCTGAAGTGTCAAGGAAGAAATGTGTTGCAAAGAACTGCCCTGTGAAAGAAGCCTTTGGTCAAAGAAACGCACCAGCAAGGTTAAGAACGATGAGAGTGTTGGAGGCACCTTGTCCATCTGATGAGATCATGGAAGCAATGCGGTCAATGCAAGCTTGAATTGGAGAAGTGAATGGAATTCAAGAAGACAACCCACAAAGCTTAAGTTTTGTGGAAGTGACATTGAGTGGCCTTAGAGTTTCTACACTTATTGAAATAGGCACTACTCATAGTCTGGTGAGTAGAAAAACGACATCATCGCTTCATAGTTCGCTAGAAGCTAGCTAAGCATGGTTCAAGGTAGTGAACTCGAAGATGAAGACGATGAAGGGAAGGGTAAACGTAATTCCTCTTACATTTGGAAGGTGGCAAGGTAAATTTGACTTGGAATTCATTCAGCTAGATGATCACTCGATGATCCTTGGACAGGACATCCTGCAATTAGCTCGAGCAGTGTCGGTTCCATATGTAGGAAGCTTTATGTTCTTGGAAGAATCTGGGGCATGGAGTTTACCTTTGATGACAAAGAGAAAGTTGGGACGTTGGATAAGGATGTCCTTCGTTCAAGTTTTCAAAGATCCTTGTAAGTCCAGATACTTGGCTCCGTGCGGTACATGGAAACCATACATCTTGGTAAAGAAGGACCATAAAAGAGACATTGAGGAGGTTGCACATAATACATAAAGAACGTTATAGGTGGAGTTAGTCAAACAAGTGGATGATTACTTGTGCATCAAATAAAATGATGCAGAAGTCACACTGAAACTTGGCAAGGAAAAGCACATGGAGGTGTTGAACCAAACATAATAAGAGACCACTCATTTTGACGGAAAAACCAGTGAAAATTGTTTGTTACGTGATGCAATGGACATTGTGGAGTTTTGTGTTCATGCGATGGGTATCTCGAACACGCAGTTGACAAAGGAAAAGTTGACTCAAGTGGGTTGTCATCTGAAGGAAACAAAGGCAATCCTTTCATTTTTTATAGCCAAATGCTTGTGGGACTGGGGAGATAATGAATCCATTGTTGTTAGTGAAGCGCAGGTGCAAGTGCAAAAAGAAATGATAGCGACTTTGGGGATCTTAGAGACTTGTAGGGAGATGAACGATTCGGTTGAAGGCTCAAGTAAGAATGCAAGTAATAAAGCTAAGAAGAAGTTGCGATGGGAAAAGGCTAGAGAAGAGTCTCTGGAAAACTCATCAGAGGTGAGTGCTTCAACATATGATAGTATAGGGTTAGATATGGACTTGACTCGGTTGGGAGAGTTCAGTTTCAGTGACGTTGCAACATAAGTGAGCTTAGGTATCTATACAGAGAAGAAACAGGTGGCGGTGGCCTATGGAATCACCAATCTCTTCTTCTCACTTGATCTAGCGACACTTAGTCTTGCTACTGTTGACTATGCTAGCGAGGCCTTTGGAACCTTGTAGAGGTGGCCTAGAATACAGAAATCGCCAACAAAATGATGAAGTATGGAAAGATGCTACTGGATTGAAAGAGGCCAATGAGCACCAGGAAAGATGTGTTCAGAATGAATATGTTCATCTTATGAAGCAAAGCAATACATCCGGATTATCTACTCGACTAGCACGCTCATGAGGGATCCAAGGAACTGAGGTAGGAAGAAACATGGAGTATCGACTGCAGACAGACAGGTGGGTAGAAGTACAGTGGGAGAGTAACTTCATTGGAATTTAACATGTTGTGACAATAGTGAGATGGATGGTTACGACAGGTTTCCAGGACATGACCCTTGGAGATGCCTTGTTGATGTCAGCAAGCATTCTGAGTGGGGGAGGATGTCACGACCACAGGGACTAGTGCACTTCAAAGGGCCACCTTCCACACCCAAGGGATCCATGCGCTCCCACCCAAGTCATGAGCTGGCTTGGGAGCCCATTGAAGTACTGTGCTAATGAAATGTTTAGTTGGATGAAGGTGTCACAAGGTGACACCTTTTCAAGAATAATGGATGCGATAAGTGCGCTAATGCAAGGTGCAATCCTATCCGAAGTGCCCACACTTAGCAGATGGACCAAGGCTTGTGGAGCGCCTAGGTAAAGATGCGATGGCGAGGAGCGCGAATGTGCACCCTTGAGAAGCACTCAATTCACTCTTGAAAAAGCGCTAAGGGGCAACGCTTAGTTGACATGGAAGGACAGTAGCGCACGCACCCGCATGCTCAGAAGTGACACTTGATGGAATTGGGCTTGGGCGTGATCGCCTAGCCCAGGGAAAGATGCGACATGGAATATGCCCATGAAAAAAACACGCTAAGTGGACCGTGAAGGGGTGGAACACCCAACACTAAGAGCACACTTGGTGGGCACGCGACGAGATGTGTACCTGACAGACGTTGGCGTGGACCCGACGGACATTGGTGTGGAAAAGGAGTTTAAGTAAAGCGTCGACATAAATAAATAGATGTGGACCTCATGGAGGAGTAAGGCGCATGACAAGGAGCGTGCGTCTTGGCAAGGCTAAGAGTGCTTCCATATAAAAGTGCATCCAAGAGCGCTAAGGAAAGGATCCAAAGAAGAACATCCAAGTGGTGGCAAGAAAAAGTGAACCATAGAGTCTACAATAAACCAAGTCGTAGTATGAAGGGAAGTGGGGAGGCGCTCTAGCAGAGATTCTCTTCTTTCTTCGATTTTTTGGTGGCTTCGTTGATAGGTGCGCTAGCTGTAGCAGATGCTAGTGCTAACACCTAGTTGGCTTTGTTCATTCTATCTTCTTTGTATTTTGTGTGTATTAGATGGTTGGGTGCATATGGAAGTATTAAATTAGTTAAGGGAGCTCCCACCATTTAATATAAATGATTCCAGGGGCTCTTTGGTGTGGCAACCCCAACCATATTTCTATGTTGTCTTTTTTGTTAAGTGTTGATTGGATATATCTAAGTAAACAAGATAACTAGAAATAATTCTAAGTGTAAAATCTTCTGCAACAGAGAGGCGTAGTCTGCCAGCTGGCACTTGAGTGGCCAAGCCTTCAAGTTGTCTCCCGGGTAGTGTCACACACCCCATTTAGTTGTAGAAGCGACGTGTGACAAAGTAGGGCTATGACACATGACCCTTAGCATGGATGGATTTAGATGTCTCCTCTGAGGAGTAGTGAGTTTTCATCTTAGGTTGCCTTACAGAACGAAACACGTCTTGACCATTTTCTCTACCAGAACTTGAATTTTAAGAGAATATCCTTAATTGCTTCACTCTCTAAAATTTATATCTCTTACCTGATGTGATTTGGATTGAACTGATATTATTTAAATTGTCTCTTACTTTGTAAATTTTCCATGTGCATGGAATTTATGTGGTTAAGTAGGTGTTTAGTGAACATCAATTTGGTCTTCATAATCTTAGTAATTAACTTGTAATAAGAAAATAATATCTATAGAAAATAGCATATATACTTTGTTCTAAGGATGATTAAAGGATAGAAAGAATCAACCATGGTGGACCTATGGCCAAGTTTCTATTCGACAAATTATAATCTTCAAGTCTATGTGGTTTATGATATGCATGATATGGAAAAAAATGTTAGGAAAATAAAGGTGCTTGAGGTATATTGATATTTTTCTTAGTGAAAACCCGACATGAGGTTTGTCTTAGATCTGATATGGAATTATTGGAGGAAAATATCAAGGCACAGTTATTAAAGAAGCTACGAGAGATAATATCTTAAGAATGTTTACACATAACTAGGTTATCTCATCCGATACTCTGTGCAATACTATCAGTGGTTCATCATGGTGGTCATTATGACTATGCTTCACCTCATTAGATGTCCAATTGTCCAAGTAGTCTATTTTAAATGAATTTCCAAACCTTTTTTGTCTTCACCAGAGATCAATTTTGAAAAGGTATTTGCATGGTGGCGAGGATTCCTAAAAGCCCTATTGAATTGTATCCTTGATGCTTTCATACTAGAGATAATGAATACATAGGAAATAATACATCTAAATGCTCATTGGTGTGGTTTGTCTAATGATCTAGATTTCCCTTGTGTGTTTATCATGATCCTTGGCACTGTTTAGAATCTGGAACATATATTGATATGCAAAGTTGATCCTAGTATAATCTAGATAACTCAAGGCAATGAGGCACATTCACATCATCGCTTAGCATGGCATGGGGATTTTACCTCATTAGATGTCCAAGTAGTATATTTTAAAGGAATTTCCAATTCTTTGTTGCCTTAAATAGAGATCAATCTGTAAAAGGTATTTGCATGAAGGCCGGGATTCCTAAAAGCCCTAGATAATGATATCCTTGATGCTGTCAGACTAGAGATAATGAATACATAGGAAATAATATATCTAAATGCTCGTTGGTGTGGTTTGTCTAATGATCTAGATTTCCCAAGTGTGTTTATCATGATCCTTGGCAGTCTTTAGAATATGGAACATATGATATGCAAAGCCGATCTTGGTATAATCTAGATAACTCAAGGCACATTCACATCACCACTGAGCATGGCATGAGAATTTTACTAACGAATTGCTCCTTTTGTTTACTACAATCGTAGTCAATCTCCCCTCCTTTTGTTTAATTTATTATTTTCCTTTAATTTTAATATATTAGCTCTTAAAATTTATTTACAAAATTAAAATAATATAATAGAGATGAAAAATGAATAAAAATTGTTCACTAAAATTTTAATAATATATATAATACTAGAAATTAATCTTAATATTACTATTATTAATACTTAGTAGTACTATTATTTTAGTACTACTAAATTAAAATAATATAATAGAGATGAAAAATGAATAAAAATTGTTCACTAAAATTTTAATAATATATAATACTAGAAATTGATCTTAATCTTACTATTATTTATACTTAGTAGTACTATTATTTTATAAATTAATAATTTTAGCTTGATTTTAAAATTCTAAGCCTCATATTTATATAGTGAAATAAAATAAGGTTAAGGAGCTGCACAGTAATTTAAATTTATCTAGTAAAGTCTAGAGAGCTGTACATACTCTTACCCCTTTGGATTTGAACATGTGACCTCCTAAGAGGAAATATATGCTTTTAACCATTAGGCCCACTCAAGGTATATATAGCTCTATGAGATGTATCTTTTATGTAATTCTTATTACTATATAGATTGATTTCTCATTCTAATATATATAATAATAGTATTGTAGGTGGATTAGCATCTATTTTTTCTTTTAGATTTCTATATAGATATTGTCCATATTAATTTTATGGTTTTATGAAAGTAGTTACACATTCAAAATAACAAGTGTGTATTGGTAACATGCAAATCAAACCTGTTTAATTAATTGTCTGTGTGGGCTCACTGTTCCAAACAAAGTGACAGTAAACCATTGTCCCAAGCCTAAAAGCTTGAATGGTATGAAACTGCCTAAATTTCTAATCTCCAAGTCTGTGGTCTACTGCATTTCTTGACTAAATGCCATGAACTAAAGACAAACAAACGGTCGCCATTACCGACGGACTGCTGATCTCATCCACGTGATGCCATTTCACGAAATCCCACACGGATACCCACAGATATTTGTATTTAAATGTGTACCGTGTATGCCAAAAACCGTCAATTTGTATGCCATTTACAATGCAAAAGAGATGCTGTCAAGCTTGAAGCTGCTTTTGTTTTTCTGTGTGTCGGTGCCCTGCTCGTAGTTTTTCAAAGAAAAAATGAAGTAAACCATTCTTTCCTTCGCTTAAAACGTGACGAGTAAAGAATTTCATTTTTGATTTGAAAGCGTTCCTATGCTCGAAGTGGGCAATTATAATGCAACACTGTCAAACGGAATGGTTGGTGGCATCAGTTTGCGAATATATCTCTTTACGTCTGTTGTTGCAACTTCGTTAGTTGGTTTTTGTTATAGAGGTATGGATGTAAATGGTTTGTTGTTAGGTGAAAGTTTTTCTGGGTCCAAATATTTTGTCGTAACAAGGATGGATCTGGCTGGAAAAATGGATTTGTTTGGGGTGGGGATTGATGGGCGGTAAAGAAGGAGGGCTGTTAGAGGACTCGTGAGGTCTGAGAGTAGATGGGACATATTTTGATTTTCGTGATCGTAGGGAGAAGGCGCTAGCGAGGTTGTTGAGGAGAATCATGCATAGTAAGATCATATCTTCTTGATTCCATGGTTTGTTATAATTTCATGTTTGATCCCCTTATTTCATTAACAGAGCCGATCATCTATCGTCAGGTGAACGCCGGTACTTCTCGGCAATTACCTTGTAAGTGAATTGAACTAAACCTGGAAAGCTTAGAAAACGAAGTGACCAGTGAATGATGACAGGTATAAGTAACAACTTAGTTTTGTGAAGGTAGATGGTTATTAAATAAATACTAAAATATATAATTACATCGATAAAACCAATGCTTTTTCATCTACTGACCAGGATGAGATACTCACCATAATGAGATAAGTGTACTTTGGAGATTGATTATATGGCAGTGGTTCAAAATTCAAAATAAACAACGTGACCAGGATCAGATAAGTGTACTGTGGAGATTACTTCAAAATTCTAAATAAACAATTGTGAAAAAATGAATATAAAATATAATTGGTAGCTAACTGATGAATGGATAACTGGTAGCAATGCAGGGATAAGTCATAGTTGATGAATGGATAAACAACAATTAACACATACTTGATTAATGGATAACAAGAAGAATCTCAATGATAACATGTAGCTAGGCATGAATAACTCAAGAATATGAGGAATAAAAAAATATTTTCCATTCCATAACTATCTCTCAACCATTTAATCCCTCTGGAGGTGATCCATCTACAAACTATCTGGGTGTGCTAGTTAAGTGACTTCATAGCAACTGAACCGCCAATGAGCCACACCCCTGCAGGCATACAAGCTTGTTAGAGTTAACATAGCACAAAGCAAATAATATTTAAAAAACAGAAAACAAAAAAATGATCTGAAAAAACAAAAACAAATTGTTAAGTGTTTCTTCAACGACCTTTTAATTGAAATTTATTGTGGTGAGAGGCCCTCTACAACCAAGTATGGGGAAGATCACGTTAGTAACCTTTGTAACATTAATAGTGATAGTGAATATTATGGGAGAGATTTTTGTAACATGTGGGCAAAAAATAATAGTGATAGTGAATCTTATGTGAGACATTTTTGTAACATGTGGACAAAAAATAATAGTGATAATGAATATTATGGGAGAGATCTTGTAACACAAAATAAAAAATAATATCACTTTCGTAAAGTTATTTTAATTAATAAAAAATAAATTTTCTAATAGGCCAAAATAAAACAATCTAATATGGGGGAGATGTTGTAATATTACTACCTAACAAAATAATAAAAAAGTAAAAATTTAATTATCCGTAAAAAAAAATATGTGGGTCAAGAAAAAAACACAGCAAAAAAATATTGGCCTTGAACATGGTTTTAAAACCATGTGCAAGACATTATAAACAACCCATGGTTTTATTGTATATGGTTTAGGAGGCTTTGCACATGGTTTTTAAACCATGTGCAAGGCCTCCTAAACAACCCATGGTTTAGGAGGGCCTTGCAAATGGTTTTAAGACCATGTGCAAGGCCTCCTAAACAACCCATGGTTGTAGGAGGGCCTTACATATGGTTTTAAAACCATGTGTGGGGAAATGATGCAATGTTTGTTCCTAACAAAATAAAAAATAATAAAAAATATTATATGTCGCCCATAAATAATATTAAATATTAATAATAAAAATATTATATGTGGACCTTAAATAAAAAGATGTATCTTTTGGTTTGAATCAAATCAATGGATGTACCTAAGAAGAGGTTTGCACCTCCAGAGATTTGATCCATCTCTAGGCTTGATAGAGCCTAGAATTTGGATCTACGCTAGTTTAATCAAGATGCATTTGAAAAGTATAACGAGATACGACTACCATAAAATGAATCCGTGTTATACACTTGTTACACTTGGGTTAATCTTATTGATTCATTTAAAGAAATCCAAAACATGAGATAATAAATGCATATAAAAATAACTATAGATATAATTAAAAAACAATCATTAAAAATTAATTCACATCCTTAATAATTAATTTGGATTTGTTAAACTCTTTAACTAATAAAAAAATTGGAAATTACATCAACCTCCAACTCCAATTATTAAAAAAAATCAAATATGATGTATAACTATACAAAGGATAGCTATGAATTATGTTATTATGTTTGTAGTTATTAATTTAAAAAAAATCAAATATGATGTATAACTATACAAAGGATAGCTATGAATTATGTTATTATGTTTGTAGTTATTAATTTAAAACAAGTTAAGGTTATTATGATTATGGAAATTATTTGAAAGTATGCATAAATTTATGTGGTTATAGATAACCATTAACATTAATATTATAAATGTTAATAGGACTAAAATATTGTAATATATATATTATAAAAAAATTACAGCTAATTATGTTGAATATAATGTCTATATTTATAATAAATTTGATTTTGGTTAACTAAGGTGGATTAATGGTTGATCTTGTTATTTATGATTAAGTATGGTTGATTATTGATAATGATAGCATGTTGAACATTTTAACTTTGGTTGATGATGATTTATAAGAGTGGATGAAAATTAATTATTATTTTCTTGGTGAGTAATTTACCTACTACTTATCATAAATTTTATCTAACTAACTTGATTAGTTTATTTTCCTAATTAGAATCTAGATATATTGGCATTATAAATAACTAAAACAAATTAGCAAGAAATATTTAATATTTGCATAGTACTAGTTCAGAATAGAACTTATAATGTTTTTGGAGATGTTATATAGTCCAAATACAATAATCTCATGTCTTATAACTATTCTAATATAACTAGCTACAACTATAGTACTATTAAATTTAACATACATTCTTAACAATAGTTTGAAAAAAAGAAAACATGTACAAGTAAAATTAGGTAGAACTAAGCACACTATTCATAACTTGATCTTATACATTTCCTTCAACATGTTCCTTCGAGCTAGAAATACTCACTGTTGCATGGGTCGGTTGGTGAAGAAAAATATCATCGTTTCCCTACTCCAAGGGAAATCAGATATTTTGGACTATTTATCTATTAAAATATCCTTATGACTATGAGGAGTCTACATTATCCTATGTATTTGGTGTCATGTGTCCATCCCAACGAGACTACTATTTGACTATGTTTCGCCCACCTGCTAGTTCCCTAGGTTGGGGACGAGGCAATGAATATTGCAATAAGGGAGCTATGGGACCGAAGAGAACATTTTTTCTTCATTTACACATTAAATTGGGTCATACAAATAATAAATATGGAGAAAATAAAGTGGCATTGCTTCATAAGGACATTTGGAGGTTCATGGAGGCCTTGGGTCACACTAGATTCTTCCTTAAACATATGATGAATTAACCCCAAATTTGAAATTATGAGTAATGGAATGTTATTGGAAGGTGAAGAGGTGTTAAGTAACATATCATGAGCCCAAGGATTCGAATGGGTGTAGAGGAGTAACTCCCCATAGAAGAGGAAGAGGCTAGGAAGAAACTACGTGCCACTTGGAGAGAGATTCCTTGTGTTTTATGACAACAATGATGGAAGATTCTATGACAAGTCAGATCTAATTTCAGACCTGATTGCAGAACTATGACAATATGACATGTCAGGGCTAAAAATAGCCTCCTAGAGGGCACACTTGGGGCTTTGTGGTAGAAATTCGAATTTAGAGGAAGATGAAGGGTTGAGGAGAAGGATAAGTGTCATGAAGGCTACTAAACATCAAGGATGAGTCGGAGGAAGCCTATGGTAGTGAATTGAACCTTGGAGGGAATTAATATGGTTATAGAAATATGTCACAAGGAATGAAAATGATGTTTTATCATTTGAGAGTTTCTGTTGGCATATTGCAAATCACTATCTTTCCCATTGCACGACGAGTGCTCACTTTCCCTGCTAGCGAGCCAATTTTGAGAGAGTGAGATTCTCATCCATGTTGGATGTCGAAGAGGCCACTCTGAACTCTCATTTAAAGATTCATGGAGTGTTTTTAATACATATATGAGGATTATATTGTTCGTGAACCATCTTTCCTCCCGTTCTCTCAATCCCCACTTCAATATTTCCCTATTTCTCTATGATGGCAGACTTGTGTGAATGGTGGTTGCACCCCATTGAGTCTATTTGATGCCCAAGCATGGGTTAATGATTTATGTCTCTTTAATATGTCCCTCATCATATTTGTAAGTCAAAATAAGAAGAAATGCATATGCAAATGTCCACATTTCCAAGCTTTGTTGTGACTAGTTTCCATGTGTTCATTTCCCATTTCAATGGAGTTATATATCTGATGTATGTTGTGACTTGGATATGATATTATATGTTGTTAGTGATATATTACAATACTTTTAATGGTCCATATTTATTATTCTATGTTATGAACCATTATATACACAAATTGTGAGTCAAATTTGAGCTTTTACATGTCATTTCCCTTAAGCAAATATCATTGAATTTATGCATTCGAATATGAAGCTTCGAACCTATGATACAAAAATTTAAAAAATACAAAAAGACTGCAAATGAAGTATAATAACAGTCCCAATACTCTACTTGAAAATTTGGGTGGGTCGCATAGAATTTGGGGAGCCATTTCTGCCCACACCCTAGGGTGATATGCACCATGATTTGCTAGTAATTTCACCATTTTTTCCAATGTTGCGAAATCAAGATGCAAATGTATAAAACTGTAATAAATTTATTAGAGCATCCATTCAGTGGTCCTAAGACTCCCCATATCACTCCCTACCAAATTCGAGACCCTCTTGTGCCATTCGAATCCCCTAGAGTCAAGGAGTAGTCAAGTTATTTTTTCTCAAATTTTGCCTTTGTTGGGAATTTTCGAGTTGCATCATTACAATGGTATTAGAGGATGACAATATAACCTTTTGGATTTCTATATTCATGTTTCCCAATGATGACATCCCTCCATTAGAAACTGAAACTAGTGACATTAACAATGGAAGAGAAGAAAGTGGTGAAGTTAGTTCTTTTTACAAGGAGATTAAGGCAAAACTAGGACTGAGAGATATGG
The DNA here is from genome assembly GCA_001517045.1 of Pseudotsuga menziesii. Taxonomy (NCBI): domain Eukaryota; kingdom Viridiplantae; phylum Streptophyta; class Pinopsida; order Pinales; family Pinaceae; genus Pseudotsuga; species Pseudotsuga menziesii. The sequence goes on along the minus strand of LPNX011228153.1, from coordinate 299,208 downwards.
ATGACAAAGAAAATAATGAGGAACTTAAGACATTCATTAAATCCGTCGATGTATTTGTAACTTCAAAAGATATTCTGATGTATATTATCATTGTATGTTGTTGTACCCCCATTGGGGATGTGTGTTACACCTTTATGGGATGTCTAAATTGTGTCTAGATCTTGAGGTACAATCTTCGTCGTAAGTTGAGGCAATAGTCCCCAATGTAACATCAATCAGTGTAATTTTTAGGGGTGAAATTTCTCCAATTGGCTATTTTTGGGTTTTTTTTCAAAAAATAAACTCGCTATTTGGTCATTTTTAGTGTCTAATATCACCTATATTTACATAAAATGTGTTTTTTGTCATAATATTCGCCAAAATTTACACATTTAAGTGTTAATTTTATGTTTCATATTTAATATTTGCTTACCTATCTATAAACATGTTTTTTTCAATCCAAAAAAATTGCTTAGAATACTATACTTAAATATAATATTAGAATCCTTAAAAAATATCTTAGTAACATCATGTAATATGTACTTTTAGTCTCTCTAGGAGAAGTGGCCCCCATGTGAGATGACATGTAGTCTTGAATGTTATATTTGGTCAGTGACTTGAAAGGGTATAAATAGGGAGGCGCTATCCCTCATTTATACACACCTCACACACTCTTTAAGTCGTATGAGAGAGAGAGAGATAGTCAGAGAAGGAGAGAAAGATAGATGTTGAATGCTTTTTATTAATGCTTTTAATAATCTTACTATTCTGAAAAAGTTTGCGGGGTTTTCTCCTTTATGGTTTCCCCAGTGAAAATCTTTGTGTCTCGTGTATCTTTTATATCTTATGCATTTTGTTGTACTTGTTATTCTTTTAGATAAACATCCTAGATAATATAATCATATCTTAAGAAAAACTAACATGGCATCAAAGCCTCTCTGAAAAAATGCATTGTGCAGCTGCAGAAACTAGGGTTTCCTAGTTGAAGGTGTTCTCTCCACAGATCATAAAGCAAGGAGGGATAGGCTAAGTCACCTCACTAGGGTGCATATATTGGTGGTAGCAAGTTATAAATCATAGAAGTTTCACTGTGCAACCAAAATACAGCTGCAATTGCAGCTAATGGAAATTAGGGTTTCATGCCTAAAAACGCTAGAAGACTGAATTTAGTCATATTATCATTCTCGCTATAACGTGATATTGGAGAAAGCTCTGAATCTGAAACTTTTACAGGACTTAAGGATATTTTTTATATATCAAGCTAGGAAGGTGTTGGGGCCTAGAAAATCCCAGGTAACAACAGTAGGGATTCTCCCCAATAAACGTTCCCAATCAACTTGTTATTGTTTGATATGGGGAATCCGTCAGTTTTACTGTGGGTTTACGGTCCAACTACCGTAGGTCAAGTAATGGTTTAAGCTTGCTTTACCGGTTGCGACCCGACCCACCGTTTAAGTGTATTTTTTGTTTTAAATTTTATATATGATATGCAAGTGCCTAATCTAAGTGCAATCGATAGAGATAACGAAGAGTTCACAATGTGATGTGCAGGTTCTTACCTCTCATCTTATTACCCCTTTCGCTTCTAAATCACAAACAAATAACAACTATGCTAAGCTAGCTAATTCTACCTAACCTATCCCTATGGAGCGAGATTATTATTTTAATGATGAGTAATGTAATGTAAAAACATGTATAAAGAATATTACAGATAGCTATTCATAATTCATAATACATGAGTGCACATAGGAAGATAAATAAAGAGATAGCTCATTGTTAGTTAAACCATTCATTACTCAATATACTGCATAAGTTTCATAAAAATAACAAGAAACCATTCATAACATGGAATTAATTCATAAATCAGAACGATTTCACAGTTCGTAGAATAAGCTGAAACTCAAATAATTTGACATTCAACCAATCTACAACATGCATTTGAGACTTCACAGCTCCCTCTCCAGCAGAAAATATGGCTTCTTTATTATAAAAGGAAGTAGTTCTTCTTATAATAAACTTCACAAAAAGATAACATGCAAAATCTCCCCACTAACATCTACTTCACCTCTACTTATACAAAAACAAAAATGACTCCTGAGTTGCCCTCCAACCTTTTGGGCTTCCTCGACTCTTCCTTTACAAAAAATTGTCCTCTAGTGCATGCAATTAGAAAGGAATAAATACAAAATATTAAATAATCTTCAGTTTGTGAATAAGACAAACTAAGTGGGCCCAGTTGGTGTCTTAACAAAAACGCCCCAAGCTTGTGCTTGTTCACTGATGACCCGATACTCTGCGGGTTCCAATACACGAATTGCCACCTCATGCTTCGACAACTGAGATTCAATTTCCTTCACCTTGGGTGCACTCTGACTCAAATATTCTTCCAGCTTGAGTTTGTGACCTGATGCTTGTATAGTCAAAATCTTGATGTCTTGTTCACTAACAGCTTCGATCCTGGATATGCTTTCTTCTCCTTTTTTGCAGCCTCTCTTGCAAATTCTTCAGATGTTCTTCCCTGAATGGGAAAACTTGATCTGGGGAGTCTGTTAGAATCATGCCTTGATTATGAACCAGATGTATGCCTTTGTAAAATTCAACACACTTTTCAATAGTTTTCTCAATGGCGGTGTTTAATCTGACCGCTATTCTACAACCAAAATTTAGTATGGCTACTTCCATCTTAAGACTTCCTGCACATTTCTGAGGCATGTTACCTCGAAAGGTAGAATGGGTTTTTATCCATGCTAACTAATTTTTTACAAGCTCTACTACATCCGATAATATTCTTAAGTTTAGGTGGAAAACAGAAGTCCTACTTGAACATGCATGGCACTTTTTTGGCATCTAGAATATATAATGAATATATAAGTTGTTTCAAATGTAGAATATATCATGAATATATAACCTTTTATCAAACTCATATTATTGATTCTTGTCAAATGGAGTATTTTTTATTTAAGTTATTATTTTAATTTTATGGTGGGTTTTAATAAGAATATAGTAAAAAAAATTGGTAAAATTTATTCAAATAAAACATACTGATTTAATTTTATTATAAACTAATTATATCCATGGACATTTTTATTTGAGATTTGGGATGTACTCTCTAGATTGATTCTATGGATAACTCATAGCGGATGAATGAATAGCCAATAACCAACAGTTCATGGCAGATAACTAAAAAAATGTGAGAAAAAAAAAATAATATAAAAAATAACTAATAATTTTAAATGAATAACATGAAGAATGTGGATGATACACAATTAAACCTGTTCAATTAAAAGAATATGAAAGATAAAAAAGTAGTTCCAAATTATCTTTCATTTTATAACTATCTCTCAAACCATTTAATCTCTAACCACTTGATCTAACCACAAAATATGTAGATAAGCTGATACTATTATACAATTAATTAAAATAAATGTTTGATCACTATAATAATATATAGGAGTTAGCTTTCTACGTGACCATTTGCACCGATCAGACGACTTGGCTCGCGTGAATTGTCACATCACGCATTGTTGGTCGTCCGATTGGTGCAAATAGTCGGTAGAAAACTAACTCCTAATATATATATATACATATTCTTAATGATATATATCATAACATAATAAAATCAAAATATCTATTAAAGTAACCATAAAATATATTACTAACTTGTAAAATGAATCTTTTCTCGGCTCATTGTTCCAAATCAGTGACGACTGGAAAGACACTAAACCATTGTTAGATATTTTAAAGGGAATGGTAGAAACCTAAAGGGACAAAAGAAAGTAGTTGCCATTACTGATAGACTGCTGATCTCATCCACATGATCATACTACGCACGAAAAATTAGGGTTAGGCTGGAAAACACTTGAAATTACTATTTTAACGTTAAAAAAAAGTTGCAAATGTGAATAGTGAATAGTGTGTTGTTTAGTGAATGTGTTTTTTTTCTACGAAATCTTCGTATGTGACCAATCTTCTTTATGTGACAACGATGGGGGTAGTTGCATAAGTGGATATTTTGGGATGATAATTGATGGGGGTGGTGGGAATGGGGGCCGAGTCAAGGATGTCGGTGGGATTATGGAAGTATTTTGATATTCACGTCCATGGGTATAAAGGATTGAAGAGATTCTCCAGCAGAAGTCACGGTGGATTTGATGTGGAAGTAGGAGATTTGAAGTATGCTCCGTCGCATTCCTTCTTAAGGGTGGGTCATGTCATCTATTTTCTTCACATGATCATTTAAAATCATGTTTGGTTCGAATGGTCAGTTCTATGTGCATACTGATAATGTCATGACATAGGGTATAGGGTATAGATTTTAAATATCCTAACATCAAGTAGTAATTGTTATGTCTCCGACAAGGGGATATATATGAATCGGTCAAGTCAATTATTTGGACTAATTTGTAGCAACTTCAATAAAAACATATAATTTTTGCTATAGTTTGTATCAATTATTTTTGGGGAATTATTTAAATTTTGATTTATCTTACTTCCTATTGGTTTATATTGGTGACATAGGTGTGGGACTTTGTGCCCCAAGACCCGGCGGCGGGTTAACGTGAACAGCATTAACTTAGTTTTTTCCTTGATCATACATACATGCCTATTGCATGCACCTTTCCGTAGCTGATGCACGGATTAGTATTCAATGCAACACCTTAATACATGGTTAGGAAATGAACCTTTCCCTGCCCGAGCAAAGTCGCCCAGACACACATCAAGTCAAGCGCATATCAACTGCCACGCGGCCATTGAAAAGAAATGGAGGGCCATTTTATGCCCGAGTTAAAAAAAAATGTAGTTGGTAGCTATTCTAGATTATTTTTTATATATCTGAAACGAAGGTGCCCGAAAACCATTTCTTTTTTATAAAAAATAAATGAAAGTCTTTCCTACAAATCGGATAGAATTACCTCAAGAATCGAGAAAATGCATACAATAATTTCAGATTGCATGTACATTAATTTCAGAGTGCATGTCTGTTCTATTTGCTTTTGCTAAAGAAAAACAAGTTGAAGAGCTTCGAATGTTGGGTAGAGGGTATCCATTTGTCTAATTATGAAATCTAAATGTGATTGGCAAATGATATTTGAAATTGAATAATTATGAAATGATCTACATAAGGCTAGCTGGCCTCTGTTCTGAAAAAATGGTTCATTTTATGGAGTGCCACAACGATGAAGTACTTATTATTACCATCTGTACTGTTTCTCACACACAATCTTCATTTTCTTCTTTTGTTACGCTGGCTTCGGTGTTAGGTTGCTTGCTCTTCAACTATAGACTTAGAAGGCCGAGGAAGATCAGTTGCTTGCTTGCTCGTTACCTGCAAACTATGAAGAGGGAAGGAAGGCCGGTGACTGAAGCAGTCAATCACTTCGTTTACTGGCACGATGGAAGAAGCTGGGAAGTTCCCGCAGGTGACTTTGACAAGCGTCCAGTTTGGCCTTGCATTGTCCAGAGAAATTGTAAGTGGACGCACTGAATGGAGAAGAATAATTGACAATTGGGTTCTTGTTTACAGCAATTCTGAGGCAAATAATCTATTTTAACTCCGTTAAAACTCATTTTCATGCCAATTCAGTTGGAAACCAGCTTTGAAGTTCAAATGTAAAGAATGTGTATGTATGTTATTCAAGTTAAACAAAACATAGCACTTGTTTTTACTTTTTTTGGTTGGGATTACACTTTTAACTAGTTATCAGCCTTAACGACTCTCTCATCCTTGGTAATGAGCTTATAATTTTCTTGTTTTGAGCATTGAAGACTCTCAACAAAACCTAAGGTGGGGTTTGGCTTGGGGTGGGCTGGTATGAAGGGGGTTTAATAAACTTGTTTGAGCCATTCATGAACTGAACTGTTTTCCTGGGAAAGTTGCCATCCGATAGCTAAATAATTGACATTGTACGGGAAAGCGCTCTTTTGTTGAAAGACAGAAAACAGGCATAATCCAGGTTCATTTTTCCCAAAGTAGCGTCATGCAGAAAATTGCTAATTCAACAGAATTACCAATTCCACAGTAACTCTAAAAATTACGGTTATTGTACCTTCTCCTGAAGTTTCCAAGAAATTTAAATTTTTTAACGCCATCTTCATCTTCTAGGTTGTTGAAAAAAGGACTAGCCTTGCTTGTTGCAGTACGAATGTGAAGGATGGTGACGCCATTGTCACAGATAGTTTAGACTACAATACTCATTTTTTTTCAAGTTTTTAAAATTTATTTTCTGTTCATTCTATGTTCAATACCAATGGCTGAAAATCAACATAAGACTAAACTCATATCAAATTCAAATTTTTTAACGCCATGTTCATCTTATAGGTTGTTGAAAAAGGAAGGCAAATAATCTATTTTAACTCAGTTAAAACTCATTTTAATGCCAATTCAGTTGGAAACCACCTTTGAACTCTAAATGTAAAGAATGTGTATGTATGTTATTCAAGTTACAGCTCGCTTCCGTGTAGATAAAGAGGATTAATAGGAGATAGGGCACCCTTTCAAGTCCGAGAGAAGACAGATTGCAGGGGAAAGCAAAGGCGAAGGGTTCAAATTTGGAGAAATGGCACCAAATTTGGCTTCAAATTTGGAATTACTTGTGCAAATGAAATTGCACCGATTGTTTTGGAATTGGATCATTGGAAAATAAATTTTCAAGCTATACAGGTTTAAATCTTTAAAACAGTCCCGTTAAACTTTAGTTAATTGTAATATGGGAGATTCTTTCAGCATTGCAATGTCATATTAGTACCCTATGGTACTATGGGAGTAGTAGTACTATTTTTCTTCTTGTTTCTTTATCATGTCCTCATAGTTTGTCTGATCATTTTGGTAATTTGTTGCTTGTTATTTATTGTCAAGGCATAAATTCCCATCAATCCTAAGCATTTTCTATGGTTCTCTAAGAATGCATTTATTTTTATTATGATTCATAATTTTGAAGTTTGGTTCCTTGATTAATGTTTTTATTGTTAAGACATGAGAATGGCAAGCATAGTATATTTTCAACCAATTTGTATAAGATATGTAGGTCTTGAAGTTGATTTCTTGAATCCTTAGTAAAACTTTTTGGCATTTGGTTGATGTTATTGCGAACTGCACATAGTATTCGTTATTCAGTCTTCTTCATGGAATTCTTCATATCTTTATGAATTTATTAAACTGGGTTTGGCATTATTAGTTATGTTCTCATACAGGGGTGCATTATGCTAACATTGAGAATGTGTGTTGCAATACTTGTTGAGCATGTTTCCTTTGGGATGCATGTGGCCATAAAGTTTGGGGTCACCGCTATATTTTTTTTTTGGGGTTTTGTGAATGTTCTTGTTGCTGTCACCCTTAATAGTATATGAGTCGGCTTCTCGTAGACTGCTTACATGCTCATTTTGCACATTTCTCCTTTTCAGTGACATGCTTGGATTTTACTATTTTAGCATTCTTGAAGAGACTATATTTTGTTTTATGTTACTGGTAGTTTTAGACTATAGTTTAGAGTTTTTTTTTTGCACGCTTCTCTCTTTTTCAATCACATGCTCGAATTTTAGCATTCTTCAAGAGACCATATTTTATTTTATCTTAGTTGTAGACTTGTAGTTGTAGTCATTGGATTAAGCATGTTTCGGCTGTTGATTTTAAGATGCAGAGCTGTACTAGTCCCATCCGCTACCATTGGTCATGTGTGGAAATTGGCATAGTATTTTCCATATTTTTTTCCTTCTTGCAACTTTGCAGTTTGCACACAATTATGTGCTTTTAACAAACATTACATTGCTAGTGTGCTTGGAAATGGATTAACTCCAGAGATATAGAATTTCTGTGTACTGTTATTTTATTGATTGCATTACAGCCCTTGGAAGTTCTAGAATATTTTGAACAAGCACTGCCAGATAAGATCCTTTCTCGTTTAACTTTCTGGGCTTCTCTATTCTTCAACTACTTGATAAAGCATCAATACTTTGTTATTGATGATTAATTAGCTCTAGGCATATTAGTGTAAATTTTATGTTTATGTTCACATGTCATTGTTCATGGTGGATTTGGCAAAGGTGAAATGATAAAGCTCTTGTTTTGTGCCAGTTAATCCTATGGATGAGTCTGCTTCAAGTTAAAGCAATTACTTGAAATAAGTTTTTGGAGCCCTCATGTTACTTTAGTTGGTAGACACTGCCAAGAAACTGCACAAGAGCCAAAATCCACTTAAAACACCCGTGGCATCCAAGTATTAGCCTCATTTTAACTCATTTGTAGCATGATCTAGTCCATGAAGCATATCATAATTGGCATTATATAGGACATAAATTGTAGTCATGTTTCAAATATCAGTTTAAAATGGAGTAGCATATTTATTCATTAGCAACATGATCCAGATTATATTGCAAATGATGTTATCATTATTGTAGAAATATTCTCCGTTGAAGTTTAAAGAGGATTTTTAAGGTTTTGTTTCAAGGTTAGTGATGAAAATCAAAGAAAAGAATAAAAAATAGATTTTTCTACAGTTTTTGTTTAAATGTTAAGCTTCAATGCCTATATGGGAAATGTCAAAATCCCGATATCAATTTTTTGTAAAGTTATATATGCCAAGATGATATGTGGCTTTCAAATGGATTTAGAGCATGATAAATATTTAACCAATAACTATCATTTGCAATAGCTACTATTTGTGAGAAGCTGGTGCACATATTTGCTCCATTGAATTCCAAAATATGACTTCTGGAAATGCATTGTTGTGCTCATGGACAACTTTATTTTCTTGTTTGATGACTATTTAATGGAATTCATCAACTAGTGGATTTTCACTAAAGGAGCTTCTGAATGAAGAGGAGCCGGCGATTACAGAAAAGAAAAAAAAACAGAGGGTGTAACCATGGATTTCAGAAAGATGAATATTGCTTGCTGTAATGGAAATTGAGCAAAGATAGATATTTTAATTTATTAGTTCGATGTTCAACTATGGTCAAATGCCATTAAATTTCCTTCTAGGCTCCTTCAACATTATCAAAATGTTTGCATTAATTCAAACATCCTCAAACTTATGTTTGTCCATAAAGTTGGCGCTTTCATTAATGACTTTATACATTAAATTAGTGTTCAATCAACATATATGACTTTTTTTAAGTGCATATGCTCAATACTTATTTTAACATAATCATTTGATGTTTCAAGAGGAAAACCACATGTTTTAATGGTTAAGAAGATACATGTTAGGTCTATTCAATTGTACATTACACAAAACTATATTTATGTTGCAGGTGTATTTATTTCAACATTTAAAGTGAATTAGAGTTTTATTTTTTTTAATTTTTTATTTATTTCGATAGTGGATTAGAATTTTATGATTTATAATTTTTTATTATAAATGAATAGGATGAAAACAATTCGAATATTCTTCATCGCTATTATTAGACTTATTATTTTATATATTACAAAAAAACATATTTCTCTCCTAATAATATGTTTACAAGTATGTCGAATATATATATATATATATATATATATATATATAATAAAGATATATTTAGTGAGGAAAATTTTCTTTTTCTAATCTGGGTTTAAATTTTATTTACTAAAAAGGATAATCCAATCCTTTATTTGATCAATAATAAATTAATTAATTAAAATATAAAAATAAAAGTAGCATTATGAATCTATATAGAAATTGCAATGATAAATGATTTACCACCTTTTTTGTGCCATTCACTTGCCATAAACTAACGCATTTCTATGTATTTCTATAAGTCCAAGTGGTTGAGCTACACCTTAATGTTCATGCAATTCAATTTAGATTGTGTGTTTCATTGGGAAAGTCCTCAAAATTCCAAGGAAATACCCCTGGAAGCTCCAATGACTATCTTCAAGTGTTGTTGTCGCATGCCCCTCAATAACTGCCACATGTTCCAACAACCCATTTCTATTTCGAAGGTTGGAAAGAATAAGTGGAAGTGAAATTTTAGTAAATGCAATATTAATAAATCGTAGTTTAATTTGTTTTTTCTAAAGTTAAATAAATTTTGAAATATTCTTAAAATAAGAATAAAATTAAAAAAAAAATGTGGGAAAGATGTTACTTAAAATATTGTTTATATAAAAAATATGTTTTTCTTAAAATGTATATCCACATCAATTGGCATTTACAAAAAAATTGGTTACAATATTAATCTTTTCAACATTTTATCATTAAAATTAAGATTAATTAGGATATCAACCACACTCATAAGTGAAGTCAAAATATTTTGGCATGTCATATATCTGAAACATGCATATACAACATTGACAAAGACTCTTCATTCTATATTTCTGTCTTCTCATCGGGGACATTGCCACCTCGTGGCTCTTGTATATCATAGTATATAGTAGGGGTGTTATATATATATATATATATTTTATTTTGAAATATCCTTTATAGAAATATAATTTTTAATATGATCATCAAGTCTTGGAAGAAAAGGGAATGATATTGAGAGTTGCGTCCATATTATGACTATTAAAACGATTGAATATATAGATTCTTTCTTGTGTATGTTATATGCTATTGTAAGCAAAGATGGTTTTATGGGATGTGTTTCCAATTTGAATATCAGAATGAATGTTTTAACGGATACAATTTCAGGTAGAGGTTAAAAATAATTATTAAGTTAGTGAAGAATTATGAATTTTCGTTGAAACCCTCAGGTAGATAGGGCCTAACTCGGTGTAAACATCGAGTGAGGCCTCTGTATAGCCACCCGGGGATTTGACCCCAAGTCCTTATACTTGCATAAACATCTAACAGCTCTCAACCACTTGAGCTAACCCACTAGGCTTAAAATACATATATACAACTTGTATAGTGAAACTATAATTTTTCTCTTATCCAATATAGGGCACTTGGGATGAAGTTTAGCTAAGTTTTCTTGGGTAGTGTTATCTCCCAAAATAAATTTATTTTGCCAGTATGAAGAATTTGATTTATGTAATGAAATATCTGAAGATGCCTAACAAATTGAAGGTCTCTGTTTTTTATGTGGTTGAAAAATTTGGAAGTTTTAGCTTTCGGTGGCTTAGGCGAGGCTTGTAATAGCTCATTAGCCACTGAAAAGATATGTTTTGGCGGCTAAGGGTTGAATGCGGGATAAAGGTAAACCACCAAAAGAGGCCCGAGCAAGTAGAATTAAATCAACACTTTTGGTGGCTTAGGCGAGACTTCAAATGACTCATTAGCCACCGAAAAGTGTTGCTTTCGGCAGCTTAGCAATAAGACCAAGAAGGATTTTAACTACTGAAAGCAGGCAGCAAGCAATATTAGTAAAGGTGGTTTCGGTGGCTTAGGCAATACTCGGAACAACTCATTAGCCACCGAAAGGTGATGCTTTGGACAGCTTATCAAACAATTCAGCAAGGATTTTAACCATCGAAAGCAGGAAGATAAGCGTCGAGGAAAGAGTGCTTTCGGTGGCTTAGGCAAAAGCTCAGAAATTTCATTAGCCACTGGTAGGACAGGTTTTCGGTGGGTTTTCGGCAGTTAAACGAGTTTTTTGGCGAGGCCACTATCCGCTGAAAGCAGGATTTCACCGCGAAGCTGGGATAATAGTTTGGTGGCTTAGGTGAAAGGGATATCATTTCATTAGCCACCGAAAGCTATCTTTTTGGCGGGTTGTAGACAAATTCAGGAATATTATTAACCACCAAAAAGTCAAAAGAGGAAAACGGTTATAAAACAATCAAATCACACCTCGTCAGCAAGATGAGTAATCAGTGGAGGGCGCGAAAAACCACCAAAATGACTTGAGCCTGCATAACCGTGTGTGTAAATAAGTTAAAGAGGTTGTTATAGAACTGGAAAAGGACTGATAGGATTGGAAACCCTCATTTTTATTCCACCTATCAAAAAGAATAGCAGAAATCCCACCGAGTACCCAAGCTGATGTGTCATATGATTACTTGGGAAAGGAGATCGAGAGGATCAACTGCTGCCATCACCTTATGATCTCAGCATCCATCATGACAGCACAAACCCTCATAATCAATGCCAAAGGACTCCAACACATTTTACTTTCAAGCTTATCATTCCTCTCCACCAAGAAATCCATCTCTGAGGAAGTAGCCTGCTAGCATACTGTATACAAAACTGAGAATTATTTTGCAGGTACCCAAGAGAGGAACTCATCAAGATGAAGAAGGGAGGGCCTGCTCTTAGGTAGGAGCTAGGAGATATCAGTTATTTGGAAGCACATCTAGAGGTCTGTAAACTCTTCCAAGAGGTTGGCTGCTACAAGTTTTGTGAAAAGATACAAGGCTCCCATCAGCATGTAGTTGAGGTGTTTTCCTTCTCATTTGATGGTTCAAAGGCAATTATAGGCAAGGAGTAATTTCACATAGATGAAACCCTAATCACTGAAGTAACTCAACTCCCTTACACAGGAGAAAAATGGTTCAAGACCACCATACCAAAACATGTAGAATTCAGTTCTTACCTAAAGCCTGAACATAGAGGAATGGTGTGGAAGAAGAGTGTGCCATCATCCTGGTTGGAAGAAAGGTGGCAACAACTGTTGAAGGCCATTGTGGTTTACCTAACATGTGAAGGAAGATATAACAGAGCCATGATCTACCATTTCAAGATAATGAACCACTTCATAGGTAAAATCCCACTCAATTTACCCTTTTACTTACACAAAAGTTTGGGAAAGATGGCACACCAAGTGAAAGCCTAGCCAACCAATATTGCTAGAAGACTATCTCACGATGGAATTATCCAACTGTTGATCCAAGAGTTGCTGAAAATAAGGAATATGGCATGGCCTTATTTTCTGTTTTGGAATGGATTTGAGACAGGCCTTCAGCCAGAAGAGAAAGGGAAGTCTCCTGCCAAGAATTACAGCACACCAAGGAGTGGGAGAACAAGGAGGAGGGCCATATCTCCAACAGCAGCAGCAGAACAACCTCCCTCCTCATCCAAGGCCAAGAAGGTAAAAAGGAACTTGGACTTCAATGAGAAGGGCCAGGAGGTTGAAACACACAAGGAGAATATTCTAAATGTACACTACTCAGATTCTGAAGAACTTGCTCGATGTGTTCACAGCAAAGAAAATATCTAGTGTAGTATTAGTCAGGTACATCAAGGAACAAATCATTTGGCGATACATCATGGTATCAACCATCTCAGATGAATCATCACTCAATAGCTTCAGGTTGAATGCCATAAGTGTGGCCATGGCCTTGCAGTCCATCATCCCAAACCTCTTCAAGATCTCGACTGCATACTTCCCTTGTCCAGGGAATATTCCATATGTACTCTGCCACACCTCCATGCCTAAAAAGTAGTGCATCATACCCAAGTCCTTCATCTTGGACTCGGAAGCAAGTCTTATTCTTTCATCTTTAATGAGTTCTTATTTTCCTGTCAGGAACAGGTCATTGACATATAACAAGAGCATCACTGGTCTTCCGCCTTCAACCTTGAAGAAAAGGTTGGAATATTCTTTACTCTTAGTAAATCCTAGACCCATCTGTCACATGCCCCAATTTGCAAAAATGATTTTATGTTGTTGAGGAACATTATGTTATATTTTATGTTAAACTTTGTAATTAATGACCAAGTGGGGTCAAGGATAATTTAATGTATTACAGAATATTTTATTAATAAATAAATAAAAGATGAGACAATAGCTTAGGGAAGTTGTTAAATGAGTGTTTACTGGTCACTTGGTGGAGGAGACTGGGTTGATAGTATATTGACAAGTGGAAGCATCCTCAAACTACTTCTAGCTGTTGCAAGTGGCAACTTCCCTATATTTGTTGTCATGATTCCCCAAGAAAGTGGAACATGAGCAGGTGGCTCATTAAGTAAAAACTGACCGAAAAGTCCTAGGCATTGATATAAAAATTCCCATTGAAGACAGCTAAGGCTGCTCATTCTGTACTTGTGATCATTCTGAGTGAATGAGGTGCACTTGTGAATTCGATGTGAATTCGATGGAGGGGACTAGCTAAAGTAAGTTTGAGGGGCTAAGTGATGAAGACTGAACTTGTGCAGCTATTCTAAGCTGAAGTTCTTACTGCTGCAAGCAGGACTGAGTTACTGCTAAACACTCAGTGGAATTGTATAGGATTTCAAGACTACATTTCTCACCCAGTACTCTACCAGGAGGATCAGGAGACAGGCTTGGGGGTCCTAAGAAATTGCAGACTAGCTTTTCTCCAGGAGTTGGTTGGGAGGAACAACCTCCTTAAGCTATTGTCACCTCATCTATTTAACAAGTTCTACTTTTTTATGTTTAGTTATTATTTTATTCATTGTTTTAGAAAAGTTTAAGCGTTTATCAAGATTAGTATATTGTTATTTTATCATTGTTAACGAAAAATAAAGAACATTTGTTTTTACTACAAAAGTTAGTAATTAGTATATTATGATTAAACAGTAGAGATATTGCTAAGTTAAATGATAGATAGGAAAATTACCAAACTATATTTTTCCACGCCTTTTACAAGGCAGTACTCTAGTACAGCAGGTATGATTAGTTTAGATAAGTAGATTTCATTAAATTTGAATGTAGATGTAAATAATTACTTCTATAGTTTTATGTAATTTATTTATAGGATTATGTAATTTCGAATCACTTGCTCTTGGGTCATTTTTTACTTAATGAGCCACCTGATCTTGTTCTACTTTCTTGGGGAATCATGACCACAAATATAGGGAAGTTGCCACCTGCAACAGTTAGAAGTAGTTTGAGGATGTTACCACTTGTCAATATACTCTCAACCCAGTCTCCTCCACCAAGTGACCAGTAAACACTCATTTAATAGCTTCTCTAAGTTGTTGTCTCATCTTTTATTTATTTATTAATAAAATATTCTGCAATACATTAAATTATCCTTGACCCCACTTGGTCATTAATTACAAACTTTAACATAAAATATAACATAATGTTCCTCAATAACATAAAATTGTTTTTGCAAATTGGGGCATGTGACATACACACCCCCTTAATTTATAACATCATCCTCGATGTTATTTATTCTTCGTCCTCAGAATTTCCCTGGAATAGAATTGGATATGTATCATGTATATGAATTTCCAATTCCTAGATGGATTCTTCTGAACTAAGGTGCTTCCATTGCACCTTCACCTGACCAATGGTGCGATTCCAAAGTGAGATCTCCCTCCTTTCGAGGATACAATCCAGTTCCACCAGAAAATATTCTTCAGGTTCCACCTGCACATCATTCTAGTTAATAACGTGAATAGCATCATGTACATATTTTTTAATACATAATATGAAAAACATTGTGAACTCTTAAGTTTGGCGGTAAAGCTAAGTGATATGATACCTTTCCTATCCTAGACAGTATTTCAAGATGTCTGCAATATTGGGGTTCTAACTTAGCAAAACTACCTAACCTCATAGAACTCTTTTTTGGTCTCACCTTAATAAAAACATGTTCACCTACCTGGACCTCCTTTGGAGTTCGTTTAAGATCTGCTTGGATTTTCTGTCTATCTTGCGCAACTTTCAAGTTACCTTGTACCTCTTTTACAATTAACTCCATCTCCTTTAATAATTCAGGTCCTAATACTAGCCTATCAACTGGATTACTCCAAGAGATGGTGGTATTGCATTTCCTTCCATACAAAATTTCAAAAGGACTATATCTGGCTGAAGCTTGATAATGATTATTGTAAGAAAATTCTACCAGGTGTAAGTAATCTTCACATTTACCTAGCTGCTCATTTACATACATTCTAAGCAGATCCTCCAATACATGATTTACTCTTTCAGTCTGTCCATCTGTTTGAGGATGGAAAGAGGTACTAAAGGATAATGTAGTATTTAATCCTTTAAATAAAGACTTCCAAAAGTTTCCCATAAACTTAGGGTCTCTGTCTGAAATTATTACCTTCGGTATTCAATGTAACCGAAAAATTTGTTTTAAGACATCAGCAATATTTGTAGCTTTATAAGTAGTATTTATAGGTATAAAATGAGCTTCTTTACTCAATTTATCAAAAACTACCATTATTGAGTCATTTAAGTTTTGATTTCTAGGTAGTCCTGTGATAAAATCAAGTCTAATTATCTCCCACTTCCAGATAGGAATAGGAAATGGTTGAAGTAGCCCAGCTGGATGTTGATTTTTAGTATTTAATTGCTGACATTCGAAGCACTTAGCAATGTATTCTGCCAATTTATTTTTCACATTTGGACAGAAATAATCCTTTCTTAGCATGGTTATGGTTTTGGAATCACCTCCTTGCATGTTGGATTACCTCGTATAACATGGTTAACTGAATAGAGGTCAGAACTGTCTATGTCCTTTTTAATGTTGTGTGCTTGAGTGTGCATAGTTTCCAGCCATTAAAATAGATTCAAACTATAGGTACGAGTTTTCTCTTCTTCCTAATAGTTCATATAGATTTCTTATTAAATGAAGGGTTTATAAGCTAGAAGGAAAATCTGTATATAGTATATGCTTGTTGTAGTTAGGATTATTTTTCTTACAAATCCTTTAAGAGAATCTAGGTTTATTTTGTTTACCAACCTTAAAACCTGATTTTATGAAGTAGATATTATGCTACACGGTGTCTGGTTTACTTAACCATGATTACCTAGTTAGAAAAATATAGGTTATATTTCCTAGTATTTGTTTTAGATTGTCACATATTATTTTATTAGATTTCAAAACCACAGGACAAATATGGTCTCTATTATTTCAGTATTACTCTTTTTATCATCCATATCTTAAATTCAGTCTTCTCTGTAACGGTGTAATTTTCTAATAGGGTCTAGATTATTTAACATAGCTAAATTCCTGGTTATTGTTCAAACTTAGATGCAAAATTAAAACAGAGTTCAATTAAATATAAACAAAACTTATAAAACTTAAATTATCAAGCGCTGGAAGATTTCATATTGTCAGCATATAAGCTTACTTCATTTACTTAAAATTCGTTCTTAAAATAGAATTATAAAAAATACCTTACAGCCTTCCAACTAAATATTAAATATATGTTAAAATCAAATATATCCTAAATAGTGTTCATAGACTTGAACATAATAAAATACCATTTATATGCTAAAACATAAACGATTACAACTTCAATTATAAAACCCTCTACACAAGAGCCAATCATTGAAACCTGTTAAGGTTTGGTCGTAGGAAGAAGTAACCTTAAACAATTATCTCAAATCTATAAACCAAACACCAAGAACCAAATATATACATAATATAAACCAATTCATTAACCAGGTCATAATCCATTTAAAAACCCAGGATCAAATCCTATCAGCATCGTTGCCAAAACAAAAACACAACGCTACGTTAACACCAGTCCAAGTGTAAGGACAACCCAGGATCGAATCCTGTAGGAATCAATAATAAACACCAAGGTATTAACATTGTAACACATAGTGAAGGGTTCACATTATAGGCTACCCACAAAAGTTTCAACACAAACCTATAGTTAAAACCAAATATGAGATACACTAGAAAAACCAAATACACGGAGATATAAATCAAACACTATATTTATCGGCTGTGTATTCACTAAGGGCCGAGTCATAGCTTCCAAAACTCACGATTGTAAACCTCAACCTTAAACACTATTTAAAGGTAGAGCCAGGCTCATGGCCGTGAGGTGAAACCTCAACCCATAATCAACATTAAATTATACCCAACGAATATAATGCTGAGAATGATAATTAAACCGTACTATCAATGCATATATAGTCACAAACTTAATACACATAGAAACCGTATGTGCAGTAGTATGCCAAGCTAATGCACGTAATAAGAAACCCCAACCACAATAACAATCCATACAATCCACAAATACTATACATAAAAAATAAATTAACACATGCACGATTTACATAGTTCCATTGCAAGCAATGACACTATAATGCCAATGAATTCGCATCATTTTAAATCCAAACACAGAGCTATACCATTAAAACATTAAACCCACACGATTGAAATACAAACAAAAATTTATTTACAGAGCCAAGTCTTCATCTAGATAGACACGACTCACCCAAAGTCTTTACACTTAAAACTTCATAGGAAAAGATAATTACAGTCAAATCTCTCATATGCCCAAACCATACAAAGGACCCAAACCAACTATCAAAGTCTATATATTAAGTAAAATCACACAGAGATAAACCCTCCCAAACTAGAGTGCAATAGTATGTCACACATACACACAGAGGTAAAGGCCTATGCATTTTCGCAGGGCTTACCTGCTTAAAGGGTTGCACAGACCTTCCCAAGAGCCACCAATAAATCACATTTTGAATCACCCCTCTCACATGCAAAACAAAACATGCAGAGCTATGAGGAGTATATAAGCCTCAACAAAGTAAAACAACCAAAACAACGTTGAAAAATCACGTTCAGAGCATACTTGTCAATGAAAGGGAAGACTGTTTCTCCATGTAACATAGACACCTGAGAGCCAAAACCACATAGACAACTAGAGGAACAAAACCAAATGAATCACATCCACGACCAGACCATCATATGAGGCTCATTTCCCATGCTTTCCTAGCAGCATTAAAAGTGCCACCCTGTCCTCCAGTACCAATGAAATCCAAACCCACATTTCTATAGTTAAGCCCACGACCCATAGTTTTCTCCAAGAATTTCTCACAAAGTTTGACATGACATATAAATCAAGCCTTACACCCTAGGATTTATACCTTGAAAAAATTACACGTTATAAACTGAATATCAAAGTGGATAAGATATCATAATAATAATGATGACCATAAAGACTTCGGTCATACACTTTCAACTCTGCATAAACATAGAAAGTAGGAACAGCAAGGTCAGGACTTTATTCCTCTTATTCTCAGTATGAATAGGATAGTGTAACATAGTTATCTTGTTGTAAGATGTTGTTACTTTTCACTGTCGTAGATAGATTCTGCCGATAAGATAACCTGCACAAAAGAGGAAGTCTTCATTGGTTCGTAATGAACTAAGTAAACCCCATAAAAGCAAGAGGAACCTTTTTACCTCTTCAACTGGTCCCTCAAGGGATACAAATCCCACCACTCCACCCTCTGATAGTTAAAGGAAAGTCAGAACTTTTAATAAATAAAACTTTAAATAAAGTGCAAGACATATAAATAGGAAGTAGGAGATAACTGAACTAGTATATGCAAATGTATGCTAATAGTAAACACCAGCAGAGTAATCATATAAAAAAACCAAGTAAAATAACATAGTGCATAAACACATCAACATTACATAGGAAAATACATAAAAAGGGAAAGGAAGGTTATGACACTTAGATCTAGTAAGCAATGACAAACATATTCTGCAAAAGATAAATTAATGCCCATGATAGGTAGCATTTAACTATCCTACAATTTTGTTTTCAAATTTTGGGGACATTACAAGTGGTATCAGAGCCTAGTTTCAGCACTAAGTGACCTAATGGGCATTCCAAACATTCGTTGCAGAAAATAAATTATGTATTTGAAATTTTGTTAACTAACATAAAATTTCTTGTTATTAAAAATTTTACATTGCAGGATTCAAAGAATAGTTCAAATCATGAACACGGAAGAAGAGAACAGTCATCAAGGAAAATTGAATACCCCCACACGTGAAGAAGAACTGGTGGTTGAATAAATTATGATATACTGAAAACCATACAAAGTCTACAAGCATGCTTACAGAGTTTCAAGGATGATAATATGAATACAAGAAAAGAGAAGCAAACAACTAATGAATCTTTACCGCGGAACATGACGAGAGGAAGCCCTCCTAGACAACCTACTCATTCAACCAACAAGTTCAAGAAAGAGTTTTATCATAAACGAGCTAACAGCCCAAAGGAAGAAGGAAAATAAGAACACGCTCTTGAACCTACAGAAATAGATTATCATAGTATTTCTAGTGATAATTCCCTTTCTCCTTGCAGAAAGAAATAGAGGAATGATGACAACCTCTAAGGAGAGTTCAAAAATATAAGAGCCACAACATATGAAGGAGAGATGAACACCGGGGAAAAAGATGAAGAATGGCTTCTCAGTATGAGCAAATGCTTCTGAGTGCACAACTGCTCTAGTGAGATGAAATCCCGTCTAGACATCTATAATTTAAATGGAGAAGTAGCTAGATGGAGGAGAGACATAAAGTGTACCAAGAAAGAGGAAGTAAGAGAAATACGATGGAGTAACTTTCACAAATTTTTTTAGGAAAAATACATGTCTGAAAGATTCTTTGATGGGGAGGTGAAATAATTTCATGAGTTAAGAATGGGTTCCATGACCATGGATGCTTTCATCGACATATTTTTGGATCTATTACACTACGTACCTTATATAAAGGATGATAAAGTGAAAATACAATAGTTTTTAGGATGTCTTCCTCCCAATTTCAAGAGATAATTGAATTTGACATTCCTAAGACTCTGGATACTACCCTACACAAATATAGGATTTGCTATGAGCATAGACAACTGAGGTAGGAAAACATCAACAAAAGTAGAGACAGGTCTACTCCCTATGATTGATGACTTTTTCAATCAAGTAGAAAGAGCCAATATCTTTTCGAAGATCAACCTGCATTCCGAATACCATCAGGTACGAATCCACGATGAGGATATTCATAAAACCACCTTTGGTACAAGATACAACTAGTACGAGTTTGTAGTAATTCCTTTCGGGTTGACCAATGCACCCATGAACTTTATGTGTATGATGAACAATATCTTCAGTAAATACCTGGATAAATTTGTATTGGTATTTATAGGCGACATCCTAGTTTACTCTAAGAGTAAAGAGGAACATGAGGAGCATCTCTGCATAGTACTATAGGTGTTATGGGAACACCAACTATACGCTGAGTTTAGTAAATGTTATTTTTACAAACCACATATACAGTACCTAGGTCATATCATCTCCAAGAAGGTGATAGTCGTGAACCCATAAAATATTAAAGCCATATAGGATTGTCCTACCCCTACTAGTGTCACATACATTAGGTCCTTTTTGCGATTAGCTGATTACTACTGAAATTTCATCAAGAAATTTTAGAGGATAGCTTGTCCAATGACTAGTTTGCAAAAGAAGGCGAACAAGTTCTTATGGATGACCAAGTGCGAGGAAAGTTTTCATAAGCTTAAATAACTTTTGATGACTACACCAATACCTCAAATTGTGGATCCCGATGGGGATTTCATTGTTTGCATGGATGCAATTAAGGAAGTGCTCGGAGGAGTCCTCTTGCAGAACGATTGCGTGATCTATTATGAATCTTGAAAGTTAAAGGAACACGAACAAAACTACCCCACCAATGATCTTGAGTTAGCAGCCATCATCCATGCCTTGAATATGTGGAGGCACTACCTCATGGAGAAGAAATTCCTTCTAAAGACAGACAATATGAGTCTGCATTATTTATTTGATAAACAAGATCTAAATTCCAGGTAGGCCAGATGGTTGGATTTCCTCAGCGACTACCTTTCAAGTTAGAGCATATAAAGGGCAAGGAGAATAAAATTGTTGATTCTTTAATTCAAGGGGCTCATATGTTATATGAGGTGACTTTAATTCAAACCAATTCAGAGTTACACGAGTGGATTAGAAAAACCATTGAAGTTGACCCTTTCTATGTTGAGATCCTCAAGAAGGTCCAAGAGGATAGGTTGTTTGAACAATAAAAAGAGTACAAGGTAGATGAAATTAGACTATTGTGGTCCAAAGAAAGATTGTATCTTTAGGAAGGAGGGGACATCAGGTACAACATCCTCATGGAATTTCATCCGAAACCCTGCTTGGGGCATCCGAGATATCTAAAGATGATATCTGCAGTAAAGAAACATTTTTTCTGGCCTAAGTTCAAGGCCGACATAGCATTGTTTATCATGAAATGTCAGGAATATCAGCTAGTCAAAACTTAACACCAGCATCCTTTGGGATTGTTGCAACTATTACCCATTTAGGAATGGAAGTGGGAGGTCATTAGTATGGATTTTTTATGGGTCTACCAAAGAGTAAGACGAAACATGAATCTATATTTGTAGTAGTTGACAAGTTGTCAAAAGCAACACACTTCATTCCAGTGAAGTCGACCTAAAAGGAAGTTCACATTGTCGACACCTTCTTAAAGGAGATATTCATATTGCATGGGATACCCAAGGAAATCATCTCAGATTGAGATACAAAGTTTACCAAGAACTTATGGACATCCTTATTCTCTAGATTAGAGACATAGTTAAAATTTAGTACTTCTTACCAACCATAAACATAACGGAATTCATAGCTAGTAAAACAGATTTAAAAGGCATGCTTAGGATGTATGTCATGAATAACCCCACCAAGTGGGAAGATTACCTGCATCTAGTAAAGTTTTCATATAACAATGGATACGAGACCTCCACCAAGATGAGTCCCTTTGAGGTACTCCATGGACAAAAGTGTAGAATGTTGGTTACTTGGGATAGCCGGGTGGACCGGCTCATGCTAGGGCCCAACTTACAAAAGGACTTGGGACAATTGGTCACCAAGGTCCAATAGAACCTTCAAGAAGCACAAGACTGCCAGAAGAGTTATTGTAGAAGGAGCAAGTCGATTAGTCGACTTATTCGATCAGCCGACTAAGTCAATCGGATGACTAAAGTTAGAAATTAAGTCGATCACCTAAAGGTCACGTCGGTTCACCGAACTGACAGGTAGTTATTTTGTAACCGTTTTGCAATCATATATAATAGGTTGTTAAGCCAGATGAGAACTCAGTTCAGTTCTCTGCATTGTATGGACTCATTTGTATAATATAATCTATTCATTCATCTATCTGTTCTTATCTCTTGTCTCTGTTTATATTTATATATGTTTTAGTGTGTATTATTGGTAACTTTATGTGATCTATGAGATTACAACATTGGTTCCGTTGCCAGTAGTACACAACTGGAATGTATGCAAACTAATGATACTAGAGTAGGAGATTAAGGACTGGTGGGAACTTAAAGTTGCAAACTATTTGCAGAATTACGCGCGAAGGAACAAATTAATAGTCGCACAAGCAAAAGAAATATTTTTCATAGAGACGCATGAAAAGTTTGTCGAATCAGTGCCCCAACTTTTGAAGAAATTCCTGGATGAGAAAACCGGACAGGATTAAAGAACAACAGTTGCTGGAAAAACTAATCCATAGAGGTAGAACAAACTTGTCGGAGTGGTTTGAGAAAATCGCTAACGACTTCTGTGAGGAACAAGCAGTTGAAGACAGAACTTTGGTAGAAACAGTCAAGGATAAATTTTACACAAATCTCACCGAACAATTTCTGTGTTCCCTACAGACCTTGCTGTTCAAATTCCTGATCAAGAAGGGAGTAGGACATATCGTTGAACCTTGTCCATCACTTCAGGAACCGCCATCAAACTCTAACTGGGTGGAGAAGCAGAGGAAGTGGGAAAAATTCACTGTAGAAATGGAGTGGAAATACTTCCTAAGCAAATAGACTGAACTATCTAGGCTTTCTAAAAAGCGTCAGGTAGGATATGGCGGGGTAGCTGGTCATATGTCGAGATAGAGTATTGTGGATTCTAGTCGACTAGAACCAGATATTAGGCACTAGTAATGAGAAGTCGACTAAGCGAAACTTAAGAGAATAGTATCATACGAAGGTATGTCGGCCATTTAGAAAATAGAAAGGGAAGAGAGACACTAGAGAGGGGAAGCAAGACGAGAATGAGCCTTAGAGCTACACAGAGGAAGGAACCCTAGGGAGAACGACCAAGAAGAGAATCCACCAGAGTCGGGTCATGACTGACATGAAGAAGGAGTGGAACAAGAAGCATCCCCTAAGGAGGAAGAATTGTGGATAGAGAAACCAGAAGCTCTCCAATTAAGATCTCCCAATGGAGGAACAACCCTCTCTCCTTTGAATTCGCGTACTCGAATACAGACTATTGTCGAAGAGGAACTTTGACTATGAGCTGGTGACTTTAGTATATGGATTCGACTAGGCAACGACACGTACACTAGCTGACACCTCATCATACGTCGACCAAAGTAAGGGAACTGGGTGACCTTTCAAGCGGCACCATCCCTCTGAAGTATCCACTTGCTTTTATCGAAACATGAAGGAGCACCCCCCCCCCCCACCACCAAATACAACTTTAGAAGAAACAGACCATTCAGAAATATGGGCAAGTAGTTGCAGTGGACCATTGACAGCAGAAGTTGACATCAAACAACTGCAATTCGATGAAGAATCGACAACTGATAGAAACGGAAGTTCCATCTACTAAAGTTCCGTAGAGATGAACACACCAATAACCCAACCACCCTCATCACCACCCCCACCTCCTGAGAGAAATGATAGTGATTCAAACATGGGTCACAGATTGGCTCACATTCCTCTTTATGAAGGAGATGAGGACCCCAGATGACATTGGTTCGTCTACGAGTCGACTTGGGAGGCAAACCAAGTTACAAACAAAGATCAACAAATGGTGTAGTTTGTAGGTGCCTTAAGGAAAAGGGCATTGACATGGTACATGACCTTTTCGGAGAGACAACCTAGAGCAACAAAAGTCGAGATTAAGGTGCAATTTTTTTCTTTTTTCAAAACCCCAGATGCTAAGCACCTGTCCACAAAGAAACTTAAAACCACATCACAAAAGCCAGGGGAATTCGTTCGTGCCTACGATAAGCGTTGGAAAGACCTAATGAGCCAGTTGGATTATTTCATTGATGAACAATTACTAATCCAATGGTTTCTTGCAGGGCTATCTCAGAAAGTGCGTCGACACATTATTCTGGAGACGTTCAAAACGTATGAAGATGCACTAACAAAAGCTCTTCATGTGGACATGGATGAAGACATACCCGCTTACCCCACGGACCACAAATTGGAAGAACAACTCAAGAACATATAGAAGTCTCTAAAAGAGATAAGCCTCAAGAATAAGGAGATCTGGTGCACCAAATGCTCGACGGCCGGCCATTCGAAAGATAACTATCGACAAGAATATAGCCGGCAAGACATTCCATTCATACAGACCAAGTCATTTTGCGACATTTTATAGAAGCACAGAGATCACTCGATGAAAGATTGCACATTCAACATGAAGAACAAAAAGGCCTTCTGGTGCGCCATCTGTGAGACCAAAATTCATAACACGGCCGACTGTCAGTTGAACCTAAAGAACTGACAGAAGTATCAGGTGGTCTACGAAACGAATGCAGTCACACAACATAATGAGCAAAACAATCTATCAAATGATCAGAACAGACAAATATATGATGGTTGACGAAATGAGCACCGGTATGACAATCGACGCCTAGGCTATGGAGGAAGAGGTCGATTCCCTGGGAATCGCGAAAACCGATCGCGTCGACCCATCCAATGATTCACATGTTATAAAGAGGGTCATCGGTACGTAGACTGTCCATACAAGGATAGAGCTGATCTCAAATTCTGTACCCACTGTGGGGTAGGGGATCACTCACTAGAGGATTTCCCTACCATGTTATAAAAAATTAATATGAAAAAAAATGTTAATGTCTTGTCTTGTGTACAAAAAAGTGATGTAGTTAACACTAAAAATTTACATATTGTAACTCGACAAGGAACAAAAATAGGACCTGATAACCCCAGAATCACTAAAAAAAAAGATAAAAATGTCTATCCTGACCCATGGAATGAAAAACAAATATACAAAGATGCAACTAATGTATTCCAAGACATTTCATGACAAGAAAACGTTCATCACCGTCGACCTAACACAATAAATGAATTAATCCAGCTCGTTTAAACAGACAATTCAGTCTCCCAGTTTATCGATTTATTGTATGAAATAAAAGGTACCACCTCTGAAAAAAAACAAATAACATCTACAGCTTAAATCAAAAGGACAAAAGTGATGCTGACCCACTTGTCGACCTAGAAATCCAAGGTTACCACATCCGACAAGTAGTGCTCAACTTCGGCTCACAAGTAAACATCATGACTCGTGACACTTGGGAACAAATGGGCAGACCTCAACTCTATGAATCAGGAATATACCTAAAACTAGACGACTAAGGCCTAATTGAACCCATTGGAGTCTGGAAAAACATCGACACAAATATAAAAGGAATCTCGACCAAGGTCAACTTCAAAATTATCGACCCAAAGGAAGGATCCAGTTCCTTCCCAGTGCTAGTCGATCGACCGTGGGGTAGAAAGATGAAAGCGTCCATATCCTTGGACAAGGAGCAGATTAAACTAAAAGGAAATGGACAAAAGGTCATTGTACCCATTCATCCATATCAAGGGGAACCTTGGACTGAACCCATTGATGAAGAATTCAATGTCCGACAACTCTACCAAATCCATAACAATATCGACTACATAGAACCAAACATCCACGAAGAACTCTACTTAGGTAACCAAGACTCAGTTGGTTATAACTCAGATGCTGAATTGTATGATTGGGAGATCAAGAACTATGAAACACAAGCAAGAGGGTGCTGGACTATACAAAAAGTATAGAAAAATCCCACCCAACAGTGTTTCATAGTGTCCATTGTCCCCAAAATCTTTGAAAAGAAAATGAGGGAACACCCTACCTTACAACCGACCAACCTAAATACTACACCACTACCAAGGTATAAGGAGAGGGAATCGCCAGTCATGCATGTTGAGAAAGTGTCTAAAAATATTGGTGAACATGGACGACTTAAAAGCCTAGTTGAAACTTTTACAAGGCAAGCTGCTAGATGGTGGGATACCCATCAAACAAGATTGCAGACCAGGAAAATTGCTTCGACTTAATTTGTCGAAAGGTTCAAAGGAAATAAGTTAACCCAACAAGCTCAGTTACCTTNAAAACCTGTGAAAAGGAGTGGAGAAGACTTGGATACAAGGATGAACGAGCATGGCCACACTTGTTCCCATCAACCCTAGCCAACTTACCAAACAAATGGTATAATATGGAAGAAGCTAGAGGTGAAACTTTCTTATGGCATGAACTAAGGGAAAATTTTATTAAAGATTTCAACTTTATACCTCAAAATGAAAATCTGGTCGAAACAGCAAAACAAATTAAAGAATTTATCCAACCGACTGAAAATAAACCCTTACAATATCATTGACAAATAAGGGAATGTAACAATATACAAACATGGTCAAGACCACAATCGACTTGATTACAATTAGAAAATAAAAACACAGAAGGAAAGAGCTTTAGATGGAAAACCAACCATGTCGAGACAACAAAACCTATCTGCACAATCCTGAAAGTCGACACAGCTGAAAAACAAGATACTAACAGAATGACTGTCGCCAACTTCCCTGCCACATTCTCACAGTTCAAAGAAGGAAGTCAACCAATTAATGAAGCCAAAGCACCAAAATGGCCAGATGCCAAAGTCAAAACTAAAGAAGTCAACATCTCAAATGATGATCAACCAAAAATGGGAAAGATTGGTGACTACTGGAGTGAACAACAGACCACAGAGATAGTAAAATTACTAAGGGAATTCCAAGATGTATTTTCTAGAGACTACAAAGACTTAAAAGGCTTATTCCAAGAAATGGGAGAGATGAAAATTGATACTAAACCTGATGTTCGACCTATGAAGAAAAGACCCTATAAACTAGCTCACAAATATAAGGAGATAGTCAAAAAGGAAATCAATAATATGTTAGCAGTAGGCATCATTTACCCTATCAACCAATCAGAATGGGAAATTCCAATTGTCGTACAACCCAAGAAACATGACCCAACCAAACTAATAATTTGTGTCGACTTTAGGGAACTAAACAAAGTAACACTGACAGACCCATTTCCAACCCCTTATGCAGATGAAATCTTGAATGAAGTTACAAGACCTGAATGCTACTCATTTACAGATGGATTATTAGGCTATAATCAAGTACCAATAGCTAAAGAGGACCAGAAGAAGACAACCTTTGTGTGTGAATTTGGTTCATTTTCTTACAAATTTATGCCTTTTGGATTAAAGAATGCACCTACAGTGTTCTCTCGAATTGTGGTTAAAACATTTCAAGAATACAGCTAGAATACCATGGAAGTATACTTTGATGACTGGACAATATACTCCACCCTCAAAGATCATTGCAAATGGCTTAGACTTATGCTGGAGAGATGTCAACAGATTCAACTCTCCCTAAATATCAAGAAATGCATATTTGTGACCCCTATAGGGATATTATTAGGGCACATTGTCTGTAAGGAAGGTATCAAGGTTGACTTTGCAAAGATTAAAATTATCCTCGACTTGAAACCACCAATAAACCCCAAACAAGTCAGGGTGTTACTTGACCACACAGGCTATTACAGAAAGTTCATAAGATATTACTCAGATATGACCTACCCTCTTGAAGAACTATTAAGGGATGACCGATAATTTAACTGGACAGAGGAATGCCACATATCATTTGAAAGATTAAAAATAAAACTAGTAGAAGCCCCCATCCTAAAGTTTCCAAACTGGTCGATCAAATTCCATGTTCATATTGATGCATTAGACCTAGCAATAGGAGCAATCCTAACTCAACCGAGAGATGATGGAATGGATTATCCCATAGTTTACAGTAGCTGAAAATTAAACAAAGCTGAAAGAAACTATTCAACCATAGAAAGAGAAGCCCTAGGAATGGTATTTTCCCTACAAAAATATAGACATTATCTGTTAGCTAATCCATTTATATTTTATACCGACCATCAAGCCCTAAAGTGCCTAGTCAATAAACCACTCCATCATGGAAGAATTTGTCGATGGCTACTTCTCTTCCAGGAGTTTGAGTTTGAAGTTGTTGTTCGACCATGCAAGTTAAATGTTGGTCCCGACCATCTATCCCAGATCAACATAGGAGAAGAACCGATAGGAGTCGACGATGACTTACTTGATGCACACTTTTTCTGAATAGAAGAAATACCAGTAGAACTCGAAGAAATAGCTCATTTTTTAGAACATGGACATGCACTAGAAGGTATGAGCACCAAGAAAAAGTATATCTTAGCTATGAAGGCTGCACCCTACAGTCTCATTACTAGTTTTTTATACAAAATGGGATTATACGACATCCTCAGACGATGTGTACTCGAACATGAATGAGACCAAATTTTGCATGAAGCACACTATGGACCTGTAGGAGGACATTTTCAAGTGGACACAACTGCAAAGAAAATCCAACAATCAGGATTATGGTGGCTGACACTCCACAAAGATTGCAAAAACTTTGTCAGTCGATGTGATAGATGTCAACGACTTGGTCGACCCCTGCCTAGCACAAAAATTCCTTTGATATCAGTAAACCCAAGTCTCACATTTGAAATATGGGCTATAGAATTCATAGGACCATTTCCTATACCAGCAAAAAGATCAGGTGCAAGGTATATCATTACTGCAGTAGAGTATGTCACTAAGTGGGCAGAAGCTGAACCAGTCGATACGTGTTCTAGTGAGATAGCTGCTAAGTTTATCTATGAGAACATCATCACTAGATTTGGATGTCCACTAACCTTGATTAGCGACCAAGGGAGACACTTTATCAACAAGACTATCAAAAACTTGACCGACCAGTTCCAAATTGACCATCGTCAGAGTACATCATATCATCCTCAGTCGAATGGAGCAATTGAAGCATTCAATAAAACATTAACAAGAGGTTTAACTAAAATATGTAATGCTGACAAGGACGACTGGGATGAGAAAATACCTGCAATATTATGGGCATATAGAATATCCTATAAATGATCGACCGACCAAACTCCCTTTCGACTAGTGTATGGACAAGAAGCAGTAGTTCCACTACACTTTTGACAACAGATAGCTATTATCGCCGAAATACTACATGTCGATGTTGAACAAGGTAGGAATGACCGACTATTTCAATTCAGCAAGCTGGAAGAGCACCGACTCATGGCTGTACAACACCAAGAAATCCAGAAGCAACAACAGAAAGCATGGCACGACCAAAACATCAAGAACAAAAACCTGTCGATCGGTGACCTTGCTTTACTATACAACAGTCGAGTCAAAGGAAAACCTAAGAAACTCCACACAGAATGGATGGGACCTTACGTTGTCGAGGAGATACATCTCAATGGATCAGTCCGACTAAGGACCTTATAGGGCATGGTATTTCGGAAGCTCATTAATGGAGCCCGACTAAAACACTACAAAAAAAAATTAAAAAAAAAACAAAATCATATAACAACCATAACCGTCAACCAAAATACATAAAAAAATTAAAATTCCAAAAACTAAATAATACCCTACAGACAAAAAACCATGACAGGAAATCACCATCTCGACAACCGCCATCATGACCATCGACCTCGCACCATCAACCACTTTCATCGACCGACTACTTCTAGTCACCATTCTCATCACCGACATCAACCGACAACTTCGATAGTCCCATCGTGCAATCATGGCATCGAGCGCCGAAAGTAATTCACCATTAACTCACACTCACATACTCCAGCTGGAACATCACGTCCGCCATTAATACACCCATTTCCACACACAACCATAGCATCACGTATAAATACTGGACCACCAAAGGTTCATTCACCGCAACCTATACAGACAGAGCATCAGAGCACCCAATCGACCAAAAGCCGAGAACCCCTTAGTGACATCGACCAAACCAACACAATGGCCCCCAAGTAGACTAGAGCATCGACCAAGGCAAAGGAGATACAAGCTACGGATACACCTTTGGTCTGCAGGATGAAGAACATTAAAAATTCCAAAGTACAGGACGGCTCATGGAAAAATATATGGACCAAGATCCAAGAATGGGCCTTTGTCGACAAAATGGCCACTCAAGAAGCACAGAAAATCCATCGCAACACTCTCTTCAGATACACCAATGCACCGCTAATGGCCAGCTTTGGTGGAACAAAGGAAGATGCTATCAAGTTCATTATCAGTCGATACCACAACGACCGGTTCTACTTCGACGAGCCAATCGACATCTCTAGAGATGTCATCTCCAAACTGACCGGTTTTTCTAATAAAGGAGACCCTATACCAGTCGAAATCAAAGAAGGACTGGTCAAAGAGCACACTGGGTCCCCTTCCGGAAAGAACTCCAAGGGGTTGATGATTATCCAAAGCACAATCCGAACGCCACAGATTGTGGCCAAAATCATTACCATCACACTCACTCTAGCAAGTCGAGGCAGCGACCTTAAGTTAGAGATGTTATAAGTCATCGACACTATTGCCACCGACGGACGAATATACCGATGGGGTGAGTATGTCGCCGACATGGTGAAAAACATCTATGAGCGATGTCAAGAAACTGGGGGAATCATCAAGATCCCCTCCCTCATCTTATGGATTGTCATGTACCACATCTTCCCAGAGGGGAGTCCAGTATTTTGGGAACCGTCGAAGTTCGACATGTGGAGATTTAAACCCTTCTCCCAGAAAGGAACTTTGCACAAACTGGAGCATGGGAAAGTATTTCTAGAGAACTAGCTCCAACAACTCAAAGTCTGCACGACCAGATGGAGGGTGCCTCAAAACATCCGACGAAATCTACCTACGAACTCCCACATCCAACTGGAGCTCGACCATACCTCAGTGTGGTACATGCAGGGTGACGATTCCAACGCCAAAGCCCTCGACTACTATCCATATGTCAACCAGATCTTTCAAGAACTGTCTCGATAGGCCAAAACAAAAATACCAGTACCAGCAGCAGCCAAACTGATCGACTTCTCGATCGAGGAGCCACTCATTGACCAGGAAAAGGAGGAAGACTATGAGCTCAACCTCTACATTAACACATTTGGGTTGAAGGAGACACCAGTCGAACACACTGGACGACTACAGGTAACTATCAAACCTTCGACAGCAAAAAGAATAGAACCCCAGACCACAAAGCCAAATCCACAACCACAGCAACGGATACCTCCTCCAGCTACAGAAAGTATCGTCTTGAATCAAACACCGGTGGGTGAGACAGAACCTTACGACCCTGAGTATGCTGTTACAAAAATCATTATTCGAAAATTCTCAAAAGAAATAGCAGTAGCCAGGAAGAAAATAAAAACACAAGAACAACAACAAGGTAAAGGTAAGTGCAAGCTTATCATTGCTGACTCCTCTGAGGACGAAGATGAACTAGCAGCCGCGGCCCTCAACATCATAGAGGATGCAACTGCAAATAAAATACCGGTCGAAACCTAGTTCCAACGCTTTGTCGACGTAGGTGCACAAGCAGGTCGACCGAAGAAAGCAAAGACTACGATGACGCTTGAAAATGTCATCGATTTGGTGTCAATGCCTACACCTCCATCACCAACACAAATAACTGAGGATAAAGCACCAGCACAACAGTCAGTCAGTCCCCTCAATGTATACAAGAGTCTAATGCCAAAGACGGTAAAAGAAAAGTTCGACAGAGATAGCGACTTGCAATATTTCTTTGAGACACTACCTGCGTTGCTTAAGTCAACTCAGAATATTTCTACCCAGGCACCTATCTCCATAGGACAGGGCACACAGACCCAAATTGTTGCAACCATCACGTCGAATTTCACCAGAAACCCCAACAAGGAAGGTAACATAATTGGACATTGGTCCTCCACTATTGCACCGACTGACCCAGTACCCCAAGCCGACCTATCAACCACTTCACCGACAGAAGCAGAAATGTCTTCCGACATAAACCCCCCACTCAAACATACTTCCCCCAAACCAATCACTCCCGACCATTCACCAACTACATCACCACCATCTCCACCACCACCACCCCCCCTGAGTCAGAGACAGGCCCACCACAACCAACTACATCCACACAACCAAAGGTGGTATTCATCCCACCTCCTCAAACAGACAAACCGTCGGCCTCTAACCCAAAAACCAAAGATCCCACATCAACTGTTGCAGGTACACAAGAGGAAGATAAAGAAAAACACAAGAAGAAGAAGGAGAAACAAAATAAGGAGCATCACAGAAAGCCTCACAAACTCCAAATTAGCTTGAAGGATGCAATTTCCTTGACTGACATAGAGATGGGACAACTCCTCAAAACCCTAGCGAGTAAAGCAAAGACGAGGAGTGAGCAGAGAAATCAAGAAATCAAGGAGAAAAACACAGAGCAGGTCAAGTTTCTCGACAAATGCAGGAATTTGGCCCAGTCCGTCATGCCGGGCCCCATAGAGATCGACACAGATAGACCGCTTGAAAGAGAATACCAGCTATTTGAGAGCATGGTGTTGACCCTCCAAGTGCACATTCAAGAAACCAAGGAGGAACAAAAAGAGGAAACTACCCGACTCCTAATGGCACAACACATTGCATTCTCCGAAGCATATAAAGTATTGCAGGATCATATGTAGGTGTCTATCGTGACTGAAGAAATATTAAGAGACTGGCCTAACTACTATGGGCAAGTTTACCAGCAGACTCGACAGAATCAACAAGGGATTCAGGCACTGGAGAGCAGAAATACCACTGAGGAAGCACTTAGAAAGACAATAGAAGAACATATAGTGCTTGAGAGCGTGAAATTGCAGAAACTAGAAAGGGAAGCACATTAGTGGGTGCAACAGGCTCTCCCTAACTTAGAGAAATTCGATATCATCTGCCCATAGATGAAGCAACTTATCGAAACTGTAGAGGAGAAGGACCATTTCATGGGTCCTGACATGGAGAGGATAGTTGAAGTCTCCATCTCAAAAAATATGTCGATCTTATTAGGCTTGACCACACTCACCATCGACATCCAGAAAGTTTTGTAGAGTTGGATAGATTTCCAACATCACCTCGCCATCACAGCCCCAGCCATTGTCAAATTCTGTGTATAGTAACAACCAACCATCAGACTTCACAGCCCACCACAATAAATGTTAAAGACCAGAAAGAATTTTGTACCTCCCTGTTTCTTCGGGACGAAGAAATTTTTTGTTCATGGGGGAGATGTAGAAGTAGCAAGTCGATTAGTCGACTTGAACGTTAGCCGACTTAGTCGATCAGTTGACTAAGTCGATGGGCCAACTTAGTCGATCAGCTGACTAAGTTAGTCATCCAACTAAAGTTACAAATTAAGTCGATCACCTAAAGGTCGTGTCGATTCACTGAACCGACAGGTAGTTATTTTGTAACCATTCTGTAATCATATATATTAGGCTGTTAAGATAGATGAGAACTCAGTTCATTTCTCTGCATTGTATGGACTCATTTGTATAATATAATATGTTTATTCATCTATCTCTTCTGATCTCTTGTCTCTGTTTATATTTATATATGTTTTAGTGTGTATTATTGGTAACCTTATGTGATCTGTGAGATTACAATAGTTATGCGGATAAGAAAATAAAATATAAATATTATTAGATAGGTGGCCATGTTTACTTAAAAGTAAAGGCAAAGAGAAGCTCATTGAGCTTGGGGAGGTGTGAAAAGTTCGCACCAAGATTTTGTGGACCCTTTGAGATATCAGCCAAGAGAGGTCTAATGGTATATGAAATAGCTTTACCTTCTCACATAAGAGTTCATAATGTTTTCAACACATCCTTATTAAAGAAATATGTATATGATACTAAACATGTGATTGATTGGTCTATGTTACAGGTGGAACCTGAAGGGGAAGTTGTACCTAAAACCCTTCATATACTGGATAAGAGAGAGTTGCAGCTCAAGAAGTGCACCATAGTCCAGTTGAAATTTCAATGGAATCACTTTGAGGATGATGAGGCTACTTGGGGGAATGAAGCCACCATGAGAGAGGATTACCCCACCATGTTTCATTATTTCATACCTAGTCCCTGGGTGATTCCATGAAGGTGGGTAACACTTTTTGGCCAAATTTGGCGATGAAAACCTGACTTTTTACTCATGTGCTTGATAGAAGCCCTCGAAACACATATATGCCATGTGAATTTTGACTTGCAGTAAAAAAACAAATTGTATAATATTATGTTTCCTTCCCAATGATCTTTTAAAAAAAATATTTCGATGTCATTTAATTTGTGAAATTTTGCATTTAATGAACCGTGTGACCTTTAAAATTTGAAGAAGTTAATAAGTGGCTCGTGTCCATCCCCAATAATTTAGTATTACATTAATAATTTAAAAAAATGAAATATATGGGCATGATTTACACAAAATGTATTGTGGTCTGCAAATTTTTTTGTTAATTTATTTCACTATATACAATTATTTGTTATTTTTCTAAAGTGACCACATTTGATTTTAGCATCATTTTATACACATGTGTGTCCATCCCAATTTTTTTTCACTCTTTTAAAAAATTGAAAAACCAAAAATACCCTTTTGAAGACGACGCATCGATGTCTGGGCTGTGTATTTTTTCGAAATTTTTGGATGTGTATTTTTTACCCTATGGATTTTTCTTTGAGTTGCTTCGAAGTTGTTGTCAGGTTTTCTGAGTGTAAGTTTTAGAACTAATTTAAAAAAAAAAACATATGAATGTCAAAATGCATGCATGATACCTCAATGGATAGAGGATTCGGTGATGAATCTATCAGTACGAACTTTGCTCAATTCTGTACCATGAATGGCAGCATTTACACCGCTAGAAGACACAGAGAAACATTGATTTTCCTTTAAGAGGGCTGAATTTCTATTTTTCAGGCCCTCGATCGAGCTATGGAGCTCGATCGAGGTTTTTAAATACCTCGGTCGAGGTTTTTACAAAAGCTCGATTGAGGTTTTAGTAAACCCTCGATCGAGGGTTTGTTAAACCCTCGATCGAGGGTTTGTTAAACCCTCGATCGAACAAATTATAAATAGATCGATCGAGGTCATGTCTTTGTTTAAAAATCTTAGAAAAGTGGTCGAGAATGAAGTTAAGCATTGATGGCATTAATGCCATTTCAACAACATTCCTAACACTATTTCCCACCCGAATTCCTAAATAAATTCTATATAAACATAAGACATAAACATCTTACTAATTTTATCATTCACAATTGGCTTACCAATTTGAAACAATGCTTGTGTTTTAATGCAAATTTAGCATTGTGCATTGTGTAGTGTGTATTGTGTTTACATATTGTTGTAGGTGTGAATTTGGATTGTTGATTTTGATCACAATGGGAAGCAAAAAGTATAGAAGTAAAATATCTAGTAGGAATCAAATCAACACTGAAGAAATAAGAGAGAAAGATAGAGAAAGAAAGAGGAAAAAAAGAACAATCTTGAGAGGAGAAGAAGCTGGAAATCAAGCTATGATGGGAGAATCAAATGCCATTGCTAACAATATTGGTATTTAATTTAAAAGTTATGCAATTTCATATTCATAACTATAATTTTTTTTTTCCTAGTGATATAGTTCATATAATTTCATTCATATTTTTCTATAATTTCATATTACATAATATATTTAATTTCATAGTGTTCTAGTTCATAATTTATATATATATGTGTGTTAAATTGTTTATAATGTAAATATAATTTTGTAACTGTAATTTTGTAAATAATTCATAAACTTATATAAATTGTATGTGCATGTTTGAATTCATATATATGTATTCATAATTGTATGTAAATTGTATAATTTCATATTCATATAATTTAATAAATTGCATATTCATATATTTAACTTCATAGTTAACTATAGTTCATAACTTTTATATATATACATGTACATGTGTTAAATCAAGTTTAGAATTTATTATAATTTTGTAATTAATTCATAAAGGTATATGTACATTGCATGTGCATGTATGAATATATATGTATTTATAATTCTAATTAAATTGTATAATTTAGTAAATTTACATATTCATATAATTTTATAATTTCATATTGCATAATATAGACTCATATATATATAATTTTTATGTAAAAAATTACAAAGATTGTTCTTAATGGGAGTTGATTGCACAGGTCATCATCAATTTTAATATTCAATTTTAATTTCATATTCATGTATATGAACATTTTCATAGTGTTCAAATTACAATTTTACATTACACTATAATAATGATGAGAATTACATTACAATTACAATTACATTAAATTACAACCATTACATTATTACATTACATTACAATAATTACATCATTACATTACAATTTTAATATTGACTTAATTTCATAGTCATGTATGTGAACATTTTCATAGTGTTCAAATTACAATTTTACATTATACTATGATAATGATGATAATTACATTACAATTACAATTACAATTTTACAATTACATTAAATTACAATCATTACATTATTGCATTACATTTACAATTGTACATTACATTACAATAATTACATCATTACATTACATTACAATTTTACAATTACATTACAATTTTAATATTGATTTAATTTCATATTCGTGTATATGAACATTTTCATAGTGTTCAAATTACAATTTTACAATTACATTAAATTACAATCATTACATTATTACATTGCATTTACAATTACATTACATTACAATAATTACATCATTACATTACATTACAATTTTACAATTACATTACAATTTTAATATTGATTTAATTTCATACTCATGTATATGAACATTTTCATAGTGTTCAAATTACAATTTTGCATGTTACATTAAATAATATGATGATCTCTAATTACATTAAACAATTACAATTTTAAATTTAAATGTGTACAATTTTAATTTCATATTCACATGTATATGAACATTTTCATAGTGTTCAAATTACAATTTTACAAATTACATTACATAGCATATTCAAGCAAAGAGGTAGATATAATATTAGACATGTATATAAGAGTATTTGTTGTACTCCAATGCAGAAGGAGGTGAATCTAAGTAGCCTTCATCATAAGGAAGAGAATGGGATAACACAACTCTTCCATATCAACATCCATATCATCAAGATCAAGGTTGACGCTCTATTGGATTCTACTTCACAATAAAATCTCATAGAAGCACATTAATATGCATGGATGATTTAACAATGCTCTCAAAGAAACGCATAGACCATGTCAATAATGATGATAGTTACATTACAATTACCATGTTCTAGTATATGATAATGATGATAATTACATTACAATTACAATTACAATGACATTACAATTACAATTACATTACAATTTTACAATTACAATTACATTACATTGCAATCTTGTACAAATGTCTAGGAATCATACTTAATAACCTAATTTAGTTAATAACATCCGGATTGGGACATAAGTCTCACCCGCAACAACTGTGGGAAGTACTTGGGCTTTGCCCTAAAACTCATTATGAGGAGTACAACAAGAACCCCGAAGTAGCTGGCCAATGAGAGGACCTGCTAAGCGAAAAGGGCAATGACCCCTACTG
Organism: Pseudotsuga menziesii; assembly: GCA_001517045.1. Taxonomy (NCBI): domain Eukaryota; kingdom Viridiplantae; phylum Streptophyta; class Pinopsida; order Pinales; family Pinaceae; genus Pseudotsuga; species Pseudotsuga menziesii. The sequence goes on along the minus strand of LPNX011228153.1, from coordinate 260,987 downwards.
GATTAACTAGATTCCCACCTGTGAGGAAAACCAAAGACCGTCATTTGTGGCCAAGCGGTTAGCAGTTTTACCTGCGCCATGAAGTGAGGGATACTTCCCCAATACTCAAGCTTGAGACAGCCTTGATGGCTAAGTGACTACCTTTTAACCATTAGGAAGCCAATTTAAACCAGGGTCCATATTCATCTCCAGTTACTACTACAGCCACCATTGTTTGCATTTATTTGTTAATTTGTTAACAAACAATGGAAATATATGATAAACTTAAAATAAAATGTTATTCAAGCTTGTATAATTTATTTGCTAATTTTTTAACTAACAATGGCAATATGATAAGTAAAATAAAATGTTATTATTGAGCTTGCATTTATTTGTATTTATTCTTGAGATTGTAAATTTATTTTTGAGTTTCTATTTGTTTATTGCTAGATCCTGGCTAGCCATCACAAGATCGTGCACCCTCTGATTTCTCAAGAGTAATTGGGAGCTTCAATGACGTTGGAATGGCTGCTAATTGTTTAAGAGAGTTGGATGATGCCACTCAAGAAGAGTTCGGGAAGCCAACCCCTAATCGGAAAATCAGGGAGCATGTTAGTAATATAATCAAGTTGTACTTTGAAAAACAATCAGTGATTACATAAGCTCAAATCCTACATGGATTGATAAAACACAAAAAATTGAAACATGCCACAAAGTTGTTGGGTTTTAAGGATGTTAAGAATAAAAATGCATGTGAGAATGTAACAAAAAATGTAACAACTGCACTATCTGCATTTGGAAAGTAAAGAAAAACTGATATCAGCGCTGCTCGTAGGGAAATTACAACTGCTACTATAGCACGAAGCACCTCAAGAAATCGAATGGTCACAACAATGTCAAAGCTACTCCATGTTTCAAGAAAAACACTGCACAAATACACTAAATTCAGGTTAAATTAGATGAAAACGATGAAGCTGCTTGTTGGGCTCTTATATGCAGAGAAGCATATAAAGACAAGATGGAAGAGGGCATCAGAGAGAAGGTGATAGAGTATTGGGACAACCATTCTCATGCTATGCCAGATCAAAAACATGTCCTGTGACAATGTTCTTGCAAGGGCATTTATAAGGAGCATTGCAAGCATGTTATGGAGATGACAGGAGTTGCTTTGTTCAAGGAATTCAAAGAATCAAATCCTGATGTCCAAATCTCATTTACCATGTTCAGTAAGTTGAAACCATGGTATATTAGGCCGAATATGATTCGGGACAATTTTTGTTTTCGATACCATGTTGAATTTCAATTATACTACGACACATTTGTGGATTTTTGCAAAAAACATTAGGATGGTGAACTAGCTCCTCACATAGTGCAGGATTTTATTTCTATGATACTATGCAATAGGAATCTTGAAAATGTGTTTTTCAATAAAAGGTGTGTAGGTGGGAGAAGATGCCATGAATGTGGTGATTTGACATTGTTCCATAGGAAGTTTCCTATCAATCCAACACACCCTAGATTGTCAGGTATCACAGTTAAGTGGAAGAGATATGAGTATGTCTCCATGAATCCATAATCTTCTTCACATGTTCCATCTAAAAGGATCAACTTGCTCAAGGATGATATTCCTATTTCATATTTCATGGAAAAGTTTCAAAGTCAAATTTACAAATACATTAAACACTCCCATAGGTCTCGGTGGCAAGCATTAGAATTTAAGCATTCTCGTGAGGTTTTTGAGCCAGGCACAATCCTATTGGTGGCAGACTTTGCCGAGAATTACACATTTTCTCCTCAGAGAGTGATACAAAGTGAGTATTATCACTCTGGCCAGGTGTCCATCTTTGTACATGTATTGTATAGACATGCTCAGGTAAGCATTGATGGTAGGGATAGCACTCCTCAGTCACACGATGTGATCAAGGAATATCATTTTTATGTAAGTGATGATCGTGAGCATGACACATTGTTTGTTCAACACTGCTTTGGGTTGATTTATGATTCATTCAAAAAGAATGAGGTGTCATTTACAGAACATTGGATTTGGTCAAATGGGTGTGCGGGGCAGTTCAAATCAGCATGCTCATTTTATTGGTTGAGTCGTCTTCACAAAGAGACGAGAATTCGACACACCTGGAGCTTTTTTTAAATAGGGCATGGAAAAGGTGAACATGATGGCATAGGTGCATGTGTGAAATGAGCACTTTGGAGGTACCAAATGAGTCATAGTGCATCTCGACTCAAGTGCTTAGCAGAAGTAGTTGATTGGTGCACACAAAATTTGGGTCACGAAGGTCATGAACAAGCAAGGTCGGTGCGCAGGTAGGAAAAACCAACAACTTAATTGGAATTTAATAAATGTGTTTGTATTATGTGTGTGTGTGTGTGTGTGTGTGTGTGATGTTTGTTATTCGATGTAGGTTTTTTTGGGATGTTTCCCTTGGCGATGTGAATAGGTCCATGCCATGGTATTGCGAGACCATACCTGGTATGAGAAAACTACATTCAGTTCGTAGTAAAGACATGGGCAACAAATTTTCCATTGAAACGAGGAAGTATGCATGCATCTGTGAGTTCTGCATTAACGCCAATGGACTGGGGGTTGATCATTGCGTGAACAATGCATATGTCAAACAATGGAAATATGTCCCTCTTAATCCAAAGGGGCCACATCCGATTCTGACATGGCAAGAGATGCACACTGATGAGGCAGTGTTTTCACTAGATCATGATCAGGTTTCTAATTTGGTTAAGCAAG
>LPNX011228153.1:234394-257264 GCA_001517045.1 Pseudotsuga menziesii | reverse complement strand
TATATATATATATATATATATATATATATAATCATAAAGTCCACAAATAACAGTCTAGAAAATAATAAAGTGCAAAATAATAACATCCACAAATAATAGTCTACAAATCACTCCTACGCCATTGATCGAGAGATTGACCATCATGGAAACTACCGCCAGTTGCACTATGACCCTGGTCTTGGTCTTGCACATCAAACAAAAAAATTTCCAGGTTTGAGAACTACAGAAGTTAAAACCGTGAACTCTGCAAGTCAGTTACATAACACATATTTAAATTACATGTACAGAATGTGAGAAAAAATTAAATATATATATGAAACAGAGATCTATGAACTCACCTCGCTTGAGTTGAGTGTCAAGTCTGGGAGGCTTGGTATCTGCCAGACAATCCTTCATCGAGACCTGATCGATGAGCGGCATCCCACTCATCTGTAAACATCATGGCGGCTTCAATGCCCTCATCTGCAGCTGCCCATGTCTGTTTCTGTTTCCATGACATGAAAATAGTTATATTAATGAATTACAATTTAAACTTGAGAATTACAATTTGAACATGTAAATTATAATCTGAATATAAATATGCAAACAATTCGAATAGGTGATAACTAGTACCTCATCGATTAGCGTGTCATGAGTAGGACTCGAGCGAGGTTGTGTAGAATCATGTGCAATGCCCTGGCCTCTATCCTTTACAATATGAACAAGATAAATGAGGAAAGTTTGAAAAAACCAAAATATTGCGTGTTCAACAATTGACTTGAATTTAGAAATTCAAATTTAGGATGACAGTTAACACATACCTCAACGACATGGGTGGACGGAATTGCAACGGGACCTCGAACAGATGCATCACTACCAAACAGGACCTCCATGAAATCAGAATCCTGCATGGAGGTCTAATACAAAGAAAAGTGTTAGTTAAAAAAATATATACCTGACAATCATAGCAATAAAATGATGACAATCAAATGATGACAATAAAGATATACCTGTCCCATCGGTCAAGGCTTGCATCTCTGATGTAGTCTAAAATATGCATCGTGCACCATGATAGCATACTGTATAATTGATTCATGATCAAGAAGGTTTAGAACATCATCGTCCACCCACTGTAACTCAGGCTATGTAGGTGCAGTGGGTGCTATGTGTCTCTCTGCCTGCATAACGATCATGCCAGAATGCATTGTCATGAGTGTCTCCTTTGCCAATGCAACACGCTACTCAGTCGCTAGCTAATATGATGCAACTACATCATCGACCCTAAGAATGGTCCTGGAAAGGATACCTACCAATGGCTCTTGCTCTGTCTGAGCTACAATGTCTCTCCTAGCCCCAGGACACGGATGACTGCGTCCCCCACCAACACCATAGAAGCTCAATAGTGTGCTAGTGTAATATGGGTGCATATCTAGGACAAACTCTGCATAGATATGTTTTTCAAAGTATAATGGTACTTGGTCATGGTGGGGAAACATGCCCCATGCTCCAATGAACCTGTCATATACATAAGGTGATGTAGCCTCTAGCTTAAAATCCTTGAGTCTAAGCGGTTGACCAAGGCCACGGTCAGGAGGGATATCAAATAATACTCCCTTCACATCATGGCCAGTTGTTGCATCTTTCACTGTGGTCTAGTAATCAGGTTCCTTCACAGTGGCCCTTCTTCTATGACATGCAGAGGCCCAAAGAGAGCTCAATGGTCCAATGGACTTGCAGACCTTCATTAGATTGTCTACTGCCTCTAACATCATCTCCATCGAACGTGCTGAGGGAGAGTTCTTAGGAATGGTCTTGATGTTTTCCTGCAAACATGCACGCTGCATGGTAATGGCTTGTAGTGTGATACGTGTGATGTCATCCTCCCATGGTGCTTCCTCGGGAGGGCCGATGCCATGTTGTGCAACATCTGAAAATTAGATGAAAACACAAATGTTAGTACTGATAACATTTAATGTTAGATGAAAACATAAATTAAAGGTACTGATAACTAAAATAAATATATATATCCATTTAATGTACCTATCTCATGGGGAACCTCCCCACCGACACCAAAAATATCATGATCGTCGTCACTTACATGCACAAAGTGGCTGCTGCTCATCTCCCTAGCAAGAGCGTATATCAGCATAGAATACCTAGGCTAACCTGTGAAAATAGAGACTCTACACTTGTTTATGATTAAATATACAAATGTGAAAAAATTTAATTTGATGTAACTAACAACAAAGAGTACATCATGCACAATTGTATACTTATGAGTCCTCCATCGACCTCCGGGGTGAGGAATGGCCACAGATCCACAAGTGCTTTGCCTTTGGCGAACTAAAGATCCCCTCTATAGAGATGCATCTGCATGAAATAAGGCATAGTAAATGATTTTTTTGTAAATAAATCAATGTACAAGTAACTCCATATATGGATACGAGTAAAAAACTCTTACTGGTGAAAGGGGGTGTGGCTTACGTGGTCGGTCGGTCGAACTCTCCGAGGGCACGGCTGTACGGGCGATGTGTTCCGGGACGTGGATGCTTGGTCAAGGTAATGGTTCTATTGAGGGATTTTGTAGTGGATTGAATTGTGGCAATGAGTGCGCGCCACCCTTTTTATAATTTTTTAAAAACAGGGAGCTTTATCGAGGTATGAAGCTCGATCGAGGTCCATAGCTCAATCGAGGTCACTACCTCGATCGAGGGTTTATTTAACCCTCAATCAAGCTCTTGGAAAACCCTCGATCTAGGTATTGAAACCTTGATTGACGGTTTAACAAGAGCTCGATTGAGGGTTTGAAAAAACCTCGATCGAGCGCTTGTTAAACCCTGGATCGAGGTATTAACACCTCGATCGAGGGTGAGCTTTTTGCATTTCACCGAAAATCCATTGCCAAAAATTGTTACCCACCTCCATGGATGCACCCCCCTAGAACACCAAGTATGATGCTGTTCTAAGCGGGGAGGGATGTAATATCCTATATTTTCGAACTAACACTTATGGGAATAAGTCCCATTGCATGTGAGGTTGCTTTGATGTTTTATTTTGTATATTGGGCATAAGACCCCATTACACATGAGAATGATGATTTGTTTGATATATTTGGTGTAATCCAAATGCATATGTTTTATGTATATGATTTCATGTGTTGGGCATGGACCCTGAAGCACATAATTGATGAGATATTTTTGTTGAGCGCGAGCTTTGAGGAACATGAGTATTTGATGTTTTTCTTAAGCAAGAGGATTTGGAGCACATGAGTATTTGATGTTTGTGTTGAGCAAGAGGCTCTAGAGCACATGATTATTTGATGTTTTTGTTGAGCAAGAAGATCTAGAGCGCATGAGTTATGAAGCCTTTGTGTTGAGCATGAATCTCTGAAGCACATGGAAAGATAATAATTGGAAGTGTTGGGGATAAGCTTTGGATCATTCCAAGTTGATGTTGAGCATAATATTTGGAACATCGAATCCTTGGCTGTTGTATTCCTAGGTGTATCCTACAAATGCATCCTAGAATTAGTGTTGAGCAAGGAGCTCTGGAATTGCACTAAGTTGTAACTACTTGTTCTTACTGTTGAGTATGGGCTATGAATAAACGCTAGGAGTTACTGAAAAATCAATATGTTGAGTGAAAACCACTCTGATAAAACATTGATCTCATCTTACTTATTTTTAAATGATTAAAAGAAATTTTGAATTTCTATATCTCATCAAGCACTGAAGAACTACCATGTTATATGAGGTAATCTTGCAAGGAGGTTTAGAGTTTCCTAACCTAGTTGACCTAACCCCTACCTGAAGGCCTTAATAAAGAAGTGACTATAAGCTAAAAATAAAACTATCATGTGATTCAAGATCATGCTATATGATACCCAAAGTAAAAATGTTAATATAGGTGTATATATAGTTTATATATAATATGAATGAAAGAGTAAGAATATGTATCAATAATAGTAACTATAGATAATAATGAAACGATATATGTATTATTATTTATTACTAATATTAAATAAATATTTTAATACCTAAAAGAGTCAAAATAGGAACTAGTCAAAAAGTTCCTAAGTTAAAATAAATAAATATTAAATTCACCTAAATTAAGTAAAAAGGGTTATTTCAAGAAAAAAAATTATTCTTGATTTAACTGCCTCTTTTTCCTAAATATTGTCTATAAATACCCAAGCCAAAGAGAGTTTTGGGGATCTTTTGATTTTCCATTTATGCTACCTGATTATTATTCTCAAGAGAGTTCTTGGAGAGAATTTTTCCCAAGAGGAAAATCCAACTGGTACAGAACCTGTTATCCTAGTTAGGAAAGGATTACCTTAGGAGCTCTAAGCTATTTACATGTTGGAACTAGCTCAAGGGGATATGGATTGAAACCGGAAATGGTTTTGGGTCATGGTTGGGTGGAACATGGTAGTTCCCAAGTTATTCGGTTAACTGAACAGAGGTAAAAAATGTCTATGTCCTTGTTAATGCTATGTGCTTGAGTGTGCAGGGTTTCCAGCCATTAAAATAGATTCAAACTGTAGGTACGAGGTTTCTTTTCTTCCTTACAGTTTATATAGATTTCTTATTAAATGAAGGGTTTATATGCTAGAATTAAAATATGTATATATTACATGCTTACTGCAGTTAGGATTATTTTTCTTATAGAGCCTTAAAGAGAAGCTAGGTTTATTTTGTTTACAAACCTTAAAACCTTATTTCATGAAGTAGAGATTATGCTACAGGGTGTCTGGTTTACTTAACCATGATTACCTAGTTAGAAAAATATAGGTTATATTCCCTAGTAATTTTTTTAGACTGTCACATATGCTTTTTTTAGATTTCAAAAACACAAGAAAAATATGGTCTCTATTCTTTCTGTATTACTCTTGTTATCATTCATATCTTAAATTCAGTCTTCTCGGTAATGGTGTAATTTTCTAACAGAGTCTATATTGTTTAAGATAGCTAGATTCTTGGTTATTGTTCAAACTTAGATGCAAAAGTAAAATGGAGTTCACTTAAAGATAAACAAAACTTATAAAACTTAAAGTATCAAGCGCTGATAGATTTCATATTTCCAGCATATAAGCTTACTTCATTTACTTAAAATCCGTTCTTAAAATAGAATTATCAAAAATAATTTATAGGCTTCCAACTAAATACTAAATCCATGTTAAAATCAAATATATCCTAAACATTGTTCACATAATTAAACATAATGAAATACCATTTCTATGCTAAAACATAAATTATTACAAATTCCTTTATAAAACCCTCTACACAAGAGCCATCCTTCGAAACCTATTAAGGTTTGGCTGTAGGAAGAAGTAACCTTAAAATTATATCAACTACTATAAGCCAAACACCAAGAACCAAATATATGCATAATATAAATCAATTCATTAACCAACATAATCCATTTAAAAACCCAAGATCAAATCCTGTCGACATCGTTTCCAAAACAAAAACATAACGCTGCGTTAACACCAGTCGAAGCGTTAGGACAAACCAAGATCAAATCCTGTAGGCTCATAACATTAAAAACATAACACTGTGTTAAACACCAGTCCCAGTGTTAGGACAGCCCAGGATCGAATCATGTAGGATATAACATTAAAAACAAAACCAAATCGATTACATGCCTAGTATCGAATCATGTAGGTATCGATAATAAACACCAATGTATTAACATTGTAACACACACAGTGAAGGGTTCGCATTACAGGCTACCCACAAACGTTTCAACACAAACCTATCGTTAAAACCAAATATGAGATACGCTAGTAGAACCAAATAAACAGAGATATAAATCAAACACTATATTCACCAGCTATGTATTCTCTAAGTGACGAGTCACAGCTTCCAAAACTCATGACTGTAATCCCCAACCTTAAACACTATTTAAATATCTACGTAGTCACATCTTTAAATAAACATAAAAACAAAATGTGCATGTTACATATTCACCTAAAGGCTGAGCCAGGCTCATGGCCATGAGGTGAACCCTCAACCCATAATCAACATTAAATTATGCCGAATGAATATAATGTCGGGATTGATAATTAAACCCTACTATCAATGCATATACAGTCACGACCTTGATACACATAGAAACCATATGTGTAGTAGTATTCCAATCTAATGGTTGTAATAAGAAACCTAAGCCACAATAACAATCCATACAATCCACAAATACAATGCATGAATAGTAATCTAACATAGGCATGGTTTACATAGTGCCATTGCAAGGAATAACACTATAATGCCAAAGAATTTGTATCATTTTAAATCCAAACAAAGAGCTATACCATTAAAACATTAAACCCACATGATTGAAATACAAACCAAAATTTATTTAGAGAGCCGAGTCTTCGTTTGAATATACACGAATCACCCAAAGCATTTACACTTAAAACTTCATAGGAAAAATAATTGCACTCACATCTCTTGTATTCCCAAACCAAACAAAGGACCCCAACCAACTATCAAAGTCTATTAACCAAAATTACACAAAGATAAACCCTCCCAAACTAGAGTGCAACACTATGTCACACATATGCGTAGAGGTAAAGGATGATGCATTTTTGCAAGGCTTACCCGCTTAAAAGGTTGCACAGACCATCCCAAGAGCCACTGACAAACCATGTTTCGAATCACCCCTCTCACCAATAAAACCAAACACGCAGAGCTATGAGGAGTATGATAAACCTCAACAGAAGCCAAAAACCAAAACAGTATTGCAAAACCATGTTCAAAGCATACCTGTTGGCGAAAGGGAAGGCTGTTGCTCCATGCAGCATAGACACCCAAGAGCCAAACCCACATAGACAACCAGAGGAACAAAACCAAATGACTCACATCCATGACCAGACTAGGATATGCGGCTCATTTCCTATGCTTTCCCAATAGCATTAAAAGCTCCACCCTGGCCTCCACTACCAACAAAATCCAAACCCACAATTCTGTAGTTAATCCCATGACAATTTCGTATATTCCACCACCCTAGCATAAAAAAACCTAGATAAACCCTCCATTTTAACGTTAAGCCATAATTTTATGGCATATGAAATATTCCATAAGAAATTTATGCATAACCCATATTTTTTTCCAAGAACTTCTCACAAACTTTGCCATGACATATAAATCAAGCTTTAAACCCTAGGCTTTATACCTTAAAAAAATTACATGTTATAAACTCAATATAAAATTGGATAAGATATCATAACCTCAAAACATAATAATAATGACACCCATAAATACTTAGGTCATACACTTTCAACTTTACGTAAATATAGAAAGTAGGCACAACTAGGTGAAGACTTTAGTCCTTGTATCCTCAGTATGAATTGGATAGTGTAACATAGTTATCATGATGTAGGATGTTGTTAATTTTCACTGTCGTATATATATTCTACTGACAAGATAACTTGTGCAAAAGAGGAAGTATGCATTAGTTTGCAATGAACTAAGTAAACCCCGTAAAAAAAAGAGCAACCTTTTTACCTCTCCGAGAAGTCCATCAAGGAATACAAACCTCACCACTCCACCCCTTTATAGTTAAAGGAAAGTCAGAACTTTTAATAAATAAAACTATAAATGAAGTACTAGGAATATAAATAGGAAGTAAGACATAACTGAACCGGTATATGCAACTGTATGTTAATAGTAAACACCAGTAGAGTAATCATATAACAAAACCAAGGAACATAACATAGTGCATAAACACATCATCATTACATAGGAAACCACATAAAAAGGGAAAGGCAGCTTATGACACTTACATCTATTAAACAATGACATACATATTCCACAAAAGATAAATTAATGCCCATGATAGGTAGCATTTAACTAGCCTACATTTCTTTTTTCGAATTTTGGGGATATTACAAACATCTAGTTAAAAGAGGGACCAAGCATACTAAGAGGGGAAATGACTGGCTTAATTCATAAAAAGGGGTTAATGAATAATTAGAACAATGTGAGGACAAATACACATTAATAAACTAAAAATGAAAATAAAATGAGAGAATTGAAACCTAACTACTTCTTGAATAGAAAAGAGAATATAAAATAACACTAAGATAGGAAAAATACAAATTTTCCTTACTAAGAGAGAACAACCTTAATGTGAACAAGAATCATCTTCTTAAAAAGAAATCTGTAGAGAGTGAACATTATAGGGGGTAATGGTTCCTAGTTCTCTGGAATGTTCAATTGTATTTCCTTGACCGCTCAATAACCATGAATATTATATAGTTGGTCCAAGAAGGACTATGTTAAGGAGGAATATATTACAAGATTTACACAGAGATAGTAAAACACTTTGTGGCTAATTTGCAATAATAATAAAGATAGAGAACATAAACCTAATTTATTCACTTCCTAGTGTGCTTGCTCTGGCTCAGGGGTGACGAGTGGAATGAGTAGTTGAACTATTTAAGGTCTATGGATTTGAGGAAGGTGGAAGTTCCTCCATAATTTGGATGCATTAAAGTTTTATAAGTTTTTCTATCTTTATTAATCATTTCTTTTATTTAGAAATTTGAATATTGTTCTTTGTAAATCTCTGTATTGAGAATAATTATGTTTTTCTTATTATTCTATTAAAATTTTTCTAGACCTGCTATAGTTGATGTTCAATAGAACATTTTTTATTATTCTAATATATTCATAATTTTCAATTATTTTCTTTTTTCCATTATTGTTTAAGTATTTATTGTTTATGTATTTGTAACTTTTGAATGTATTCACTTGTATGTTTCTTATTGTATTTCATTATACCCTGAAGGATATTTTTGTTCCTCCGATTGGAAGATTCATTAATATAATAAATTGATGTAAAGTCATTGAGGTTAAACCTTCGTTGTAATTCGAGCAAATAGTCCCCACAGTTGAGTCATATTAGGGTTATTAGACTCTCTTAGAGAGGTCAGCCCTGTAGAGTAATTGTCAACTGGAAAACAAGTATAAATAGATAGTGAGACTCTCTATTTAGAACACACACTCACTCAACAGTAGTGCATGAGTGAGAGAGGAGGAGCTTGCACAAGTCAGAGAGAGAACAATTGTTGGAGATCATCTTTGTATCTTTGGGTTTTACTTTTGCTATTGGTTCTCATTCTATCTTTGGGGAAGTTGCTGGGTTTTCTCCTTTATAGTTTCCCTAAGGAAAATTATTTGTGTCTCTTGTCTCTTATGATTATTGTTCTGCTTTTTATTCTCTCAGATAAGATCCTAGATCATATTGATTAAATGATAAAATTCTAACATGGTATCAGAGCTAACCTGAGAAGAAGACACTATGCATCTGCAACAGCTAGGGATTCTTACTTTTTGGGTCTCTCTTCATAGATCATTATAAAAAGGAGGCTAATCTAACTCTCCATTAAAGGGCGCATCTTTATGTCGAAGCAAAATCTGATTCCAAGCATTTTCAGTTTTTGACCTGTCACTACTGCGGGAAATTAGGGCTTTTCAGAGAAGTAGAATTTTTGAGTGAGCCCAACATAGGATTGGTCTCCTCCTCAAACTCAAAATTTAGAGACCAAGATCAAATTTTTAGTTGGGTAGAACTTCAATAAAGTCAAACCCTAATTTGACCCTGGACCAGAAAATCAGCAATGCAAAAGATCTACATCAAATCTAGTTTCGACATCTCAAATTGGTAATATCTAAATATTTTGTATTTCCATTTGAGGTTCTCATTAAATATGTCTCATCACACCAAGCTTGATAAAAATATTGAAGGATTTGAAAACTTCCGAGCATGGAAGTATAGGATCTCATTGGTTCTTGAAGAAAATGACTTGGACACCTACATAAGTGGAGAGGTTCCATTTCCAGAGGGAGATGAGGCTAAATCCTTACACTAGAAGAACTTGGGCAAGGCCAAGAGGATTATTTTTTATTCTATCAAGGATCACCTTATACCACATGTCTCTTCCCTAAAGACACCTAAAAATATGTTTGATTCCTTGTCCAAGCTACTTGAAGGGAAGAATATAAATTGAAAGATGACTTTGAGAAATCAATTGAAGAATGTAAAGATCCAGATTGTAGAGACCATACAGTCATACTTTATAAGGGTCTCTCAAATAAAAGAACAACCTGAAGCTGTGGAAGAAGAAGCAGAGAATGGAGAAATTGTGATGACTACCTTGAATGGTCTCCCTAGGTCATGGGTCTCCTTTATTCAAGGGATTTATTCTAGAAGAAAGTTAATCACTTTCATTCAGATGTGGGAAGAATGCTCACAAGAAGAAGATCGAATAGTAGATCGAGAAGAAAATATGGGAAATGAAGATCAATCTCTCACAACACACACCAAGAAAATCAGAAGGGACTACCATCATCTCAAAGGTAAGCGTTCTCACCAGAATCAGAAAGATAACCCTATAATATCTAGCAGAGATCTATCTAAATTTAGATGCTATACATGTGATGAGAAAGGACACTTTTCCAGAGATTGTCCTAGAAATAAAGGTGTCTCTCAAAAGAACAAGGACAACAAAATAAGACATCATGCTCACACTACAGAGGATGATGAACCTCTGAGAAAGAGAGTCAAAGAAGAAAGTGAAGATTATTCAAGCGATGAAGAGTATGTTTTGATCTCTACCCTCACGGGAACTGTTACACATGGAAGAAATGGTTGGATTATAGATAGTGGGGCTTCCAAGCATATGGTTGGATTCAAAGAATCCTTTGTGAAACTTTCCAAACATGATTCACCCCACAAAGTAAAACTTGTTGATGACTACCAGTATCCCATAAAAGTTAGTGGTGAAGCTTCCTATAAGCTAGACTCTAGAACATCTATGAAGATTAAGGATGGATTTTTTGTACCAAGACTAAAGAAGAATATCCTATCCATATTTGAATTGGATGCAAAATGTATGAGTGTTTCATTTTTATATGGCCAAGTCCTTATGTGGCCAAAGGGAAATACTATAGATGATGCCAGTAGTGATTGGAGAGTAAGAGGAGGGATTATACAAATTAAAGAGCAAATCAGAACAAGCTTTGCTCCATGACTCAGTAGAGAAAAATGAACTTTAGCATTGAAGGATTGCACATGTGCACTATAGGCCACTACCACTTGCAAGAAAATATGTTGAAGGTATTCCAGAAATCTAGGAAAATCATGAAGGCGTTTGCAAAGGATGTGAGAAAGGAAAGAACACAAAGAAGAAATTTCCAAATAGCGAGAGCAAGGAAAAATGAATCTTGGAAATTATTCACTCCGATGTATGCAGTCCGATGTCATCCATTTCATTAAGTGGGTAGGTATATTATGTTTCTTTCATTGATTATTTCTCTAGGAATACTTGGATATATTTATTGAAAAAAAAGGATGAAGTATTCAGTAAGTTCAAGGAATTGAAAGTCTTGGTCGAGAACCACACAGAGAAGAAAATCAATAACTTTTGATCAGACAATGGCATAGAATTCACATCAGATGAATTCAAGGAATTAGGTAGATATTCATGGATTAAGAGGGAGTTGACCACTCCATATAACCCATAACATAATGGATTTGCAGAAAGAAAGAATAGAACAATTATGGAAATAGCAAGGGAAATGCTTCATGAGAAATATATTCCTATGCATGTATGGGAAAAAGCTGCTAGGATAGTTGTCTATGTATAGAATCATACTCTGTATAGAGTACTTGAGAACAAGACACCAAAAGTCAGTCCTCTCAGAATATTTGGCTGTATGGTGTACATACATATTTCGAAATAAAAGAGGATGAAGTTAGATCCTTCAGGAAAGAAGGGTATATTTGTGGTATATAGTGAAAGCTCGAAGGCTTACATAATATATTTCTTGGGATTCAAGAAGATCAAAATCATAAAGGATGTGACATTTGAAAAAGACTCATATTACAACAAATCCATAAAAAGATCTATTGCAGAACTTGAAGAAACAAAAGTACCCAGGATCCGAGATACAACTATGAACGAAACAACTGCAGAAGAAGATCAAGAAATGTAAGAACCTTGGGAACCTGTAGATCCACCCCAAGAGAATAATCCTTACAAGAGGAAACCAGCATGGGTACGAGAGGCTATCCAAGGTGCAGTGAGATATGGGGCTCCAGAAGAAATGTACAAAGAAAGGAAGAGAACTAGGCCCTACTCCAATTATGTAGCCCTATTGTGTGACATCATTGATAAAGAACCTTCCAACTATGAAGAAGCGGTAGAAAAGAAATAATGGAAGGATGCTATGATCAAGGAGTACTAGTAGATCGTGAAGAATGATGTTTGGGATGTGGTCCCGAGACGAAAAGGGAAGTATGTTGTGAATTCCAAGTGGATCTACAAGATCAAGCATGTTGCAGATGGTAGCATAGAGAATATAAAATGATATTTGTGGCACTTGGCTTCTCCCAGAAGGAAGGGATAGATTATGAATAAAAATTTGCACCTGTAGCCAGATACACTTCCATAAGATCAGTACTTTCTCTGGTTGTAGTGATGAAATGGAAGATACACCAGATGGATGTCAAGACTGCGTTCTTGAATGTTGTAGTAGAAGAGGAAGTGTATGTGGATCAACCACTTGAATTTAAGACACATGATCGCGAGAATCATGTGAGAAAATTGAAGAAGGACCTGTACAGTTTGAAATAGGCACCCAGAAGGTGGTATAGCAGGATTGACAGATTCCTAACTGGCTTGGTATTTACCAAGAGTAAAGAGGATTCCAACCTTTACTACAAGTTTGAGGAAGGGAACCCAGTGATAATCCTACTGTATGTAGATGGCCTGTTTGTAACAGGTGAGGATGGGTTGATTGTTGACACAAAGAGGAAGCTTACTTCCAAGTTCAAGATGAAAGACTTTGGTATGATGCACTACTTTCTAGGCATGCTGTTGTGGCAGAATGCATATGAAATCTCTCTTGGACAAGGGAAGTATGCAGTGGAGATCCCAAAGAGGTTCAGGATGATGGAATGCAAGGCCATGACCACACCTATGGCATCGAACTAGAAGCTATTGAGTGATGCTTCATTAGAGTCAGTAGATTCCATGATGTATCGTCATATGATTGGGTCATTGATGTACCTAACGAATACGAGACTAGATATTTGATTTGCTGTGAACACATTGAGCTAGTTCCTGATGGATCTGAGACATGTTCACTTGATTGTTGCAAAGCATATTTTGAGGTACCTGAAGGGTACAATTGACTAGGGGCTCAAGTATGAGGAAAATTAGAAGATCAACTTAGAGGGTTATTGTAGAAATAATAGATCAATGCTATGTGTAATTATTCTAAGAAGAAGCACGGGAAATAGATCTTGCTACTAAGAATTCTCACAAGCATACACAGGAAAATAAGAGAGAAGAAAAGAGACTGAATCACATGAATGAAGAGATGAATATTGGTGTGTATCCTTCCATTGAATAATTATGAATAATAGTGTACATAAATAGTACATCCCTCATAGGAAAGTATAATTGTATGGAAACAACTCATAAAGCTCAAAAAGGCTGACTTACCAAAATATAGCAAACCCCCATAGGTGGATAAAGCACTTGCTAAATCTATCAAGGACCTCACGAGTTGGAAAAAGCATGAGTGATTTGTCAAGGAGATCAAAATAACATTCTAATCCTAGAAAATGGAGAAAAACTAATGGAGGATGGGTTGGAAACAAAATATCCCAGTTTCCTAGTTGACTAGCTTTTATCTTATCCATATAAAAGCAGGAAAAAACAGAAAAAGAAGAAAAAACAGAAAAAGCAGAATCTGCTGTAAAGTCCTGTATACTAATTCTGGATCAACCCAGAATCAGAAATAAATCATTCCTAGGATATAGATGGCATGTATTGACTTTAAGGTGCAAGTGGATGCCAACTAATTAAGCTAGTGGGTGAATGATTAATCAAATAATGATTAATTATTTTATCCTAAGTTGTGAGTGGGTTTAATATATTCCAACACCCCCCTATAAGTCTAACTTTATGATGGTATGACAAAAAATATAGATGCATATGGATGCATATAGGGCCCAGCAACAAGGCTATGGTCACCCTTTAACAATTATTATGTCCAGAAAAGTGACGAAAGAGACAAAACCACATGGGGAAAATCCTCCCTCAAGATAGGACAAGGCACAAAATTTGAAATATGTCTTCAACATATATTCATCTTCACTTTAATGAGCTGACTGAACTGCTTCTAGATGAAGGACTTGCTAAAGAAATCATGAACTCCCTGATCATGCGCTGGAGTGTAGAACCTGCAAGAAGGAAGAGGAGAGACTCCTTGTATCTCATCAACTGATGAAGTAGGACATTATCTGAATACTTGTTTCTACTGTCAAACTCTGATCTGCAAACATAATCTGAAATGGAAAAGATATATGTGCATACTCCTTCCCAAAGAGTACAAAAAATAAGGCAATTTATTTCACACCCAATTCCCTGAATAGCTGCAAAATTGTGATGTGAATCACATGTCAATATTCCAATCTGATGTAGAACCTGTATAGATCTGATATGAGGCTGATAAAACTCTGATATATCAGAAATATTAAAATATGGAACAGCAAGGACAAAGTCTTCAATGGCTCCATGAGGATATAGGGCTAGACTAGGAAAATTATGAGCAACTAGGGAAAACTGATAGGTGTAAAAATCTGAATGATGGATGGGCATAAGATCTGAATCATAAGTATTTATGAAAGATCCAAACATGTTTAATATCATTCCATATATGACTAAGGACATGGATAACCAGCCACTAAAATTTAGGAAAGACTTCAAACCATGTAAGATAAATATCACTGCATAAGAGACCAATGATAAATCAACTAGTGAGCTTGGGATTTGTATAGTCTTTGGATTATTCAGAGGTATGGTAGATGGTATGGATG
This sequence comes from Pseudotsuga menziesii, assembly GCA_001517045.1. Lineage (NCBI taxonomy): Eukaryota > Viridiplantae > Streptophyta > Pinopsida > Pinales > Pinaceae > Pseudotsuga > Pseudotsuga menziesii. The sequence goes on along the minus strand of LPNX011228153.1, from coordinate 242,390 downwards.
GTGGTATTATATGTGTATCAACCTGAAAATATTCTTCTAAATCAGAATCCAAAGGATCACATATAAGCATACCAATAGACTCATGGGAATACACTGGTAATGAATCCTTTGTATGAAAGGAGGAAAGAATGAGATGTTCACAATCTTCAAGAAGGCTCCGAGTATTGATGCCAAGAACAAAGGAGGATATGCTGAAGCACATGAGATCAAGTAAGGTAAGTGGTATGACACAAATAAGGCTTGATGTGGCTAAGCAAACATCCTATAAGTCACTGGGTTGCGCACCATCAATGAGAGAGGTATGCAAGAGGTGTAAAGAATCTGGCACATAGATCTCAGAATCTAAGATAGGAGATTGAGAGAACAATGAATGAGTTATAGGATCATAATAAATATCAGCAGCAGCTCCATATGTTACTTCTTTTTCATCAATAGTATCACAAAAAGAAAAATCACCTTCGAGAGACACAGAAAAAGATGGCTCTTCATTATTTGGTTCTTCATTGAAGGAGGAAGCATTCGAATGAAAGAGGGAAGAAGCAACATGAACTGTATGAGAAACTTCTTCATCATGATCAAATTCATCAGAGAATGTAGAGGCCAAGAAATATTGAGAGATATAACAAGAGGAGATGCTAGGTTCACTCCATGCTTCATCTTCAATTTCCTGCAAACCAAAGGCTTTGTCCAAAATTTTCCAAAGCTCAAATGGAAATTCAGCAGAATATATGAGATGATATATATTTGGAGACATTCCAAAACACATAATTCCATAATCTCTATCACAATTATTTATCCAATCAATCTTCTCTTCATAAGACTCAGGTTCACTCAATGCACCAATGGAGACATCAAAGAGACATTGCCTCTTCAAGTATGCACTCATATTTGGCTTCCAATCAGCATAGTTGAAAGGAGATAGTAGAGGAAATTTTGAATCCATATTGAAGTTGTTGATATTCTCTAAGAGATACTCTATGCAACCTGCAAAACAAACTAGGAGAAAATCTTGTAAGCTAGACAAGCTCTTCTTCAGAGAGGGATAGGAGACTGGAAGCGCTCCTCAACTCCGTAGAACTTGATCAACCTTGATGCTCTGATACCATGTAGAAATAATAGATAAATTCTATGTGCAATGATTCTAAGAAGAAGCACAAGAAATAGATCTTGCTATTAAGAATTCTCACCAGTATACACAGGAAAATAAGAGAGAAGAAAAGAGACTGAATCACATGAATGAAGAGATGAATATTGGTGTGCATCCTTCCATTGAATAATTATGAATAATAGTGTACATAAATAGTACATCCCTCATAGGAAAGTCGAATTGTATGGAAACAACTCATAAAGCTCAAAAAGGCTGACTTACCAAAATATAGCAAACCCCCATAGGTGGATAAAGCACTTGCTAAATCTATCAAGGACCTTACGAGTTGGAAAAAGCATGAGTGAGTTGTCAAGGAGATGGAAATAACATGATAATCCTAGAAAATGGAGAAAAACTAATGGAGGATGGGTTGGAAACAAAAGCTCCCAGTTTCCTAGTTGACTAGCTTTTATCTTATCCATAGAAAAGCAGGAAAAAACAGAAAAAGCAGACAAAGCAGAAAAAAGCAGAATCTACTGTAAAGTCCTGTATACTAATTCTGGATCAACCCAGAATCAGAAATAAATCATTCCTAGGATATAGATGGCATGTATTGACTTTAAGGTGCAAGTGGATGCCAACTAATTAAGCTAGTGGGTGAATAATTAATCAAATAATGATTAATTATTTTATCCTAAGTTGTGAGTGGGTTTAATATATTCCAACAGTTATGTGGATTCGGATTGGGTAGGAAGTGCCATTGAGAGGAAGGGCACTTTAGGGTCCTGCTTTAGTATGGGATCAGGTGTGATCTCTTGGTTTAGCAGGAAGCAGTCCTACGTGGAACTAAGTATAGCTGAAGCAGAGTATGTCGCAGCTTGGTTGGCTAGTTGTGAAGAAGTATGGAGGAGGAATATACTATATGACCTATTTTATCTTGAGTTGGATGCTACTTGTATATATTGCGATAACTAGAGTTGTGTGAATTTGTTGGAGAACCCAGTGTTCCATGACAAGTCAAAGCATATTGAGATCAAGTATCACTATATTAGGGATCTGTTGCAGAGAGGAGTAGTGAAGCTCCTGTATGTTGCGACAAATGAACATATAGCTGATGTGTTGACCAAGCTCTTAGCCAGAGTGAAGTTTGAGTACTTCAGAGAGAATCTTGGTGTTCATCAAACCGAGGTTCCGTCCAAAGGGAAGTGATGTGTCCAAAAGATGTAGTGCCTTTCCGACATGGTGTCAAGCTAGGCCTCCCATGGTCAGATGTAAGTGTAGAGCCTTTCTGACATGGTGGCAGGCTGGGTCTCCCATGGTTGGATGTAAGTGCAGATCCTTTCTAGCATGGTGGAAGGCTGGGCCTCCCATGGTCATGTGTAAGTGCAGAGCCTTTCTGACATGGTGGAAGGTTGGGCCTCCCATGGTCAGATGTAAGTGCAGAGCCTTTCTGACATGGTGGCATGTTGGGCCTCTCATGGTCAGATGTAAGTGAAAATCCTTTATGACACAGTGGTAGGTTGGGCCTCCCATGGTCATATGTAAGTGCCGAGCCTTTCTGAAATGGTGGTAGGTTGGGCCTCCCATGGTCATATGCAAGTGCTGGGCCTTTCTAACATGCTGGAAAGTTGGGACTCCCATGGTCAGATGTAAGTGTTGGGCCTCTTTGACATGGTAGCAGGCTGGGCCTCCCATGGTCAGATGTAAGTGCTAGGCCTTTTCGACATGGTGGTAGGATGGGACTCCCATGGGGGGATATAAGTGCTGAGACCTACATCCAGCATGAAAAAGGGTCGGCTCTGTAGAACTTCCTATGACGAGTAGAATTGAGAGATAGCACCATTTGCTCAAGAAAGTGAGAGCAGTGATGATGATGATCCAGTAATGAAGACTTGAGGTGATGAACCATGTCAAGAGAATACCATCCTAGTTAAGAGGGAGTGTTGATGTATTTGCAACTTTGGAATGTATTCACTTGTATATTTATTATTGTATTTCATTATACCTCGACGGAGATCTTTGTTCCTTCGATCGAGAGATTCATTAATATAATAAATTCATGTAAATTCATTTAGGTTAACCCTCCATTGTAAGTAAGGGAAATAGTCTTCACAGTTGATTCATATTAGGGATATTAGACTCTCCTAGTGAGCTCGGCCCTGTACAATAATTGTCAAGTGGAAAACAAGTATAAATAGAGAGTGAGACTCTCTATTTGGAACACACACTAACACAATAGTAGTGCATGGGTGAGAGAGGAGGAGCTCACACAAGTGAGAGAGTGAATAACTGTCGGAGATCATATTTGTATCTTTGGGTTTTACTTTTTCTATTGGTTCTAATTCTATCTCTGAGGAAGTTGCAGGGTTTTTTCCTTTATGGTTTCCCTGAGGAAAATTCTTTTGTCTCTTGTCTCTTGTGATTATTGTTGTGCATGTTATTCTCTCAGATAATATCCTAGATCATATTGATCAAATGATAAAATTCTAACATTTATAAAACTATTATTAAACTAGATGATTTTTTTATTAGAATTACGGTTCCATTATTATATTCTTTTTTATTCAATAGATAATTCTATTTAATTTAATTTTTATCTATGTGTAGATGTGTAAATAAAATATAATTTTTTTGTTTATTTTCTAATGGATAAGCATAGTGAATTAGACTTTGTAGAATCAAAATCCAAATGATATGTTATTAAAAATAAATTTATGTATCATAGGGTTAATACCCTAGAAAGACATCTGGCATACATTATACAAGTACGATAGGATTCAAATTTTGAATCTAAGGATTTAACCCTTAATCTACATGTATATATGTAATTGTAATACTCCATTTATTAAGCCCTGGACTTATGATCCTTCATGTGACTTATGTTCTTTTGCATTGTGCACTTATTATATCTTATATGATTATGGACTTATGCTCCTTTGCATGATAAATGTGATCAAGGATTATGATTATTGTTTGATAAAAAGAATTTGGACTTTAGTAGTATTATTAATGTTAATATTATTACTAGAATCTTTGCTATATTTGAATGTTCTTACTATTGATTAAATAAACAACTGGCTTAGCAAAGGAAACTAAAAGAGTATGGGGGACCATGGAATTCAAAAATTGAAGGGGAATGCGGAAAAACCTAGCACCTTATAACTTGTTGTTGGCTTAATTTTGTCCATCCAAATTCATATTTTTCATCTTGGTGACGTTAGTAGTATTGGTCACCCAAACCTTGTACAATAGATTCTATTCTCAATATTTATGGACTATGGAGTTAATATTGCATAATTTGCACACCTTAGTGAGCCCCTTATGACTAGGGAACCCTTCGTGGGAAGCTATTCCCTAACATTTATGTGTTTTTGGTCAGTTATGAGCCATTTTCCTAGTTTTTAGGGGTTGTAAGCTATTTTCTAGATTCCACTCTGAAACTATGCATTAATTATCCTATGTTTGTGCTTCCATGATATTTATGACCCTATTGGATTCCCTCTCTCACATGTTTCTCCCTCCTTGATGTTTTGTAACCCCCTTTGTGCATTAGTGTGCCTCCATGTTCTCTTCATGGCTCCACTCCTTAGTTTTTGGTAACTCCTCCTCATGGTGCTGAATCAGGAAAGGGAATATTCTCACTAACAAACTACTCCACTAATTCAAGTTAAGTCTCCATGATGAATTTTAAACCTTACCTCTCTCTAATTTGAGTTGATCCCTTTGGGTTAGAGTTGGCTTCCTTTTACTATAAACTCATATGCCCTCTCATTGTTGAAGTTAATATTGAGCATTGGACCACGTGACTTGTGCTATCTAATCGTGTTGGGAATGCTGATATTATTGAGAGTGTTTTGAGGCATAGAGTGAGTCTCTTTATTTCTATTTTCTTCAATTATATCACTCTACTAGTCCAGATTCTTGCATAGGATTCCAAGAAATGGGAATGGCATGCTAGGTCACATCCCATAGGAAGTGGAGACAAACATGAAAGTAGTAGTGGGAAGCATTATAGCTCTTGAAAGAGGTAGTTTCGAGAGTAGTTATACTAAGTGAAAATCTACTTGTGGATCTATGGTCTCATCTCAAGGGTTACCTATTCCAATGAGGAAGGATTGACGGTGTCTACAACTAGAAGGAAAGTGGTCTTGATGTAGCCAGTTGCCCATATTTTGAGATAAGTATTTGTATTATGTTATTTTTTCATTACATTATTTTATTTGGAATATGTGAAATGGTGCTCGATCGGTTGTTTGATTGTTGATGTATTGAATGTCAATATCTGCATGTAGGAAGGATGACTTTCATATAATATGGAATTGATTTTCTATGCTCATTACCTTCTTTCTATTCTTCTCGTTATTCGGAAATTGTAATCTTTGCTATATTGTATTGAGAGGGGTGCGACCATATGATGTGGTTCAACCATATATTATCATGTATGTGTTGTGAGAACTATAAAATTTCATTTGGAACAATGTTTCCAGTTAAAAACACCTTTCTTTTCATTGAAAAATATTCCCGTATGACCAAGATATGTTTTTTTTGGTCCAATAGTTTTATGGTGCCAAGATGAGTACATATTTCATTTGATTGTAAATTTTTTGTTTTCATATTGATTCTTAGTTACAGATATGGTTCAACCATATCGATACGATCTAATTTTTATTAGTGAGATATCACTGTAGGAGTTAGTCATCAGGAACTGATTTTGAGGGTTGTACTTGTAGCTAATGTTCTTTTTTTCTATGGTTTTGGTGTGGTTGTAGATTGCATCCTATGGATGTTCAAGGATTTTTTTTCTATGATTTTTATCCTCACTAACAAGACACACATAAAATCCCCAAAAAAAGAGATTAATTTCCAAATAATCAATGACATCAATACTTGATTATTTAAAAATTATGCTATCAAACAAACCAAAAGTACACAAATTAGTTATCCACATCGAATATGATGTTTATCATGTATTATTCATGTTCTTTTTGCAATTACGACCCTTAGCTTGCACTTTGGAAATTATTAATTGAGGTCGCAATTATTATTTAATTAAGTGTCGTAGTTAAATAATTATCACAATTTTAGTTATAATTCAATCTCTAGGGTTAAAATTTTTAATTAGTTGGGTGAATGGTTAGTCAACTTAATATTCAATGATCTATATTCGTTGATATTAAACTTGAGTTAATATTATTTTTTGCACCTTTGGTCTTATCTCGAGGATCTAAGACATTGCAAGTGGTATTAGAGATGAAGCTTTCAAGATTACGGCCATTGGGCCTTCTGGGAAGTCTCAAGTTAATTTGTAAACATGCATTCACATTAGAAAACTTGGATGCATGCACCTTAATATAGTTTCACATGTGATTTAGTTAATTAAATGATCTTCTTGGTATGGGTATGGACTTGATATTCAACCAATAAGAAGAAATCTTGTAAGGATTTATATCCCCCTTGTCGAATTAGGTATATTGTAACTTAGTAAAGTTAGCTAGTTACTTTATAAACAAAAAAAAAGGTAGTTTTAATTATAATGAACTTATACCAATGTCCATTTTACTAACATAATGTTTCTTCTAAAAAAAACTCTCAATCAAATATTGGTCCTCAAAACCATTAACTGACCCATTCAAGTTCTCAATAGAGTAACTTGAATCCACTAAGGCCGACTCTAAACTAGCAACAATCACACTCCTTGTATCTGGATAACTTGAATTTGTCAACAATGACTTAAACCCACCAAAACTTACTCAAATTACCCATAATTTACTTCCCTTTCTTTAAGGTAACTTGAATTCTACCTATTGACTTGAATTTTCCCAAATTCATTTCCATGCAGTTAGTATAATTTGAATTGACCCAATAATGATCAAGTTAACTAAGGATGACTCGAATTCATCTCATTAACTTGATACTACTGATTTTAGACATTAATTAACTAAGGAAAAATCCTAATTGACCAAACTAACCATAACTAACAAGCAACTACTCCAGTTCACTGTCTAGTTACTAGGGTGCATGGTGTATTGATGCATGGAGCATGATGGATGGTGCATGGTTGCATTGGTGCATGTGTACATGGGTGCATGGTGCATGTGTACATGGGTGCATGTGCATGTGCATGGTTGTGTGGATGCATGGTTGCATGCAAAACATCAATTTGAAAAAATAGGATCACCATGGTCCAATAACATCAAAATTACAAAAACTAGAGAATTGTCAGGAGGAGCCACAATTCCTAACCCCAACCCCTTCACATGTGGAATCCAAGACCCCCCATCAATGTTATTGTCCATGCTGATCCATTACTTAGTTATAAGTAATAATATTAATATTAATAAGATTAATAAGATTATAAATAATACACTAGTGGAAAATGAGAGATTAGTGACAAAAAAAATGACCAAAATCCGCATATCAATGACCACTTTTGGTTTGGCGATCGCTGGTGGCTAATTTGCGGTCTTTTATTACATGACCAAAATTGGTCATTTTTATTTTGGTCATTTATAGCTTGTCGGTTGGTCATTAATTTGGTCATATATTTAAATCAATGACCAAATATATGACCACATTTGTGACCAGATTAATGACCGCATGACAAGCTAGAATATGACCAAATTTGGTCGCGTAATAAAAGACCATAAATTAGCCACCAAAACCGATTTTTGGTCATTGATATGCAAATTTTGGTCATTTTTCTGGTCATTTGTATCGTATTGTTTTGTCGTGTATCTCTCAATTATTGGTAATTTTATTTGCGAATTTTGGTCTTTAATATCATTTATTGGTCACTAATTTAGTCAATTTTTAGTCGCTTTATGTATGGTCATTATATTTTAGTAGTTTGAATGGTGTCCATTATTAATCAATATAAATTTTTAATATGATATTATGTTTAAATTTTTA
>LPNX011228153.1:157526-212761 GCA_001517045.1 Pseudotsuga menziesii | reverse complement strand
ATATATATATATATATTCACGGTAGCCTCATGGATATATATATATATATAAAAGACTAAAAAAATTTAAGAACTAGGTAAGTACAATTTGAATAGGTGATTATAATTTGTGTAAAGTCTTATAATTATTTATATATAAAAATAAGAAAAACACAACATGAAGACCAAGAAGACTTGAGAATTAGGTAAGTGCAATTTGATAAAAAGATTCCATAACTAGGTCACAAAAATTTGATGATATACGATTAACAATGATGCAAAGTCTTACAAAATAGGAAAAAAAATAATGATGCAAAGTCTTACAAAATAGGAAAAAAATTAATGATGCAAAGATTTACAAAATAGGAAGAAAAACAATTAAAATGAAACATTGAAAAGATTTATGTTCTTAAAAAGAATTAGGTCACTACGATTTGATGATGCGACAAACAATAATGCAAAGTGTTACAATTTTTTTTGTTATATGAAAATAACCATGAATGATGTATTTTCCATAATCAATTAGTTTTAAATAGAAAAAAATGAAAAAATATATTATTGTTATTTTACGTATAAATATCAATCAAAAACTATGAAAAGACTATATATATATATATATATATATATATATATATATATATATATTCATCCCACAACAAAGAAACATTGCACTTATCACCATCTCACCTTTCATAAATTACTTCATAAAAAACAACACATCAAAGAACACTAACAATATAAGCTATAAAACACCAAGAAAACCAGTCATATTCTACTCGCCATCCATACTGTACCTACAAGTAGCCTCCACATTCTAGTTTCTAACCCGTCATAGTGACCAGAGTTGGAATTTGAAGAGAATTTGCCCATTTTCAGACATTTTTCTGATCAAATACGAGTAAAAGTTGGGAAAAAACGTTTGGCTAGACAGTTGAATAATTTTATAGAACTTTGTTTTGACGATTAAATTTTTTTCCAAAACATCATTATATTTGTAATATAAGATTAGGTAGTAGGTTAGTAGGAGACTAGGACTTTAGGAGTATCCATAATCTGATTATCTGAGTAGGGGTTATCGGGTTGGTACTCCAAACTCCATACAACATTGTTTTGACGATTAAAACTTTTTCCAAAACTTCATTATATTTGTAATATAAGACTAGGTAGTAGGTTAGTAGGAGACTAGGACTCCAGGAGTATCCATAATCCGACTGCTTGAGTAGTGGTTGTCGGGATGGGACTCCAAACTCCATTTCCTAGTGTCCACCTAGCACCATCCATGTGAATGCATAAATGTGATCCGTGAATGGCATAATGGCAATGAACGCAAAATTATAGAGACCATATTGTCGATGAGATGTACCGAGCTGTAATGTTGATGGTAGTGGCACTTGCAAATTGCAGACTACACAATTCCATAGTCTAGACTCTTACAATTGGTAAACTGTGACCCACACCCATAGGACTTCATTTTGCAAAATTGCAATTATACTAGCCATAGGGTTTACAATAGCAGATTCGCAACACATGATGGTGGATTCTTGGGAATGTTCAAGGATATTGTCATGTAACCGCGGATATTCAATATGGAGGACAATGGAAATATGTATCTCGCCTTTCTTTTCACCAGGCACATGGTTCTTCTTGGAAGGCGACTTCATCTATAGAGAGTTCAATGGATAAGAAAGTATCATCCCACCCTAGAGCTGCCAATATCCTGCGTAGAGTCATTTCACCATTGATAGTGGGTTGCAGAATTTCTCTCACTCACCTACCTATCGACAATGCTTAGGAGACTATTTCTTCCGAATAAGCACAGAACAATGTTTGTATGCATGAACATCAGGGCACTTGGCACAAATAAATATCCCTACATTTTCTTACTGGAAAAGAAGTCAGAATTGGTGTTTCATGGTTTAAGGAGAAAGGAGCTTTTTCAATTATTGTTGATTCAGTGTATATTTCTCCATTGGTGTTCAATTTCCCATGGTTATTCATAATTGTTTGACATTTTCCTCGTGAGAGCCATTTATGTGATTTTTGGTCAAAGAAGTCACATCGGATTGGATTCTTGACTCTTAATGATCCCCAGGATAATCGAATTTCATCTCCAGCTATAGGGATTCACACGTTGATGTCGTTGGAGTGGAGAAAGAAGTGGATTATTACATTTCTCTTCTTGTTAATATTATCCCATTCCTCCCAATGCATAACTAGTGATTGTATTGTGTTTTCAAGGAACTAGGGGTTTTATTCTTTACCTCATTTTTTGCTGACTATTTATATCATGTGAATTTCCTAGGTGTTAAGGTCGCATCCTACAATGGGGTACACTGTTGCTAGTGCGAGTCTACAATTTTGGAGCATGGAGGCTAGGACTCATAGAGGCAAGCAATACATTATGCTACCATCGTCCTTTTTTAAAATAAGATAATGTTTCACTAAATAAGTGAGGATCCGTTTGAAGAAATTCCTTTTCTGTAATAAGGAAGAAACAATCAAACACCTATTTTGGTTTTGTCCTTTCATAATTGTATTAGAGGGATGGTATCATGGCAGTTCCTAACTTCCTGTGTATTAACCTATCAAAGTGAGAACTTATTTTTATAGGCTATATTGAAAACCTGAAACTATGTGAAGGATAGGGCATGGAACTATGACTGAAACACTGAGCCTAGAACTATGTGAAAGATCGAGCATAGAATTATGTGTGAAGAGATTGAACACATAAGTGACAAAGGAACCTGTAATTGTGTGAATAGTTGGGTCGTTGGGCCTATGCAAAGGGTCGAGTTGGAATAGATGTGGAACATAATATGAAGTGTCAAACAAGCTACTAATGATATAAAGATAAAATCCAAAAACTTTTAAATCCAAAGATTTTTTTTCATAGAATTATCAGAAGTACCACAAGTCTAACAATAATCATCTATGATTGTTTAGTATAACATAATAATCCTTTAATCATGTCTCATATGGCCAACGTTATTTAGGAATAAAAATCCATCATTTTGTGTGGAGATGAGTTTCATTCCAATACCTTGTGAGGAGGAGCATGTTCAACCTTGCTAGTAAATGAATATTCCCTCTCATTCTCTACATATTCCTATTATATGCTTGAAACAAGTTCCTAGGACGTCTCAACAATGCTTTATTAAGACCTCCATTTAGTGAAAGATTCCTATTGTAGATTGGGATTCATTTCTTCGTGATTCCAATAAAGAAACGTAAGGAAATGAAAGACCACCTACGCATCCTATGCTGTACAAGTTATGTTATTAAACAAAAATTAAATTTGGAACTGTTTCACGAAATTCTGCAACCAGTGCGAACACCATTTGTTCCTCTACTTTGCATGATACAAGCATAGAACAAAAGAAACATAACAACATATCCTTTCTCTAAATAGTCAATTTACTCAACGTAAAAACACTCTCATACCTAAGATCTAAATGATTTTTTCCTTTTTCCAATCGTTCCACATGCAATCTTCAGTACCTTCAATGAAATATCAAAAGACAACATAACAAGATGAGAGCATCATGACAAATTAACACTCTTTGCTAGTGATCAAGGAATATAACAATATTTAATTGATATTGACACAATTTAAGTATGGGAAAGGGGAACACTTTTGTATTAATGAATAAAGAAGGTAAAGCTACAACAAAATCCTTGATATTGCCAGCTTTGTCTTCAAAAATGGACTTACAACACTCCTCACTCACAACAATCTCTTCACACATGGACTCACTCAAACTTGTCTCTAAACCAGATCTCAGTCCAATAACATAAGGGTGCTTTCTTTGGACTCCCCTAACTCACTCCATGAAGGCTTCATTTATAGGCCAAATGACATGATATTCACTTAGGAAATGGATAGAAGGTGATCCGAATAGGTGAGGAAGGTGAATGCCACCTTTACCTAGCTATTAGGAACCAACTCCACGGAAGATTTTGCAAGGAAGCTTCTAGAATCTTCTTTTTTCATGTTTCAGGTCCACCAACATACTTGGATTAAGGTGAAAAAGTGCTAGCGCTTCTTTATCATAGGTGAAGAGCACCGACGACGCCTATTGTCAATAGAAAAAAAGGCGTCAATGCTCTTTGCTCCACAGGACAGTGCATCGACTGCGATGTGTCGCAACTGAGGAAAAGCGTCGGTCTCACTAATGATGGAAAAAAGTTACCATGGGAGTCTTAGACTAGGCTTTATGAAGGGTCATCAGGAAACAATGGAAAGTTTTTAGGTGCAATCAGAACTAAGACAATGGTTCTTTTACATAGATTTTTTTGTAGCACTTGAAGCATTGTTCATTTTGCAACCAATATAAATTGATGGAGCTAGCCTGTACAACCTGAAATTGATAATTAATGCAGGTCGTACCTTCTAGATGAATAAAATAGGATGGAGATGAGGACGCCTAGATTTCCCTAGGGTTTAAATGATGATATTTTACCTTTAAATTATATTTGTTTGGATAAATATGATTTTGTCAATAAGATTTTATTAATTATAAGGGTTTACAATTAATTAGGGTTTTAAGATGGGTGGAAAACAAGTTCAATTATCCAACTTGGGATATGGAGTTAGAGAAGGCCTATGAAGAGTCAAGCCTAAAACTATGTGAAGAGCTAGATAAAGAATGTGGCAACATTAGTGACTTCCCTTTGGATATTTTACATTATTCAAATCTTGGCGCTTCTTGTGTAAAGGTTGAACATGGACTCTTAAGCCATTGTATGCATCCATTGAAGATAGTCTACATTCTAATTTACCTTATTTGAAAGAGAAAATCATCAATATTTGTGATAATATTCAATCCTTATCCTACTCTTAGCTACCAAATCTTACTTCTTCTTTCTCCTAGTGATTTTTGGCTACCTAAGATGTAATGTATTTGCTTATAACTTGATTTTCTTGTTGTTTGGAAACTATCCATACAATGTGGCAATGGAAAATCATTTCTCTTGGGTGATGGGTGTTGGGTCCCAAAATACCCCTTTTTAAGCACATGCATTATGCACTGTTTATCTTGTCTTGCTCCATTTTGTGCACCAAACAAATGTTCTTTCATCACTTGAGCCCTGAATCTTCACAGGTATGATTAATTATTGTTTCATCTTATTAATTCTTATGATTTCTATAGTCGGGACTTTGATTCTTGAATTATGCTAACACAGTAGGATTTTACAAAGATAGTGTAAGTTGTGAGAGAATACGGGTGTAGTAGCCTGAGTGGTCCAAAGAGGAGATGATCCTTCACTACCAGCTATGACCTACCAGTTTTGTTTCTACACGCGGATCCAACCAAGGGTCATCATTCCACACAGGCTGCAACGGACCTAGCTGTAACAGCGCACCGCTGCTTAAAGTTAGTTTTAATCATTAGGTCATCCCTTGAATTGGATCTATTATTCATTTACTAGATTAGGCAACATAATTTCCTATATTCGTTGTTTTTGTTTAATTCCACCCACAGCTGAAACAACGCATGTAACAGGGCAACTTGAAGATCGTAGATATTCATGGCTTCCCAATATTAGTGGGTGAGGGTTACGATCGTGGATGTATAAGTACTGGGAATCATTTAGAACCAGGGGTTGGACAATATCAGATCTTACTATGCAAGTTGTAATAGAGACTGTGCTTTCATTCCACCATTTTAATATAAGGAGCAGGATTCTTTAGATCTTTCTGCTTTAACTTGTGTTAGTTCCGGCATCTTTGCTCAAAGGATGGTCCCACCTTCCCTCACATATCACCAATTTAATTACATGTTTTGTTAATTGCTTGTGTGGTGTGGAAGTTACATTAGACACATTTGTTTCAATAGCTGCAACAAATGTCCAATAAGTGTGTTTCCTTGAATATTTAGTACTTGCATTTCCTTTAAGCTGTAGCAGTGTGGTGTGACAGTTGACTGTGTAGGTTAATTTCCTTTATGCATGTGTGTGATAGCTGCAACAATCAAGCTCTTCCTCAAATCCTTTCAATTACTTGTCTTTCTCAGGTTTGCTAATTCAGGTAGACTATAGCTTAGATTTGTGTGATTCAATTCTTGTTATTTCTTATTCTAAGATTAAAGTTGGATTAAACCAGTCACAATGAATTTGCATATGGTATGGTAACTTAGGATTTAACTTTCTGCAAAAGTAAGACTAGATATATGTTTCATGAATCATTCATTGTTGGATTGAAGTTGTGGGAAGTGATTGCAATTCTGAATTCTTATATAGGTATTTTAGATCAGCTTAATTATGGGAGGAGTTTGGACTAAATAAATAAGTAGGAAAATTTATTCAGTTCATCAACTACTTAGTGTTTAAGCACAGACAGTGTGAATTATCTTTGAAATAAAAAGACTTCGCTGGGTTGACAAGTTATATTGAGCATTCCGCATGATGGTTTTAATTAACTAGCATATAGAGTGACCAAAATTTTGGCGCCATTGTTAGGGAAGGTAATTATTAGACACCATAGTAGTTTCACTTATCCATTTTTCTTCAGCCTTTAAGTTTTCATGTTTTGGTTTGCATGAATATGAGGAGAGTACAGCATGAGATTCCCAGAATCCCTAGAACTCCCAAAAATACTAACATTGAAGATGGTCAAGTTCATGGTAGAAATCCATCATTGGGAAGAAGAACATTCATTGCTGATCTGGTTTCCAAATCCAATTCCTCTACTGGGGCTCTCCATCAAGGATCTTCCGTTAGAAGAAGCTCAATTACCCCCAGGGTGGAAGCATCAGTTTCCACAGTGGAGAACCCAAGAGGAGCTGCGACACCCTCAAGTGTCCCTACGAAGGAAGATAGAGTTAGCACTGTGGGAGCAGTTGATCGAGACGTGATTTATCACATTAATAGGAAGGAGGTGACAAATAAGGAGTGGACACAGTTTCATCATAAGCAAGACGATTAGAGGAAGCAAAGACAAGAGAGAGAAGAGGAAATATGAATAATAGACGTGAACAGAAAGACCATGAATAAGAGATGGGGGAGAGCCATCACAATGATGGATATTCCCCTCAAAAGGGGACAATTGCTACACTCCATTTCCCCATTCGATAGCCAGCTGGACAAGCCACCATGAAAAACATATCACCATTAGTATTACCTCATTTTCATGGAAAGGCCACAAAGGATCCGGATGAATTCCTCTTGAAGTTTGACATCCTCTGTCATAGCTACGACTACACTTCCAGTGAGCAGAAGTTAAAATAATTTCCTGCTACTTTGAAGGATAACGCACTACATTGGTTTATGAGCCTAGGTGGTGAAAATGTCACCACGTGGGATCAAATGAAACAGTTGTTCTTGGAAAAATACTAGGAGTACTACAACATTAAAGATAAAAGAGAAGATTTTTTCAAGATAGTACAAAAGGATGAAGAAAGTTTGGAAGATTTTGTTGAGAGGCTCAAGTACAATGTGCAGAGCGCTGGACAGACTAATATGGGGCTAAATGTGCTCAAGATAATCCTACTTCATGGGATTAGGGAATACTGCCTAGGTATGTTGAATCTAATGGGAAAGGGGGATATCTCGAAGGAATCATTTGAAAAAAATATTGAATTATGTAGAAGGTATTCCGGAGGATCCTCGAGGACCAACAAATGGGACAAATTGGAATGAGATTCCTTCGATAGAACACAAAAGTCATCCAATGGAGGAGCCACCCGAGAAGAAATAGGAAACTTTCTCGAGAACTTCAAAATAGATATGATGAGCTCCATCTCCTTAGAAATAGATGTCCTGAGGGCGAAGCAGAAGCAAGCAATAGAATATCTAACACTCGGTGTATTCTACCCTAGATGTAGGAAGAAGCATCCTCTAAAGGAATGCCCACTCAACAAGGTGGAAGTGTGCTAGCTCTGTGAAATGAACAATGATACAAAGGAGTTCCCTTCACTACCTCAAGTGAAGGAAATTCTGCAAGAATCAACTTTGGATGTGGAACCAGCCTACTTCATTGCCTAGAATAAGCCTTGGAAACCTCGAACCCAAGGTATGAATCCAAACTAATTACCGTTTTCGAAGAATATGAATAATTCGAATAATATGCATCACATGAATAAAAAATTCCCTTCACCTTATTCCAACCATCAATGGAACCCTTCTCAACCTCCTATGCAGAATTTCAACTCCTAGACCCCTTGGACACAACCACCAAACCAACATAATTCTTGGTCTCTTGGGTGGAGGAATCCCATTCAGGGAACGCGTTTCACCATAATAAATATCCTCAATAGTTTCCTCACCAAAAATACCCTCAACAATATCCTCAGCCATACCAGCAGTGTCAGCAGTCGCAGCTGCAACTCCAGAACAATGTTGCACCTAATATGCCTATATGACCGTAGCTTCCTGCTCAACCTAACCCCAACCCAAATAATAAATAAGTCCACTAGTTTGATACTACGAACATGCCCACTTATTGCATCCCTCCAGTTCCCTATAACAACATATGCTTACGATCAGGGAGAGTAGTGGAGCCTTTAGTCGTTGAGGATGTTCCATCCTCTGTGTCTGGAGAAAGGATGAATCGGCAATACTCATCACACACAACAATCCCTATTATTTAGGATGTTGAAATTCCCACCAAGACACCAGATGAAACACATAGAGAAACATCTATTGAAACGCATCCTACACAATTGATTAGAGAACCACCATATCGTGAAAGATTGACACTATAGAAAGCAGTGGAACAACCCTAGTTTAACCTCCTAGGAGAGTAAAAAATTTTATATGTCAAAATTGCACTGTTACAGGCCCTCCATGATGTGCCTATTTATGCCAAAATAATTCGGGACCTGTGTGTAAGAAAACCAAGTAGAAAACCCAAGGATCCTCCCACTATCCATGTTTTAGGGAAACTATCTGAACTGATAATGGGAAAAACTCTCCTGGATAAATATGATGATCCTGGGAACCCTACTGTCATAGTGCATATATATTGGGAAAACAAAAATACCAAATGTGTTGGTAGATCTAGGTGCAACCATTAACCTTATGACCATAGAAACTGTACGAAACGTTGGGCTCACCAATCTTCAGGCAACCCCTACCATTTTAGAACTAGCTGATAGGTCCACTATCAAGCCCGAGGGAATATTGGATTACCTCATCATCTCAGTTGACTCATGGGAATACCCTTTTGACTTCTTGGTTTTGCAACCCAAGTCGCATCTAGGAGGACACCTGCTAATCCTGGGAAGACCTTGGTTAGCCACAACAGATGCTTTCATCAGCTGTCAGTTAGGGTCTATGACCATCTCATATGGGATCGAAAAAAAAAACCTTACCTTGTATCCTCTAGCTCGACCTCGTATAGAAGTTGAAACTCAATTATGGATGGAGCTAGAGGAAGAGGAGGGAATTAAGCCATTGTTAACAATAGGGAAGGGTTAACCTTCAAGGATGAAATAGAAAATGATGCCATTAATAGTTTCATCAGTGATCCCAATTCTGTCAACAAACAATTTTATTAGATCCTTAACAGTACTCTAGGTGAAGAAGAGCAAGAAAATATCATAGAGGATATTCTAGTCAGTGACACACACATAATTCCAGTGCTTAAAAATTAGAAATTTTTTCCAGTTGAGATAGATCCGGTAAAAACACTGAACATCAATCCCTGTCTTTCTCCTAATGAACATGAATGCTTGATCACTCTCTTGAAAAAGCATAAGGGGAAATTTTCCTAGGAGTACACAGATATGAAGGGCATCCCTTCTAATCTGTGCACCCACCACATTTACATCAAGAGTGACTCCTAGACTATGTGCTAGCCACAACAAAGGATGAACCCCAATCTCAGGGACATAGTGAAGGAGGAAATTAAAAAAAATCTTGGAAGCACGGTTTATATACCCGATTTCAGACAGTGAGTGGGTCTCTCCACTCATGATAGTACCCAAGAAGAATGGGAAATGGAGAGTCTACGTATATTATAGAGAGCTAAACAAGACAATGCAGAAAGACCACTTTCCTTTTCCTTTCATTGATCAGGTACTTGACACCCTGTCTGGGAAGAATTTTTTCTCCTTTCTATATGGGTTCAGCAAGTACAATCAAATCCATATTGCTCCTCAGGACCAAGACAAGACCACTTTCACCTATCTTGGGGGTACCTTTACATACAGGGTACTCCCCTTTGGTTTGTGCAATGCACTAGCCACCTTTCAGAGAGCTATGATTGACATATTTTAGGAGATGGTAAATGAAAGTATTGAGATTTTCATGGATGACTTTACCCCATATGGTAGTGACTTTGAGGAGGAACTGAAAAACTTAGAGAAGGTTTTAACACGCTGTTAGCAAACCCAACTATCTTTGAACACTGAAAAGTGCCATATGATGATGAGCGAGGGTGTAGTGCTGGGGCACTTTATCTTTGTTGATGGTATCCAGGTAGATCCATCCAAAATTAGGGTAATTGAAAATATACCCACTCCTGAAACACAAAAAGAGGTACGTAGGTTTTTAAAGCATGATGGTTATTATAGAAGTTTCATAGAAATTTTTTCCAAAATAACTTCTCCTTTATTTACCTTATTGATGAAGGATGTACAGTTTATTTGGAATGATGCATGCTAGACAGAATTAAGTGAACTTAAGAAGAGGTTGTCTATAGCTCCTATATTAAGGGGGGCCAATTGGGCTTTGCCTTTTCACATTTCTTCCAATGCCTATGACACTGCCATTGGAGCAGTGTTGGGACAACAAGATGGTCAAGCACCATATGCAATTTACTACATTAGTAAAAAATTGGCCCCTGCTAAACTCAATTACACTGTTACAGAGAAAGAATTTTTAGCCATTGTCTACTCCATTAACAAATTCAGGAACTACATCACCAGATATCTCACCTTTGTACACGCTAACCACTTAGACATCAAATATTTAATGAACAAACTAGTTACAAATGCTAGGCTAATTAGATGGTTGTTACTGTTATAGGATTTTGATATTACTCAGTATTGACAGACCTGGGAAAGAAAATGTTGTTGCTGATTTTTTATCTCGTTTTACTAATAATGATGACATCGTACCGGTTGAAGATTCTTTCCCAGATGAACATTTATTTGCAATTTTAGCTCATTCCCCTTGGTATGCAAATGTTGCTAACTACTTGGGTGTAGGAAAGCTTCCAGTACATTTGTCAAAAAGAGAGAAAAGGAAAATTATCCAACAGACTTGTAGGCATTGCTGGATAGGTGGTCATCTTTTCTACATAGGCCCTGATCTTGATATCGGAAGATGTGTAAGGGAGGATGAAATCGTCCATATCTTGAAGGAATGTCATGATGAGCCATGTGGGGGACATTTTGCAGATAAAAGGATGGGTCATAAGGTATTAAGAATGGGATATTATTGGCCAACAATTTTCAAGGATGCAAAGAAGTATGTCCAGGATTGTGACAACTATTAGAGAATGGGCCAACCTAATAGATTGGACGAAATGCCCCTCCAACCACAATTGGTGGTTGAACCCTTTGATAGATGGGCCTTAGAATTTGTTGGGCCTATCAACCCTTCCTCGAAGCAGAAAGATTACATTTTAGTTTGCACCGACTACATGACAAAATGGGTGGAGGTTGTGTCTTTGGTGAAATCCAATGACTAGGATGTAATAGAATTCATGTACAAGGAAATATTTATTCATTTTGGAGTACCCAAGGAAATAATCACAGATGGAGGACCGCAGTTTGTGTCACACAATTTTTAAGCTTTGTTGCAGAAGTACCATATTCAGCATAGGATAACTTCACCTTACCATCCCCAAGCCAATGGCCAGGTGGAGAGTACCAATAAAGTTATTGAATCTATCCTTAGTAAAATAGTCAGAAGCCATCGGAGAGACTAGACTGATAGGATTCCAGAAGCATTGTGGGCATATCGCACTACTTGGTGCAATACTACAGGATCCCCCCCTATGACTTGGTGTATGGTAAGAGTGTTGTCTTCGCTATTAAATTTGAAATCAAGACTTTGACGACATCCATGGATGCAAACTTGGATGTAACTGAAGCCTAGAGGAGTAGATTGAATCAATTAAATGAGCTGTACAAAAAAAATATAACTATAGTGGATCAAACAACATTGATTCAGCAATAGCGATGTAACTGGCATGATCAGTTCATCAAGAAGAAATTCTTATGTGAAGGAGACTTGAAATTATTATACGATTCAAGATTCAAAAGGGACTTCAAGGGTAAGCTGCACATAATATGGTTGGGTCCATATCAAATAGACAAATTATTTGATAATGGTACAGTCTACTTAGTCACCATTGATGAAAACTGTACACTATTATTTTTCTAATGGTCACATGCTATTACTATACCACAAGCCAATCTCAAGAGACATGTTTATTTCACACGTTGCGGCTAATTTGGGATACCAATTAGTGCAAGCGCAAGAATCTTTCTCTGCCCCTATCAATTTTTACAAAATCACCGTGATTTCCACAGAAAATAAATTTTGTACATAAATAAATTGATGTTTTGTTGTTTTCATTTATTTTTGTTTTCCTTTATGCTTGTTTGGTTTTCTTTGAAGAATCTATGCAGGAATTTACTTAAAGAGAAATGGTCATGACTAGGCCTAACGATCGTGAGCCCTTATTTCAATTTTCTATTTTAGAAAAAGCTCCTTGAAAAAGAAAAGAATTTGAATGATGAATAGTCCTGCACAGCTGCAAATCCGTAAAAACCTATCTATTTTCATGTTCTTTGCAGTTGCAAATTCGTAAAAACATGCCTATTTTCCTATTCTGTGCAGCTGCAACTCTATAAAAACATGCCTATTTTCTCGTTCCGTGCAGCTACAACTCCGTAAAAATATGCCTATTTCCCCATTCCGTGCAACTACAACTCTGTAAAGATCTGTTTATTTTCCCATTCCGCGCAACTGCAACTCTGTAAAAATATGCATATTTTCCCATTCTGCATAGCTGCAACTACGTAAAAATATACCTATTTTCCCGTTCCATGCAGCTGTAACTCCGTAAAAACCTGCCTATTTTCCCATTCCGTGCAGCTGCAACTCCGTAAAAACTTTCCTATTTTCTCGTTCCGTGCAGTTGCAACTCTGTAAAAATATGCTTATTTTCCCATTCCACGTAGCTGCAACTCCGTAAAAATATGCCTATTTTCCCATTCTCATGGCTGCAACTCCGCCAATTTTAGTAGACTTTTCCCATTCTCGCGGGTGCAACTCTGCCAATTTTAGCAGACTTTTCCCATTCCCGTGGTTGTGACTTCGCCAATTTTAGCAGATTCTTCCTATTTTTTGTGGCTACGACTCCGCTATATTCTAACATATTTCCTATCTTTCACGGGTGAAAATCCTCCAAATTTATGCACATAAGGGTTGTGACTCCTCCAAATTTGTCCTGGATTTCTGCCACTCATTATTTTGTTGATTTCGACTCACCTCACGACTTCAATTATGTTTTCGTCAATGTTGAAAAGATAGTTTTTGGGTTCACCGGAAGGAACATCATTGCAGCACGTGCACGATAATGTTTAAATTTGATGGAAGCATTTGACACTATATTATCTTGAGAAGTCACGGCTTATTGCATAATTACTAAGGTACGGTTCTGATTATTTACATGATTAAGCATTAAGTAGATTTGACAAAATTAATCATGCTCACATTTTTAAACCTGTCATTACACCCATGCTTTGTTAACTGTCAATCCACAGGATCTAATGGGTACTCGATCTTATCTCACGGCCGTCACCTTTTTCCTAATTTGGTGCCAAATCTTATCAATGATTTCCTTCTTATGACTGTCTTAAATTTCCTAATTTTTCCAACCCCAACATTAGTTGTCCGTGCATGACCTTGTGCTGTAACCTCCATTACTGGGCTTGTAAATTGTCGAGATAATACTAGCATTCACAAAGAGAGGAAACATGGGTATCCCATCCCGACATGAACCTACAAACACACAAGAATTGCAAAGAAATGATGAGGTTTTTTCCATCTTCGAGGTTGCTGGCTGGACTGAGTTTTTCCAACGATTATGTGGTTTTCATCGAGAAACAGCTCTGCAGTTTTCTCTGAATCTCACAAAATCCCATTCAAAGGTCAGGGGTTTACATATAGAAGTTATTGAGGAAATTGTAGCACATGTTACGGGCCTTCCTCAAAGTGGAAG
The DNA here is from genome assembly GCA_001517045.1 of Pseudotsuga menziesii. Taxonomy (NCBI): domain Eukaryota; kingdom Viridiplantae; phylum Streptophyta; class Pinopsida; order Pinales; family Pinaceae; genus Pseudotsuga; species Pseudotsuga menziesii. Next base: position 198,604 of record LPNX011228153.1, on the reverse strand, counting down.
GGCCTGGTTTGGAAGAAGAACTTGCAATGTTGCTACAATACGAGAGTTTCTGCTAGCCGGTGAATAGGTCCACCAAGTGAAGAGGGGGATAACATCACAATCACTGCCTCACCCCTAGAATGAAGTGGCGATATTATTGAAGAAGTACATTATGTGTGAAGGTAGGTATCAAAATGTGTATTTCTCTAAGTTCCCTTTACTGTCTCATTTATTCCATAGGGATTTACTCAATATTCCCTTTTATCTATTTAAAGACCTACATCACATGGCAGGATTTGTAAGATCATCCCAACACCCATATTATTCCTTTACCCATCACAACCTGATCAAACTGCTTATCTTAAGGGCCTTAGCTCAGAGAAACCAAACCTGGGAACAGTTTACTGGTCAACCTCAAATAAACTAGAGACCTATACTTTTCCATGGTGTCCTAATAGAGGAGGAAGTTGAAGCACCTGCTCTTTTGTGGGGTGTTCAAATACAGGAAGAAGAGGAGACACCAACACAGTTTGGGGGAATGGAAGAAGAGCAGGAGGACTGGAGTCCCTCCAATTCAGTTGGGGGAGAAGATGAGGTAGAATCAGATAACGAAGAAGGGGGAGATGAGACAGAGTCATAAAACAAAGAAGAAGAATCAGGTGAGGATGTAGAAGTAACAAGCCCTATAGAGGGGATAGAGAATTTGGGAGCTCCAACAGCAGAAGCTGAAGCTGGAGCAGCATTGGATGCTGCGACAGTTGAAGCTGAAGCTATAGGAGCGATGATGAAAAAAGGAGATGTAGAGGTTCTCACCATCGAATCCTCTTCGTAATGAATGGGAACTCTTCTTAAGGAAGAGGTAGAGATGGCAGAGACCAGAGAAAATGCTAAAATAAGAGACATTCCTTCTACATCAACTACATAATTGGAATCCCCTCTACCATAAAGGAAGAGAAGAAGCTCGAAAGAGGAGGTACATGAATCATGACCAGTAAGAAGAAGGAGAACCTGATCTGTCCCAGAAGCAGCATAGAAAAAATGGGCCAACATCGAAGCAAACATTGAATTTCCCATCTTGAGACTTAGGACAAATGCTGCCCCACAAGAACTTGTTGCAGAGGAACCTCAAATTGAGGGAATTTTGTTTGAAAATGGTCTATTGAAGGAATAGGTGCAAGTTCTTTGAAAGGAAGTGGAAATATGGAAGGAAACATGCAAGAAACATGTGGAAAGGATATTGCACACATTGGTAGAAGCTGCAGATCAAGTCGAAGGATCACTTTCGGCCGAGGAAGGTGAAGAATTGGAAAAAGTAGTTTTCCTTGAGTGTGGAAATTTTTTTAGTCAATCAGGATACAAAGTCACAGTGCGTGCATTTGTGGCACAAAAACCCACACAGGAAGTTGGATAAGAGAAAGGAACATCTACAGGAGAATTGAGGGATGAAAAAGAACCATAAGTGGAAATGATCCTTGATGTAGAGGTAAGGGAATGTGACCAATTACAGTCTCAGCCATAGGGTGTTGTTACATAAGAACCAACAACCCTGGAAATGTTTGTTGAAGTTGTTGCTCAATTGGAAGTGAGTGAGCCAGAGGTCGAGACAATCCCTAACCCGAACTTAGGATTTCTTACTATGATCCTATAACAATCTCAGGACATGAAACTTCTGGAGGGATAACTTCAGCAACAGGAAAATATTGAAGTTGATCATGATGTTATCATGTAAGAACTAACATCCTGAGGAAACCTTTCTGAGACTCCCATCTAGATAGGGACAACTGACCTTGAGGTGGACATAATCCTTGATTTGGAGCTAGGAGAAAACAAACAGATGTAGTCCCAACCATTAAGGGATACTAAAGCATTCAGGGACCAGTCTCATTTATCTAGGGACACTAAGATACTCGGGGACCAGTCTCATCTTTCATGGGACATGGAAGTAACTCAAGAGAAACCTAAGAAGCCAGAGGAACTGGGAGAGAAAGCAGTTGGTACACAAGAACCATCATCTTTGCATCTCCCTGCTGAAGCCACAACTGAGAATCAAGAAGTTGCAACTGAGGCTTAAGAAGAGGCTAAGATTAGAACACAAGAAGATGTTGCCATACAAGAACTAGTATCTTCGCCATTGGCTGTTGGAGTTGACAAAAAGGGGCTTCAGGAAGAAGGTGTTGTCACACAAGAACCAACATCCTCAAAATTGATTGTAGAAGCACACTTGTAGGCAGAAGTTATTGCACCACTAGTAGAGGAGGAAGTTGTTTCACACCAGATTCAGAAAAACTAGGCTGAAACATTGGGTAATAAAGCATGGACACAATATTCCTAAGACTTTGTTAATTTAGATTATAATGAGGAAAAGGACGCAGGAGAGGGAAGGATTCAAGGTCTAATAGAAGGACTCTCACTTCTAAAAATAGAATTAAAGAAATGGAAAAGTGAGGTGAATAGATATCAGAAAGGAATGATTCCCCTTGTTCAGTGGGAGGATTCATTTCAGACAATTTCTAAGAATGAGGCTCACTCTAATTTTTGGATTCGATGTGAACCTCAATACCGTCACCTTGTTTGTAATCATCAAGAATAAAGGCTTAAATCTCCCATCCATACTTAGCAGCTGGTCGAGTTTCAAGATCAAGTCATCTTTACTTGTGTTAGCCAAATTTCTAGGAAGAGACATTTGGCTTTGGAGGGAGGTAAGCATAGGTGGCAGGCTTTGCCTTCATCAATTAAGAAAATGAATGCTTATTGCTTCAAAAATTTTAAATAGGCTCTCCCCAAGGTTGAGGGGTACGTCAACTGTATGAGGAAATGTGGAGCTAACTGGTTGGGACTTAAATTCAAATTCCCACTGATTTGGTGGCTAGAAAAACCATATAGGGAATATTTTTCATTGAAAAAAGTGGAGGAAAGGCAGTGTTGGAAATATTGGGTATCCCATAATGGATATCTAGATGGGAGGGAATCACCTCAATCCTCCTACAAATTTTCCTCTCTCCACAAGAGAGGTAGATTTCCAAACTCTAATTCAAACTAGTGGAGGTTATTGCACGAGGACATGCAACAGAGCAGTTGGGGGGAGAAAATACCCTTTTTTAACCACATCCATTATGCCCTGTTTATCTTTTCTTGCTCCATTTTTCGCACCAAACAAACGTTCTTTCCTCACTTGAGCCTTGAATCTTCACAAGTATGATTAATTATTGTTTCATCTTATTAATGCTTATGATTGCTATAATCAGGACTTTGCTTCTTGAATTATGCTAACACATTATGATTTTACAAAGATAGTGCAAGCTGTGAGAGAATACAGGTGTAGCAGTCCTAGTGGTCCAAAGAGGAGATGAGTGTTCACTTCCAGCTATGACCTACCAGTTCTATTTCTACATGCGAATCCAACCAAGGGTCATCATTCCACATGGGCTACAACAACGCACCACTGCTTAAAGCTAGTTGTAATTGCCAGGGAATCTCTTGAATTGGTTCTGTTATTCATTTACTGGCTCAAGAAAGAAAATTTTCTATATTCCATGTTTTTGTTTAATTCCACCCACAATTATAACAATGCATGTAACAGGGCAGCCCGAAGATCGTAGATGTTCATGGCTTCCTGATATTAGTGGGTGAGGATTACGATTGTGGATGTATAAGTACTGGGAATGATTTTGAGCCAAGGGTTGGACAATATTAGATCTTACTATGCAATCTGTAACAGAGACTGTACTTTCATTCCACTATTTTAATATGAGCTGGATTCTTCAAATATTTGTGCTTTAACTTGTGTTAGTTTCAGCGTCTCTGTTCAAAGGCTGGTCTCTCCTTCCCCTAGAGATCATCGAGTTAATTAGATGTTTTGTTAATTTCTTATGTGGTGTGGAAGTTACATTAGACGCATTTGTTTCAATAGCTGCAACAGTAATGTTCAATCATTGTGTTTCCTTGAATATTCAGTACTTGCATTTCCATTAAGTTGCAGTAGTGTGGTGTGGCAGTCGAATGTGTAGGTTAATTTCCTTGATGCATGTGTGTGATAGCCACGACAGTCAAGCTCTTCCTCATTTCCTTTCAATTACTTGTCTTTTTCAAGTTTTCCAATTCAGGTAGACTATAGATTAGATTTGTGTGATGCAATTCATGTTATTTCTTATTCTCAGATTAAAGTTGGATTAAACTAGTCACAATGAATTTGCATATGGTCTGGTAAATTAGGATTTGGGCGTGCGCACAAAGTTGGTTCCACTTTTTAGTGCCACTTAAGAAATCAGAAACGCACTTCCGAAGTGCAAATCAAGAACGCATATGCGTTATTGATGGTACGTTTGGAATAACCCGATCCCAAACACAAGGCTAAGGTTCGTAAGGAAGTATCACATATGCGATATATCACATATCCATTTTCTAAATGTTAAATATCGCATATGTGATATTTAACATTTACAAAAATCATATGCGATATATCGCACTCGGCGATATATCATTTTGTAAATGTTAAATATTGCATATGCAATATATCGTATATGCGATATTTAACATTTACAAAATGCATATATCGCATTTAAGAAAGTAATAGGTAACATTATGTGTATATGCATGGAAAATAATAGGTAACATTATGTGTACAAAATAATTAAGACAATGGAGATTTTTCTTGATTTTAATCAACAAGTTCTTTTAATATTACCATTTTTTCTAGCACAGTTGATGGTGGAGCTCGTCCAAGAATCAATTTTCTAAGATAATCAACCAAGCAATAACACTACTGTGTAACAACAATGGCACTTAAGGAGGTAGTTTCTAGAAGAAAACCACCCCAATACCAAACCACACAAGAAGCCTATGTATTGCATTTGTTTCCAATTCCTCCTCAATGGGAAACCCATTTCTTGACAAACTATCGACATTTGTAACTTTCTACATGTATTTTCACATAGGTTTTTTACCAAGGAGAAACAACCAAATGAAAACCCTAGTTCAAGTTTCATTTATTTATTTTTCTATCACACCATCTCTATTTGGCTATACGTGTGACTACACCATGAAATGCCAAAATTGGAGTGAGTATTCCTTCATCGGTCATTTAAAAAGGAGTCGCATAGCCTTGCAAAAGGTTTAAGTTGCGTAGCATCACTTGAATCTTCTTCATCTTCTATTATTACAAGAAGCATAAGCTACGATAAATGGCCAACACGAAAGGCCCTAGTTCATGTTTCAAATATTAATTTTTCTATCACACCGCTTGTATTTCTCTACACATGTGACTACTTCAATGACATGCTAATGAAAGTAGAGAGGTTATTCCTTCATCCATTACGTAAAAAGGACTCCCATAGCCTTACAAAAATTTCAAGTTGTGGAGTGTCACTCAAATATCCATGTTATGTTTGTGTTGTTAACACCACTCTTAATGGAAATATCTAGTAATTTAAGTAAGAAGCTTAAGGAAATAATTATTATTTCATGCTAGCTTGGAATCAACAAAGATTGAAGCCTCCACAAAGCTTTGCTCTAAATATATTTCATCCTCTACTTGTTATCGACAATATGACTACTTAGTTTTGTTATTTCCTCCTGTAAATTTTTGTCACATTCATTTGCCATTATCCGTCTCTCATAAATTTTTACTGAAATTTTAGTAACCTCCTTCTCATCTTTATTCAATTTCATGCTTGTTGGATAACATTATTTTAGGCATATCTTGTTTGTATTCCCACACTAAATTAATCCTTCAATTGGTTTGGATGGCCTTTACTATGGCTCCAAAACCATGTTTGTAAATGCTTAGAACAATAACAATGTGTTTACACCAACATAATGATAAAAATAACCTTTCTGGTTGCATGCTTCACATTACCAAAAATATTTTATAGACTGCGTAAAGTGACTTACAATCCACTAGAGTGACTTATAGACTACTAAATTTTAATTCTTTTATTTAATTATTTAGGTAGGAAGAAGGATGGGGCATGTTGTGATATATCACATGTGTGATATTTCACATTTACAAAATGCATATGCGATATTGAAAACTAAAAAAAACAAAACAGAGGCTGCAGGCCTCAAATATCATTTGCACAGTCGAGGATCGGGAGAGCGAAAAACTGCGTGGGTGAAATAACGTAGAGGCGATTTATGTTTTAGCTTTTGGAGGTCGATTTTGAGGTCGATTTGGAGGTGGATTGGCTCCAATGGTAGGTAAATGCTCTTATCCATTTCAGTTAGTCTTCAATTCTTTATTGTTTTCCATAATTTCATAGTTTGTATAATTATTTTAAACAAATTTAATAAAAAAAATTGAATGAAATCAAAGAATGATTAAGTAAAATAACTTGTAAATTTTTTTTTTAAATCTTAACAGATAACATAAATGAACAAGACAATGTGGAAAACCCACCCTCTAATAACCCACAATCTAACCCACAACCTAACCCAAACCCAAACCCGGAGGGGGAACAAGATCAAAACTCACAAATTATTGCGCATTTGGTGTCATTGAGGCGCCTTAGCTCATCTATTAGAGGGGGGGATCATTTGAGAGAGTCTTTAGCTGATGCATTGGACACAATAACAAACACAATTGCCAATGCCCAAGGAGATCTGTACAACATTAGCTCATACATAGGATCCAGGAGGCAATACTACTCCGATGGATTGAGTTATAAAGACATCAAAGCCCTTAAAATTACAAAATACCAATTATTTTCATTATTCCTAGACCCTAGCACCGGATTGGTTCCACCCACCAGTCAAGCACACATTTCCATAGACTGGTGCGTTGAACCAAATATAAAGGCCAATTGGATGGATCGTTAGTATATGGTCTTCGATGAATACCCTCATGGGAATAGGGACATCCCATTTTATTTCCTTAGGAAGTTGTATGTAGAATTCATCCTAGGGAAACATGTTAACTACTTCGATATCTTAGGCTTCCAGGGTGTTGGTCATGGGATGCCCCAAGATAGGGAAGGGGCCAGGATGGATCCTAACCATGTGCCATGCCCCCCACGCACAACAAAACCCCCTCGTAAATATCTTCCTATGGGTCCTGTGATTGAGAATACACAGGAGGCATTGTTTGACTTAGTAGATACATTGCTTCAGCATGGGATTGATGTCCAAGGAAATGTAGACCAAGGGTCTGGAAATTCTAAGGCGGGCCCATCTACAAATCACACAGGAGATGCAGAGCATTCAAAGCATCGTGTTACTCTACACCCTTGCACATTGTGTGGAGGCATATGCTCTGGCCCTACTTTAGACTTCCGAGATGATGGATTACTTCGCTTTGTAAGTAAAACTCATTATTTTCATATTATATTTTGTTTCATATCAAAATTTTCAATTGTTTTGCAATTTATTTATATTTAATTATCTAACAAATTATGTGAACAAATATACAGCTAGTGTCCCATGGCACACCAGAGTCACATAGTCCTCCGATCAATGTTGAGAACATTGATGCGGATGTCAATATTGCATATGGGTTTTGTTCTTCAGTAATAGGGGTAAGAACTATACTTGTTAATTTGTCAACTTTATTTACATATTTATAGTATAGATTGTAACATTCAATACATCCTAATTTTGATACATCATGTTTTATGAAGGGTGATCAGGATGAGTACATTGTATCTCAGCCTATTACCTCTCATGCAGAGGTGGATTCCCAAACATAGGTATTATTTTAAATATGCTTTTAATTATGTTTCGTTTTCTTTGGAAAAATCATTTTTCATCCACCATGTATATGTCTCGTTTTATTTGTATTATCTAACATTGACATATGTTACATTATGCAGGGAACCACTGAGCCATCGATGCTTGAAGAGCACTAATGCGAGGTTGTTGCTGACCCACCTCTTCCCCCCTACCAGGTACATGTATGTTTCGCTTTCTTTGAAAACATCATTTTTCGTCCATGTAATATATATGTCTAAGATCATTTTTATTATCTAAATTTGACATATGTTATTTTATGCAGGATTCTACTTGAAGAGCACTAGATTGATGACCCACCTATCACAAGTCAGCAGGTACATTTATGTTTTGCTTTCTTTGAAAACATCATTTTTCACCCATGTAGTATATATGTCTAAAATTCTTTTTATTATATGAATTTGACATATGTTATTTTATGCAGGATTCTATTGAGGCACTGGTGCTTGAAGAGCACCAGATTGATGACCCACCTATCATTAGCCAGCACGTACATTTATGTATCGCTTTCTTTTAATTGTGATTTTAATGATTCAACGTGTACTTTTTTATTTTTTGAAATTGTCTAATTGTATATTTATCCTTTTGTACGTAGGAACGTGAGTTAGATGACTATGTCCAAAAAGCGATCTTATTTGCTAGTACAAGTAGCAGTCATTTTTTCTCATTCATACTTAATCGATCCACTGGTTACACACCTCCTCTGACAAGGCAGCAGGTAATTTTATGTATCGCTTTCATTGTACATTTATGTATGGATTTCCCTGATTTGGTGGTTTTTCTTTGTACGTTTTTGTAGGTTTATGTATTGCTTTGACATATGTTACTTTATATAGGAACCTATTGAGACAGTGGTGCGTGAAGAGCACCAACGCGAGGTTGTTGTCAACCCACCTCTTCCCCCCAGCCAGGTACATGTATGTTTCGCTTTCTTTGGTAACATCATTTTCCATCCATGTAGTATATATTTCTCTGATTCACTATTTTATCTGAAATTGACATATATGTTACTTTATGTAGGCCCCTAGTGAGGCACCGGTCTGTGAAGAGCACCAAATCGGTGACCCACCTTTGATGAGCTAGTAGGTATGTTTATGTATCGCTTTCTTTGTACATTTGTGTATCGCTTTCTCTAATTTGGTGCTTGAAGAGACCCAAATTGGTGACCCACCTCTTCCCCCCCAAGGTATATGTATATTTGTTGACATTGGCATCTATATTTTTTTATGCAGCTTGATAGTGAGCAAGTGGTGCTTGAAGAGCACCCAATTAGGGTCGCTGTTAGTGAGGCACCATGACCCACCATTACTTACTCACGTACAGTAAGTAAAAATGTTATTTTGGTTTTGGAATTTGAACAAATGTACATATAATTTTTAAAGTTTGATAAATTAACTTACAAAATTTGGTTTTTTTGTAGTCTCCACTAATGTGACCTATCCCTCTTGTTCAGCGATGGGGATCACCAGTGAGCAGTTGGAAAAGAAAGCTAGACTTCTCCGAAGACATTGGCAGTGGCAGCGAAAGGGGGGATAACTAGAATAAATGTATAGGGGGAATACATAGATGTAAATTTTTGTTCATATACACACATATGTACTTTTTGATCCACTATTTTGTATTATGTCCATGTGGCATAACAATTTTTGTAACATTATTTCTATACATATATAATATAAAACAAGGTTCAAATTTATACATATATCGTTGACTTGATCTTGGAACATGATATGTGTGGTTCACATGTGTTCTAACTTATGAATTTCCAATACTTTAAGGAATAATTTACGACTCACCAACTTTTTAACATTATGGCTATCCTCAACTTTTTAACATCATAACCATACCATACACTAACAATCATAACACTATGTCATGCATGGATGTGTAATATATACCATATCATACCCTACAATACCCTATGATACTAACATCATACAATTCTAACATACAATAACATACCCTACAATACCCTATGACACTAACATCATACCATACTAACATACAATGACATACCATAACATAACATACCAACATCATACCATACTAACATACCATACCATTGTAATATACCATACACTAACATCATAACACTAAGTCATGCATGCATGTGTAATATACCATATCATACCCTACAATACGCTATGATACTAACATCATACCATACTAACATACAATAACATACCCTACATTACCCTATGACACTAGCATCATACCATACTATCATACAATAACATACCATAACATAACATACTAACAATATACCATAACACTAAGTCATGCATGCATGTGTAACATATACCATATCATACCCTACAATACCCTATGATACTAACATCATACCATACTACCATACATCATACCCTATAAACCCTAAATTGGTTGAAGTAAACCCTAGTTCCATCTCATTATTTGTCAACCCTAGTGATAGCATGCAAAGTGGTGTTCATGAAAACCTAGTTGGTTTCCTATTTTCACATGGCCATGTGTTTCTAGTTTCCTCTCCTAATTTCCCACTAAACCCTAGCTCCATCTCATACCTTGTCAACCCTAGTTGTTGCATGCAAATTGGTGTTCATGAAAGCCTAGTTGGTGCATGCAAGTATTGGTGATCACGTGTTTCTAGTTCCCTCTCTTATCTTGCAAATTTCTCACTAAAACCTAGTTCCATCTCATACCTTGTCAACCCTAGTTGGTGCATGAAAATTGGTGTTCATGAAACCCTAGTTGGTGCATGCAATTATTGGTGATCATGTGTTTCTAGTTCCCTCTCCTAACTTGCATGATTGCTCCCTAAACCCTAGTTCCATCTCATACCTTGTCAACCCTAGTTGGTGCATGCAAATTGGTGTTCATGAAAGCCTAGTTGGTGCATGCAATTATTGGTGATCATATGTTTCTAGTTCCCTCTCATAACTTGCAAATTGCTCACTAAACCCTAGTTTCATCTCATACCTTGTCAACGCTAGTTGGAGCATGCAAATTGGTGTTCATGAAAGCCTAGTTGGTGCATGCAACTATTGGTGATCATGTGTTTCTAGTTCCCTCTCCTAACTTGCATGATTGCTCACTAAACCCTAGTTCCATATCATACCTTGTCAACCCGAGTTGGTGCATGCAAATTGGTGTTCATGAAATCCTAGTTGGTGCATGCAAGTATTGGTGATCATGTGTTTCTAGTTCCCTCTCCTAAATTGCATGATTTCTCACTAAACCCTAGTTCCATCTCATACATTTTCAACCCTACTTGGAGCATGCAAATCAGTGTTCATGAAATCCTAGTTGGTGCATGCAACTATTGGTGATCATTTGTTTCTAGTTCCCTCTCCTAACTTGCATGATTTCTCACTAAACCCTAGTTCCATCTCATACCTTGTCAACCCTAGTTGGTGCATGCAAATTGGTGTTCATGAAAGCCTAGTTGGTGCATGCAAGTATTGGTGATCATGTAACCCTAGTTGGTTTCCAATTTGTACATGGAATTGTAATTAAATGTATATAAAATAACATCATACAATACCATACAACATACATAACATATCATACATTTACCATACTAACATACAATTACATACCATAACATAACATACTAAAAATATACCATAACACTAAGTCATGCATGCATGTGTAATATATACCATATCATACCCAAAAAACCCTAAATTGGTTGAAGTAAACCCTAGTTCCATCTCATTATTTGTCAACCCTAGTGATAGCATGCAAAGTGGTGTTCATTAAAACCTAGTTAGTTTCCGATTTGGACATGGCCATGTGTTTCTAGTTCCCTCTCCTAACTTGTAAATCGCTCACTAAAACCTAGTTCCATCTGATACCTTGTCAACCCTATTTGGAGCATGCAAATTGTTGTTCATGAAAACCTAGTTGGTGCATGCAAGTAATGGTGATCATGTGTTTCTAGTTCCCTCTCCTAACTTGCATGATTGCTCACTAAACCTTAGTTCCATCTCATACCTTGTCAACCTTAGTTGGTGCTTGCAAATTGGTGTTCATGAAAGCCTAGTTGGTGCATGCAAGTATTGGTGATCTTGTGTTTCTAGTTCTTACTCTTAACTTGCAAATTGCTCACTGAACCCTAGTTCCATCTCATACCTTTTCAACCCTAGTTAGAGCATGCAAATTGATGTTCATGAAATCCTAGTTGGTGCATGCAAGTATTGGTGATCATGTGTTTCTAGTTCCCTCTATTAACTTGCAAATTGCTCACTAAACCCTAGTTCCATCTCATACCTTGTCAACCCTAGTTGGTGCATGCAAATTGGTGTTCATGAAAGCCTAGTTGGTGCATGCAAGTATTGGTGATCATGTGTTTCTAGTTCCCTCTCCTAACTTGCATGACTGCTCACTAAACCCTAGTTCCATCTCATACCTTGTCAACCCTAGTTGGAGCATGCAAATTGGTGTTCATGAAAGCCTAGTTGTTGCATGCAACTATTGGTGATCATGTGTTTCTAGCTCCCTCTCCTAACTTGTATGATTGCTCACTAAACCATAGCTCCATCTCATACCTTTTCAACCCTAGTTGGTGCATGCAAATTGGTGTTCATGAAAGCCTAGTTGGTTCACACAAGTATTGGTGATCATGTGTTTCTATTTCCCTCTCCTAACTTGCATGATTTCTCACTAAACCCTAGTTCCATCTCATACCTCATCAACCCTAGTTAGTACATGGAAATTGGTGTTCATGAAAGCCTAGTTGGTGCATGCAAGTATTGGTGATCACGTGTTTCTAGTTCCCTCTCTTAACTTGCAAATTGCTCACTAAACCCTAGTTCTATCTCGTACCTTGTCAACCCTAGTCGGTGCATGCAAATTGGTGTTCATGAAAGCCTAGTTGGTGCATTCAAGTATTGGTGATCATGTGTTTCTAGTTCCCTCTCCTAACCTGCATGATTTCTCACTAAGCCTGAGTTCCATCTCATACCTTGTCAACCCTATTTGGTGCATGAAAATTGGTGTTCATGAAAGCCTAGTTGGTGCATGCAAGTATTGGTGATCATGTGTTTCTAGTTCCCTCTCCTAACTTGGAAATTGCTCACTAAACCCTAGTTCCATCTCATACCTTGTCAACCCTAGTTGGAGCATGCAAATTGGTGTTCATGAAAGCCTAGTTGGTGCATGCAAGTATTGGTGATCACATGTTTCTAGTTCCCTCTCTTAACTTGAAAATTTCTCACTAAACCCTAGTTCCATCTCACCCCTTGTCAACCCTAGTTGGAGCATGCAAATTGGTGTTCATGAACGCCTAGTTGGTGCATGCAAGTATTGGTGATCATGTGTTTCTAGTTCCCTCTCTTAACTTGCAAATTAGTCACTAAGCCCTAGTCCCATCTCATACCTTGTCAACCCTAGTTGGTGCATGAAAATTGGTGTTCGTGAAAGCCTAGTTGGTGCATGCAAGTATTGGTGATCATGTGTTTCTAATTCCCTCTCCTAACTTGCATGATTTCTCACTAAACCCTAGTTCCATCTCATACCTTGTCAACCCTAGTTGGAGCATGCAAATTGGTGTTCATGAAAGCCTAGTTGGTGCATGCAAGTATTGGTGATCATGTGTTTCTAGTTCCCTCTCCTAACTTGTATGATTGCTCACTAAACCCTAGTTCCATCTCATACCTTGTCAACCCTAGTTGGTGCATGAAAATTGGTGTTCATGAATGCCTAGTTGGTGCGTGCAAGTATTGGTGATCATGTGTTTCTAGTTCCCTCTCCTAACTTCCAAATTGCTCACTAAAACCTAGTTCCATCTCATACCTTGTCAACCCTAGTTGGAGCATGCAAATTGGTGTTCATGAAAGCCTAGTTGGTGCATGCAAGTATTGGTGATCATGTGTTTCTAGTTCCCTCTCCTAACTTGCATGATTGCTCACTAAACCCTAGTTCCATCTCATATCTTGTTAACCCTAGTTGGTGCATGCAAATTGGCGTTTATGAAAGCCTAGTTGGTGCATGCAAGTATTGGTGATCGTGTGTTTCTAGTTCCCACTCTTAACTTGCAAATTGCTCACTAAACCCTAGTTCCATCTCATACCTTGTCAACCGTAGTTGGAGCATGCAAATTGGTATTCATGAAAGCCTAGTTGGTGCATGCAAGTATTGTTGATCATGTGTTTCTAGTTCCATCTCCTAACTTGTATGATTGCTCACTAAACCCTAGTTCCATCTCATACCTTCTCATCCCCAGTTGGTGCATGCAAATTGGTGTTCATGAAATCCTAGTTGGTGCATGCAAGTATTGGTGATCATGTAAGCCTAGTTGGTTTCAAATTTGTACATGGCAATGTAATTAAATGTATATTAAACTAAAAGCATCAAGAAATGTAAATTTTAACAGCACGAGAGCTTGTTATTTTCTGAACTCTATTTGGTGGTGTCTAAAGACACCATTCTTGGCACTTCCAATGTGTCGTATATTGTGTTTGTATCCTAGGCACATGAAAGGCCAGAAATTAGTAACATCGTAAGAAAGAAAAGAGAACCCAATGAAAATGTGCAAACATGATTCATAGATAACTCACCCGAGGTTGTACGATCGTGTTTATAGTGTCCAATATCCTCTAAATAATATTATCTTTGTGAATGGTATTTTTCAATCACAAGTTTATTGCATTGGGAATTGTAGCATGTCGCTTATCAGCAATAAAAATTTTCCTTTAAGAATATTGTTTCTGCTCTTGGGAAACCATCCTTGAGTTTGAGTGGTAATATGTAAGTTTAAACATAAGGTAAAACAATTACTTAAGCATCATGAAACAACACAAAAAAGAAAACGTTCATTGGAATCCTTCTTAAAAGATGGTATTTATAATTCTTAAAATGATAGGGAGGCCCCTTTTAATAACTCTAGCCTTTTTCTTTGCAGAATTAAGTTCTCTAAACTATTATGTTTACTAAAAATAAACAGCCTTCACCATGTAGAGGGACTACAGTCATAAACAACAGAGTAATATTCATTTGCAATTAGGACACTCATATGACCCCACTCCATTATTTACATCTTCATCATGAGGAGAATAAAAACATATAATAGGGAGAACAAGTGCGCATAACATATCCCACATCAAGAGCCCATAAGAATACAAGGTTATTTATACTTTCATACAAACATACCCATCATGTGGAGTCCACTACATGAGCATTCCATAAAAGAGATGAAAGAAAAAGGCGCCAATATACCATTTTAACATTCACCAATGAAACATAAGAGGCATTATTCCTTCTGATATCACATATTTATTGTAACAACCCGTAATTCCTCAAATGCATATAATGTGAAAAATTGTGCATGGGGTAATGAATTTTCTTTTATTTATCTGTTTGTATAATTTTAACATACTTTAATGTTAAATGGAATTACATTTCTGTGTATCCAAATCAGATCTTAAATCCCTACATAAGCAAGGAGGATGTTTACTAACATGTATTTTAAGTCCAAAGCCTCTCTTCATCATTTATGCATATCAATAATTCAAAAGCATCTAAAATACTATTTAATGAGATCTTATACAGATTAGTACACATAAAATCACAGTGTGAAAAGAAAATATTAAAAAAAACAAGATGCAACATAGGGAGACACCAAATGTACATGGTTCACACCAAACCCGGGGTTACCTCCACCAAAATTCATCGTCTTCTTTATTAAGAACAATAGTCATATGAAGAATACAATACACATCACATATGTTGTGTTTTTCTTCCCATCCTTTCACGGTTTCCCATGAACTGAGAGAGACCTCTTTACACTTAAATATCTTATCTATAAATATTTGTACAGGCACTTATTATTCATGGAATATACAAAACTTAAATAATCTCAAGGATTCAAGCTCGCTATTGGAAGGAAAGGAAATTCACTCAAGCCATTCCTTTATCAAAATTTAAGGATCTAAACTTTGAGAAGAATACTATGATTTGTAGGTAAAAGGAAAGAAGTCCAAGGTCATGCCAAACTTCATCATTTAATTAAACAATCAAGCAATGGGAACACCTTAGGTGTTAAGCATGAAACATCAAATCCAAATGCCACAACTAATGTTATTGCAGAAACAACAAATCCAAATGCCACAACTAATGTTATTGCAGAAACAGCAAATCCAAATGCCACAACTAATGTTATTGTAGAAAACAGCAAATCCAAATGCCACAACTAATGTTATTGCAGAAACAACAAATCCAAATGCCACAACTAATTTTATTGCAGAAACAACAAATCCAAAAGCCACAACTAATGTTATTGTAGAAACACCAAATCCAAATGCCACAACTAATGTTAATGCAGAAAACAACAAATCCAAATGCCACAACTATTGTTATTGCAAAAACAAAAAATCCAAATGCCACAACTAATGTTATTGTAGAAACAACAAATTCAAATTCCACAACTAATGTTATTGCCAAAATGGGAGCTCCTGCAAATGGTGGGTATATTTCTAGGCTTGCAAAAACACCCCAGCCCATTGTTGCCAATGCAATTCCAAAAAATCTCAATTAAAGAAGAACTGACATTCTTAGCAGAATCTGTATGTACATCATATACATACACAGGAAACACCCTAGGGGAATAGACTACCACAAGAGGTGACAGAAGAACAGTCAATGCACGACCAGAAGAAGAAAACAGAACCGAGAAATACCCAACATATGCACAAATAAATGGCTGGTTTGCAAGTAAACCAATAAGAAAAGCAGCTAAAGCTAGCACAAATGCTTCCAAACAAACCAGAAACATCTGGATACATGTCAAGTAGAAATTATTTGAATCCCTATAGTGAATTACGCCAATATCCAAGACTACAAGCAGTAGAAATAATGGAAATGCAACTCCAACCATCCAAGGATTAATGGTAGCTATCACAGCAGATATCGCTCCAAGAAAAAAAATTCCCATGCCAATAAACAAACAAATCCCATGAGAAATATGCCAATTGTCATCCTTCCACTTATACATGCCACAACTTAGCGAGAGTAGAGAAGGAATACACACCAATAGGAATAATGCAACTAGAAAATCTACTTTTAATGGATCTTTCCCCTCATGAGATTTTACAACTTCCAAGTAAGACATTCCAAAAAAGGAAGGGTTCTCTTGAATACATAAACTAGGTTCTACAACTACCCAACACAACGAAATTAAATGTGGCATAAGTTTTATTCACCACACTATATCACAGGTAGAGAGAGAGATCACAAGTTGAATCCTTCAATTCATTTAAGGTCAACGTATGTAGATCGAAGATCATGATCTTATGAAATACAAATCAGTATAATCGATTCATTCCTGGAAAGAAAGATCATGCAGTCCACCAATGGGAAAAGGAGGTAGTCTTTTTAAGTACAACTGACATATTTTAAACCACTCAGACGGCACAATTCAGACCCTAGCAGGAACATTCCATTCACTCAGAACGTAAGCAAATGAGGATTGACAAATACCTACCTCGGCTTCATTGACTCGGTGGTGAAAAGGCCTGATGATGGCTTGAATATCTCCATCGTTGGCCATGACTCCACTATCGATCCTCGCCTTTGCCCTTTCCTACAAAAATTATTACGAAGTGTTCAATACTCTCCACAAGAGAAGAATCCCAATCGATTTTTCTACTAGAAATCGAGAGAGCAAGTCTCCTCCTCAAATCGCATCCTTTCTTTTAAATTATTGCAGGCCGAGATTCCTCCCGATCCTTCCTCCTTATTCAGTGCTTTATGGCAGAGGACATGCCATTTTCTCTGGCCACATGGAAACCATGCCTGAGAAAGATCCTTGATGAGGATATTTTTCCCTTTCATTTCCTTCTCTCTAGGGGAAATACTAAAATTAAATTTACTTTTTTCCTAGAGTTACTTCATGTTTTCTTTGGAAAGAATAAGCCCCC
The DNA here is from genome assembly GCA_001517045.1 of Pseudotsuga menziesii. Lineage (NCBI taxonomy): Eukaryota > Viridiplantae > Streptophyta > Pinopsida > Pinales > Pinaceae > Pseudotsuga > Pseudotsuga menziesii. The sequence goes on along the minus strand of LPNX011228153.1, from coordinate 181,013 downwards.
TGGATCTTCATCTTAGGTTAGGTATAACACATCATTCCCGTTAATGTTATAATACATATATATATACTTACCTATAATGTTTATCAACGTAGGGAGTCTCGCTAACCCTTTTATATATGTATATATATTTATATACATATATATATAATTAAATACGAATCCCTTCATATAGAAATCAAGGTGTAATATATGTCATCTATATTAAATCGGGGTGTATTGATATATTCAACGATGACATCTTTGTTGTACAGGATTATGCACCTAATAACCATAGGTCTGGGGTTACCAACATACTCAATTACTTGCAGACAGTTGACTTCTAAAGTGCAGAATAGGAAATAGGAGGGGTAGAAGAACTTACTTGATAAACGAAGGTCGATCCTTGCTAATCCTCTTCCTCTCTGTTCCACTTCCAAAGTCTTCAGGATTGCTCCTCTTTCACCTGTCAAGAAGCACTCTTCCAGATACAAAATGATTCATATATATACATGCAGGTTAGATAAAACATATATCATACTGAAATATAAACATTTATCCAATCACAAGACATGAAACACATATGGAAGAAGTAATCTCTTTATTATCAATAATGGAAAGAGTTAAGGTTACAACCCAGCGTCTGAGACAAGGACTCCTCTGCAACCAAAGGATTCTGAATTTCACTGCTCCATAGGCTTCTGTAAACAATCCACCAGCATAACTTTGCTCTCCCAGTGTAAGTGTGAAACACCCTCCCGAAGGCCTGTATTTATATGGGTGAAATAAGGCAGTTCTCGAAGGTTGGGGAAGTTGTAGCAGTTAGGGAGATTAAGTAAAATAACTTAACTAAACTCCCATTAGCGCATGTTTTTATATTTTAATGTTAAGAGGCACATTCGCGGGTATGTAGTAGAGCAACCCGCGAATGATTCGCGACTATGTATAAGCACAACCCGTGAATACATGGATTCGCGACTTACTACAAAGGAGACTCGTGAGTGATGCGCGAGTTGTCTATAAAGAGAGTCACGAATACATCCTAACATGGAAAAAATGGCAAAGTAGCTAGCTGGATGAGGGAATAATGTACTTCATGACAAGTCAAGCTATAGTGTTATGGGAAAACCTCTATCCATAAGTGTCCTTTTGTGTGCCGACATGAGGGATATCAGCACTTGGATGGAGAGGTGCCACTTCGGTGTATAACAGATGCGCCCTAATGTGTGAGGTCAGAGGGGAGCGATGCCTGAAATACATTATAATATTTTACTCTGGAGAAACTCAGAAATCCAATGGAGCAGAGAGAGTACCTGAAACAAATACAGAATAATGTCATATACAAAGTTACATCTGAGGATGCTATGTTCAATTTACTGGAACACTAGCTCCTTTACAATATTTGAGTACATCATATGATACGGGTAAAAACCACATATATTACAAAGGTGGATCGAAGCCACAATACAATAATGATGAGTCTTCAAAGATCTGGAAGATGGATATAGAAACAGAACATAGTCTTGCGCAACTTAGTTCATGAGTAAGGAACTAAGGTCTTCATAAAAGATCCCAAAGAACCAGTACAATCCAAGCCATGTGAATAAGGGTAAGCTAAAGTCGAACATGGAGAGGATTCAACAGTTTGTCAATCAATAGATGATAATTGACAACTGAAGCAAAGGAGTTCACCAATGATGAAAGTGAATCGAGAGGTACGATCATCAAAACTCTAGGTCTTCATCATCAGGAAGTGCTAAAACGGAACCATGTTGTGATAAGGAAGGCAATAGATCCTCCAACGGATCACAAGAGTGACTAGGAACTGGGAAAAAGAAGGGAGACACAAGTGAATGGATAACAGATATAACAGTGATGGGATCAGGCTATAAATCAGACATTGGGAAGAATCCTTGAACAGTGAGCACAACACAGAGATGACCCAAGGCAGCGTATAACGGATAGATAGAACAACCAGACCTATCTATCATGTAGAAGACATGATCATATTCCCCAGGTATAATGGACAAGAGGAGGAGTCAGAAAACTCAAGGTGATAGCTGAACAGAGGTGTACATTGAAACATGGATATCGGAAAGCAAAGAGTTCTATGTTCAAGGATGACATGCTGCCATTACTAAAAACAAGAGAAAACTTCTTCCTTACCTTCCCTGTTAAGTTTTAATGAGTCCAGGAAAGTCAACTCGATTCCTTCTTCATTTTTTAACAAGCTTGAAGAGATGAGAAAATAATGCTTGATAGTGTCACTGATTCATGGATTTAATGAGCCCAAATTAGTACATGCTCAACCGATATTTTCATATTTAGAGAGTCTGAAAATGCCAAAGAAGACTCCAGGGGGTCCTTTTTCATCCAATTTAGTCTCATGAGGCCGAAAAAGTATAAAACAAACCACAGAAGAACTCTCTTAACTTCCGAAGAAGAAAATGTGAACCTTTTTCGTACTTAGTCAGGAAGGTCTGAAAAAGGTTAAATTACCACCTACCCAACGCTCCTTCTAGAACAACATAAAATAGCTTGAGTTTTACGATTGTGAAGGAAAGCAATATCACTCGGAAAGATCCATTTGGTTACGAGAAATGGGGCTTACAACAATAAACTCATTGCTTTGTTCTTGAGTATTTAATGAGCATGACAAAGACACAAAGTACACTCAGAATCTTTTTCATGTTTGGGTCCAGAGCATGAAAAAGAGAAAACTAAGCTCAAACCGGGTGTTCCTTTTTCGTAAATTTAGTCCCACAGGTCTGGAAAAAGTGATAAACCTATGCCTGAGAATACTCTTCTCAATTCCAAAGAAAAGAGAGTGATCCTTTCTCGTATTATTCCGCATGGTCTGAGAAAGAGATAACCTACCACCAATGCGGATGCCCGTTCACATATTCTTAACGAGCTTGAATGGACGAGATAACTCGGCAGTCAAGTCTATTTTGAAGGAGTCAGACCTGGGCCTAAAGAAACTCCATAAGGGCAGGGAGTCCTATATAGGGATAGCTTGTAAAAAGAGATTCATGAGAAGCTCTATTTGGCATGAAAAATAGCTTTGAGGAAACCCCTGGGCATGAAACAGTGATGGCATGAGTACCAAAGAATGACCAGGGCATATAAGGATGATACTCATGAAATAAGGACCCTAGCCACGGAAGAACAATGGTAGAGACAAGGGACTAATGGCTTAGGATACCATAGTCCGTGGAAAAATGTTGCATACTAAGGTTAATGTGGAGTGATAAGATGCCAACATGTGTTGGAAAGAGCAAAAACCACCCTATAGAAGCATCAACACTTTGTAAAAGTTGGTAAACCTGTTCCAAGGCACAAAGAGGGTGATATTAGTCAATTGAAATTTCAAACTATATAAAAAGACCCACTTTATGAAATATTATTTCTATAAATAGTTTGAAAATTAAAACATTTCTCACCATCTGAACTTTTTGAACCAAAAAGGAAAGTTTACCCTCTACCTTCGATCGATCACCGCAGACAATTGGACCGTCATAATTGGAATCCGTCAGCTTCAGGTAATTCTACACCCTAAGCTCGTCAATTTGATCCAAACAAATAGTATATTTGATGGTTAATTCAGTATTTTTCATCATCCCAAATTATGGCAATGCACATTTGCGGGTTGCTAAGTGTAAGAGTCGCGAATATGCATTTCATTCGCGGGTTATTGAATAGGAGAGTCACGAATGAATCGTGACTTGTCTAAGTAGATAGTCACGAATGCTGCGCTATAGGGAAAAGTTCAAAAATTATGCAAAATTTTTTAATTTTTTATGATGAAATACTGAACCAAATTATGTGTATTTGTCAGGAAAAATATGGTGCTGGAGTGGAGGGAAAGAGAACATGAAATGATGGATCATGCGGCGCTCCAAAGCGCGCCCACAATACAAGCATTGAGGACTTGTGGGCTGCTGAAGTTCTTTTGTACATCGCCCATGCGGGTAAATGTCCGATTACTGGAATTCATGGTCAATTACTGGGATCATGACATGGGGATGTTCAATCTTCAAGGTGAGACCTTAGAGCTTACCGTGGAAGATATATATTTCATTACTGGGTTGTCACAACGGGGGGCACCGGTGAATTTGGAGGGCACCAGTAGGGGCGGGGACCCCTTGAGTGTCCAAAACTATGTTGACATGTTCCGTACACCAGGTACACAAAAGAAGGGCAGTAGTGTTATTATTGCAGACATCCAGGATTTCACACTCCAGGTACTAGCTAGTACTATTGTGAGACTTTCAGGATCAACAGGGTTACATATGGCCACCAGGAATCAAATGAGGGTGGTGGTTGATTGATTGAGAGGCCCTCTCTATGATTGGTGCTCGGGAGTGCTCCCCATCATGAAGAGGCAACTCTCCGACTGCAGGAGAGGAAGATGCAAGAATTTTGGCTATGCCAGCATATTAGTGGCGTTCTTCTTCTTCGAGAGTACCAGCCATGAGCCCTGCTATACCACTACAGATCAGACATCCATGTCAGCCAAGGATGAGCCAGTGGGGAGACATCTTCCTCTATCGAGGAGGAGACATAGTACACAGCGTTTACGATGATGACTTTTATGTATGGTGGGAACAACAGCTGCTGGCGTTGGAGCAGTTTCCATACGCTGGGATGGATTTCCGAGGTGATCCTGACCTTGTCCTCCCTCCAAGAGGAATATGGGGTGAGATGGGTAAGTGATTTTTTAATTTTTTATCATTATCAAATTTTTATGAATTTTCAAATGATAGGATATATACATATGTACAAGTCTTAATCCAATTTATATGTCAAAATGCAGATATTGGACCAGTCTGCCCTGACGGGCACCCCCATATGTTCGTCCATCCGGTTGTAGGAGGAGACCCAGGATTGATCAGGGTACTAGAGGGGAAGCTGGTCAGGCTAACCCAACGAGTACCTACAATATGGATTGAGCACATACCTACAGCCATGCAGGAGTTTGTGGTAGGGGTTCCACCGGTTTGGCTGCGACTGTTCAGGCGAGTAGCTAGAGCAGTACTTGTATACAGAGATGCGGTGGAGGCTGTTGAAGCCTAGGAGGATGAGGAAACCAGGGTGCCTAGAGATCATGGGGACCAAGGAGGTCCTACTGGCTAGGGCGTCCAGGCTTAGACCTAGGGCATTTTGATAGACTATGATCCACATTTTGTATATTTTTGTATATGACGGGATCTACGGATCAGACTCAACCTATCTATGACAGATATTTTACATATATATATATATATATTTGTGTTTGGTTGTCAGTTTATTTACAAATTTTTCTTATATGTTTGCTGTATAATTTATAAAATGTGTGTGAGATGCCAATCCAAAATGTAGTTAGCATATGCATCAGTCAATGAATTTTGGTTTCATGGAATGTGATTGAAAGTAATAACTTCAAAATGTCTTTCTAATAAGCGAATTTGCATGAACTGACGTAATAAGGTAGGATTACGCACCTGATAAGCTCGATTGAGCTGGGAAACAACCAACTAAGAATCCAAACAGACCTCAAGCTGGGTGATGCCTCGTGACAAAGCATTCCATAAGAGCTCAATTACAGCCCTATATTCAGCAACATTATCAGAAGCAGGACCCAGACAAGTGCCTCCCGCCGCAACAAGCTGTCCTAAGGGAGAATAGATAACCCATGCTGCCGAAGCCAGGTTACAAGTGTGACGACTGGTGCCATCAGTGAAACCTACATACATCTCGGAAGACATCTGCAACAACCAGCGGATAGTATAAAAAACAAAACTGAGAACCTAATGTACATAAAAATACATACACTAATATACAAGAAAAAGTGCTAAGCCTAAGCATAGTACTTCTTCAGGTAGAGCCCATTTCTATGCTCAGGAAGCTTATTCCCATCATTATCCACTAATTCATATGCGCCTTTACTCAATACTTTCGACACGACATAGGATCCTAACCACATAGCCTTGAATTTTCCTGCCCCCAGAGGTTCTTTATCTTAGTCCCAAAGCAAGACAAGTTCCCCCTCAAAGAAAACCCTAGGTTTGACCGTTTTATCATATTGAGATTTAACCCTATTTTTATGAGCCTGATTTGCAGTCAACGCATCTCTACGTTGTTCATCAAGGTGTTCTAAATGGAGCAACCGTTCCTCAAGCTCAATCGTATCAGGTAGCACATGAATAGCTATATGCAAGGATGGTATTTCACATTCAATCGGCGTAATAGATTCCACCCCATGAACGAGTTGGAAGGGGGAAAAACCCATAGCAGTTTTTACATTGGTTCGTTAAGCCCAAAAAGCAGGGTCTAACATGATGTGCCAATTCGAGCGGTCTACATCAATAGTACATTTAAGAATATTTTTTAAAGTCTTGTTTACAGCCTCAACCTGACCATTTGCTTGCGGATAGTATGTAGAAGAATGTTCTTGTCGAAATCCGATCATGGTGGTCAGTTCTGTCATCATGTTATTTTGAAAATGACTGCCATGGTCAGTGACAATCACTTTGGGAATACCAAACCTAGCAATAATCTGATTAAACACGAAGAAAGCTGTTGTTTCCTTGTTGTCTTTGAAAGTAGGCATTGCCTCTGCCCATTTTGTGAAATAGTCGACAGTGACAATGATGTATTTATGCCCCCCAGCTGAGGCTGGGTTGCATGTCATATAATCGATCCCCCATTTCATGAAGGGGCCTACTGAGACGATGGGAAATAAGGGAGCAGGATGCGACTGCATCTTCCTGGTGTAAAGCTGACACGGATGACATCGTTTCACTGCTTCCACACAATCTTTAAAGATGGTGGGCCAGAAATAGCCGGCACGTAATATCTTCTAGGCCGTTGCTAACCCAGATAAATGACCCCTACACGCTCTGCTATGGGAATCATTTAGGACAATCTCCGCTTCCTCATGAGTAAGGCATCGACGCAAGACCGAATCTACCCCTCGTCGATATAAAGTATCTCCTATAATGAGGTAGTTTTTAGCATGAAGGCGTAACTTACGTCGGTCTTCCCTAGAGTAAGCAGCAGGATAATTCAAAGTCTGGAGATATATAAGAATATCTTCGTACCAAGGATCAGAGGTGGAAATCAGGAAGATGTGCTCATCTGGGAATGAGTCATCTTCAATCGCTACATCTTCTTTCGTAGGAAATTCTGCTATAAGCTCGGAAAAAACTAAGGACTTTTTGGATTTAGCGGATTGGAAAACCAAGTCAAACTCTTGGAGAATGACTATCCACTTGTTGAATTTTCCCCCAACAATCCATCGGGATAAAACATATTGGAAATGGTTTACATCCACCACTACAGTAGTGGTCCTCAGTAAGATGTAGTGCCGTAACCTCTGCACAGCATAAACAGCTACTAAGGATAACTTCTCGATGTGGGAGTACTTAAGCTCAGGTCCAACCAGAGCATGGCTAAGATAATAAACAACATGCTCAATGAGCTTGTTGTCCTCCTGAACTAGTACTACCCCAATGGTAGACTCCGACGTGGCTAGATATAATATAAAATCCCTAGAATAATCTGGTGGGCGCAATAAAGGAGCCGACAACAAGGCTTTTTTCAATGCCTCGAACGCGAGTTGTGCAGTTTCATCCCATACAAATGGGGTGTCCTGCTTGAGCAGGTGCATGAAACCCTTAGTGATCTTGGCATAATTAACGATAAAACGTAGAAGGAAGTTAGACTTTCCTTGTAGACTCTGAAGTTGCCTGAGAGAACAAGGAGGAGGTAGATTTACAATGGCCTCAACTTTTAAAGGATCCACCTGAATGCCTCTACTAGAGACAATGAATCCAAGCAATCTTCCTGACTCGATGTAGAAAACACACTTGTGGGGATTCAAGCGAATTTTATAGTATCTGCATCTCTCAAATATTAACCGTAAATGATCTGGATGTTGGATCCTTTTGCGAGAATGTGCAGGCAGATCATCAAGGTATGGCTCGACAATGGATTTTATGTCGTGAAAAGCAAAGTTCATGGCTCGTTGAAAGGTTTCCCCCACATTTTTCAATCCGAAGGGCATTTTCCTATACGCAAATGTACCCCAAGGGAAAATGAAAGCAGTTTTATGCTGGTCTTCCGGTTTGATTTGGATTTGATTATAGCCGGAGAACCATCCATAAACGAGAATACCTCACTTCCCGCACATGCATATATGATCTGATCAATAAATGGTGTGGGGTAGTTGTCCTTAGGACAGGCTCTATTAAGGTCTCTAAAGTCCGTACAAACGTGAATAGTCCCTTGCTTTTTATCAACAGGAACTGGGTTTGACACCCATTCAGTCAAAGCTATGCGATATATGAAACCTGCTTTCAACAGCTTTTCAACCTCTGCCTTCACCATCGCCGCTTTACACGGGTTCACGGGGCGTAATTTTTATCGAACTGGCTTGGCATCAGGATAGGTTGGGATCTCATGTTGAACAATAGATGGATCTATGCCTAGAATCTCCTCATATGACCAGGCAAAGATATCACGAAATTCCTTGAAAAGGGCAGTATAAATGGCAATCTCCTCTGGAGAGCAGTTTGCACCTATATAGATATTTTCCACGACATCTAGGTTTACAGAGATGTTGATGGGTATAGTGGCGGAAAGTTTTTCCATATTTCCCTCGGCGAACACTCCTTCCCTAGGTAAAGGGTTGATAGGTATATCAACATCATCTGACAGTCTCACATGAAACTCTTGGTTTTCTATCTTGCTTAGCTTTGGAAGAAAATAGGATCGATGATGAAGATCCTCACATATCTTATCACGTCCACACATAGCTTCCAAAATAGATTCATCGGAAGGTAAAACGGTGTCTAAGCAATCTATGGAATGTAAAGAGTTTTCTGCCCATGCGGGAAAATAGACTTCTTCTAGATCGTCCGAGACTGTAAGAGGATCTGGAATGGGATCAACAGTGGTTTGGGTAATAGCTTGATACGCCACCTCCACTGCTGATAAGGGCACTTCCGGTTCTTGGGGAGTTGGGAGAACCCAAGGATCAGTCCTATCGACCACCGAAGCGATGGAATTCCCCACACTAGTAGAACTGATATAAAGGACTGGAGCTGGAAAATCAAATGTGCCCATCAATTATGCGTACATTCCAGCCCCCAAGCTTTGTGCAGCAGGTTTGGCCTGATCAACCAATGGCACAGTGGATTCCTTAGACTCTAAACGGCCTTTTCGGGTAAAATCAAGTTGGTCAATAGTAACCAGCTTGCCCTCATGTGGAAAAACCACGACACAAAAGACAGCCGATGCAACAGCATACATTGCATAAGTCCAATTCCTACCCAAAAGCAAATTGTAGTCCAAGGGAGCATCAATCACTTCAACTTCAACAGACACTGCTTTTCCTGCCAACTCAATCCCAAAAGACGACAAGATACCATGTGGATGAAAAGACCTTCCATCAAAAGAAATAAGTAAAGTGTTTGATGGGACCAGCTATGGGGATCCAGGAGCTTTCCAACATGTCAGGGACATAACACATGTAGAGGCTCCCTCATCAACAACTTCCCTTCCAATGGTCTTACCACCATGGACGACATCTATTGATAGGGCTACATGGTAAGGAAGGCGAATTTTGACATCAGATAGATTGAATTTCGCCATGAGACTCGAAGAATCCATGCTACCTAAAGCTGCTAAGAGGGCATCCTGCTGAGCGAGACAACTCTGTAGCACCTCCAAAGCTGACATTGCACACGGGGTCCAAGCCAAGTATTCAACCACAGAGTAGTTGGAAGCATCCCTAGCATTTGGGTTATGCAAAGTCTTCTTAAAGACGCCTTTGGGTATCTTTCGCATTATTTCCGCAGGTTTCTCTATTGTGAGAGGGTTGGAAGGTTCACCTACAGCTTTACCCTTCTCAGAAGTCTCAGTCTCATAATTTTTGTTCCTGGTTTGCAACAAAGTCGAGGATCGAACCATGTTGATATAATTAGGGTCAGGGGTAGTTTGAGTGCCCCCTGCTACGGTGGAAGCTGAAGCAGAGTTCTGCCCTTAGGGAAAAGGATCCTTTAGGACAGCCGGCGGTTGAGCTTGGAGCAGCTTCTGAGCTTGTTCCATAAGGGGACAAAGATGAGTAAGGTGGTCCCCTTGGCACAACTTACAAGGGAACTTGACTTTCTTCTTTTCTTTTTTTCCCCCATCAGCATTGTTTGCGGGCTTTGGCTTGTTTTGATTTTGGTTTCCCTCTCCCTTTTTACCTTTCTTCTTCTTCCCGTCGGGCTGCCGATTTCCCTTCTGAGAGGTTTGTGCAAAAAAATTTGCACTTTGGGAGGAGGGGGCAGCCTTTGTTGCCTCCGCCATAGAATGTTTAACAGACAATTGGTGAAGTTGTTTTGTCAAAGACTCTACAGTGGGAGAGTTCATGGACCCAACCACACCATCGGCATGGGGTCCAGGCTTGGGTTTCTTGGACTCATGCGAAGGCGTTGCTACCTCAGGAATGATTTCATATAAAATCCTAGACTGTGAATAAATCAAGTCCAACTGCTGGGCCCTGAGTATGGCTTCTTCTTCACTAGTCACTCCTGATGTGGAAACGTCCTTAGATATGTATGGCAACAGTGACTTAAGGAACCACTCTAATATAAACTCAGGAGGAATGGTGGCTTTGATAAGGCTCTTTTTCCTCCTCCACTCTTGGATATGATCCAAGATGTGGGTAGCCTTGTTTTGTCTAAAGGTAGAAAACAAGTCCGTTCTGAAATCGTATCGGACCGGAAGCTGAAAGTGGCTAAGGAAAGCACTAGCCAAGTCCCAGAAACTACTAAAAGCAGCAGAAGGTAGCTCAATGTACCATTTTTCTGCAGTGCCTGTCAAGGTCCTCTGGAACAGCCTCAATCTCACTGAATCTTCATTCAATGAATTGGAAGAATACCATAAATGGAAGGTGGTGGCATGAGCCCCAGGATCTTCACCAGCTTTAACTTCGAACTTAGGGATGTCCGAGGGCAATTTGGTTGGAACAGGTGGCCACAAGGGGTCATGCCCCATCGGGTCATTCATCAATTTTGATAAGTCTAGCAAGTTCAAAGTTGCCAGAAAAGGAATTTTGGGCCTAACCGGTACACTAGATGTGCTAGCTTAGGGATTAGAGGGTCCTGCCCCCGAATACCCATAGGTAAAAGTGGGGTTTCCCCCTGACACCGGTTGTGAAGTGGGAAGGATGCTTTGAAACGGATTCCATTCGTAGGCTGCTGGATTTTGGGTGGGAGGTGCAGTGTAAGTGGTTCAGGCCATCCCCATAGAAGTTGGGGTTTGAAAGACTGGAGCAGGTATCCCTCTGCTAAACAAAGAAAAGGGAGAGCTCGTGTACGGGACCAAAATAGGGGTTTGGAAGCTTTACCCGTAAGAGGTGTTGCTCCCAAACTGCACTCCTACATAGGAAGGAGATGGACCTACGTATGGACTAGATGGGGGGATGTGCCCCCCATTCCAAGGGAATCCTTGGACAAAGGCCGAGGATCCTACTGTACCACTCTAAGTAGTGTAAGGGAAGGAAGAAGGAATTGTAGGTATACTGGAAATCCCAGTAACCATATCACCAGAAATACCTCCTATGTTCAAGTGAACTGGTGGTTGAACCACCCGGCTCGCTGGAGTTAAGGGTGTAGAAGGTAAATTAGATCTAGGGGCACTAACCGGGGGAGGTAGTACCCCTTCAACCGGAAGGGTTGAGGTGAAAACAAATGGATTTTCTTCCGCAAAAGACATGACTCTACTCAAAGGGACACCTAGCACTGGTGAATAAAAAGGTCTAACCTGCACGATCACTGGATCGTTCAAATCAGTTAAGGGGGTGTTAAAATTTCTTGCAAACTTGTCAGTCTGCAATTCTTCTATCTCGACTGTGTCAAAATCAAAACGGTTAGCTATCAGTTCCGGTTCACCAAGAACCTCACTTATTCCTACTGGTTCAAAAGAACCGTCTGTGTCTAATCTCCGCCTTTGAGGTAAAGGTGGAGGCTCCAATGCAGTGATAGGAGGAAGGTTTCTCAACCTTCTTGACCTTCTAACAAGTTGGTCCTCCAGAATTAAAAATTTGACTAATCACACCCTAAGGCCAACTAAACACAAGCAAATCCACAGAGCATACACTAAAAAGATCCTAAAGTCTCAAGCAATCAAACCAGGGTATAAAGATATACTTTCCCGAAGAAATCTTATGAACAATTACTTGGCGTCCTTGAGGTGGTTCTTAGGCACAAGCGGAGGAATCACCCACCGCCCTCCTACACTTTCCACAAGGGTTACCTTCCAAGCCCGTTCAAGGTGAACCAGAAATAACCTTCTGGTTTACCTAGGTATGAACCCTAAAAGACAAGAGACTAAAGGCTACCTTGAAAATACCAACAGTCTAGGGGGACAGTCGTCAGCCGAACTCATACGCATGGGCAGGGTAGCTGAGCCTGAAACTCTGTCTAGGACAGAATCCCCAGATGCACAAAAGTCCTGGGTTACGCTTTGACAAGGATTCGGAGGGTTATCTTCTCTGTCCAAGCCTCCAAGCGGCCTAGTGCTTAACTCCCGTTTGAGAGGAGCTTCCCAGATACAGTGATAGAATCAAGGATTTACCTAAAGAAAAGTCCACTACGTTTGAGTTTATAACTTGTGGGAAGTTTACACTCCCTAGCCCACAAGTCTAGCCTAAGCTAGTAGGTGAAAGGCCCCTAAAAATTAAACTTACTAGTAAATTTTAATTTATGCGTTTATTTTAGAGGGTTGTTTCTTACTCAAGAGGAAATGGAAGCGATATACTGTATGGTGTTTTGACTCAGCAAGAAATAAATGAAAGTAAAGGTGTATTCAAAGCAAACTACTACTATAAAATAAACTTCTTTTCATTTTTTCAAATATGTATTGATGAATTAAATGCAACAATAAGAGGAACTAAGCCTATATGTTTTTGTATTTTTGAGATAATATTTTTAAATTGAAAGTAACACTACTTATGCAAAAAACAAAGACAATGCAAAAAGCTTAACAATGTTTATTTTTTCTTTTTAAAAATACTCAAAAATCCACTATGCATCTACAATGCACTATGCTTGAGCAAACTTGACACTTATAAACTGTATAAAAGCCACAAACTGAAGCAAACAGGCTGACAGAACCAAAATACCAGCAAGAAAAGCAGGCTAGGAACCCTAGCTTGGGTGCAAACAATGACAAATATCACTGCAGGCTTAGAAAGGCAAGTGAAAACCAGCAATTGTCAGAAGGTAGACTGGAAAAAAAATAGATCCCAAGACCCTGATCACTGATCTGGACTAAGACACTTTAACCAACAACCCAAACAGGCCAAATACTTTAGGATGCAAACAGTAAATAAACCAAGCACAGAAAAACTCAAGGGCTTCCGAAAAGCACTAAGATGTGATCACCTGAGGCAATCAAACAAACTCTACAGCATTCTTAAAGAAAGTATTCTCAGAAAACAAGGACTATAGCAAGAAAAGAAATAAGCAAACTCTTCTTTAAAAATCCCAACTTTCAGGAGTACTCACGACTGTCTAGCAGTGCAACTAGGGAATGACTCACAACTGTGCAATATAACAACCCGCGAATGCAACTTTATACTCGTGACTGTTCAGTAGAACAACCCGCGAATGGGTATAATTTTTTTCTCAAAAACAAAGAAAAGACCCTAAGATTTTCAAATGCTGAAGCAAATAAGAACCAGGATAGAAAATCACAAACAGACTTCCAAGCAAACACTGGTCAGGAAGATAGAAATGACCTACAACAGTCTAGGCATCCCCAGCGGAGTCACCAGTTCTGTTGTACAGGATTATGCACCTAATAATCATAGGTCTAGGGTTACCAACATACTCAATTACTTGCAAACAGTTGACTTCTAAAGTGCAGAATAGGAAATAGGAGGGGTAGAAGAACTTACTTGATAAATGAAGGTCGATCCTTGCTAATCCTCTTCCTCTCTGTTCCACTTCCAAAGTCTTCAGGATTTCTCCTCTTTCACCTGTCAAGAAACACTCTTCCTGATACAAAATGATTCATATATATACATGTAGGTTAGATAAAACATATATCATACTGAAATATAAACATTTATCCAATCACAAGACATGAAAGACATATGGAAGAAGTAATCTCTTTATTATCAATAATGGAAAGAGTTAAGGTTACAACCCAGCATCTGAGACAAGGACTCCTTTGCAACCGAAGGATTCTGAGTTTCACTGCTCCACAGGATTCTGTAAACAATCCACCAGCATAACTTTTCTCTCCCAGTGTAAGTGTGCAACACCCTCCCCAAGGCCTGTATTTATATGGGTGAAATAAGGCAGTTCTCGAAGGTTGGGGAATTTGTAGCAGTTAGGGAGATTAAGTAAAATAACTTAACTAAACTCCCATTAGCGCATGTTTTTATATTTTAATGTTAAGAGGCACATTCGCGGGTATGTAGTAGAGCAACTCGCGAATGATTCGCGACTATGTATAAGCGCAACCCACGAATACATGGATTCATGACTTGCTACAAAGGAGACTCGCGAGTGATGCACGAGTTGTCTATAAAGAGAGTCGCGAATACATCCTAACATGGCAAAAATGGCAAAGTAGCTAGCTGGATGAGGGAATAATGTAGTTCATGACAAGTCAAGCTATAGTGTTATGGGCAAACCTCTATCCATAAGCGTCCTTTTGTGTGCCAACATGAGGGATATCAGCACTCGGACGGAGAGGTGCCACTCTGGTGTATAACAATCTTCTACCCAATATGGTTCTTTAATAATTGGTTCTTTTTCCCTCTTTGGTTCTTTTAGCTTTCAAGGCAATTCCTTGACACTTTTGGTTGAGGTATCCTCTCATATTATATTAGTTTTTAATTAACAAAGATATAATATTTTTTATTTATAATTGGGCTAGTTATGGCATGAATAGTAATCCTTATAGGATTCCATAACTATGACGATACGAAGACTACGTCATCGAGCTTAAACTCCCTCGTTATTCTCTTTTTGCCATCATGGTTCTAGCTAGCCCCATGTTAAGTTGTGTCACTATATTACGTCTCATAAGTTTTCAACTTAGGTAATTAAATAAGCTACACGGTTTTCATTTCTGGTGGGGCCTTGGCCTTGAGCTCCTCACTGGGACAAGTACAATCAAATTTGAAAATATAAAATTATCTAGGGTATGCGGGAGGGTTATTACATCCTCTCCCCCTTAAAGTAACACCATCCTCGGTGTTCATATTTTCAATAATTTTCCTTCCTCTATTCCATCATTTTTTCTTATCTTTCTTCTTTTTCGTTCTGATCCCCTTAGATATTCCCGCATATTCTCGAGTCGTTATCGTTCAATTCCTGTATTTTTCCTGCAACAAGGTTCAGGTCTAGTCCAAATTGTTATTCAGTAATTCATGTCAAAACTGTAATTCAACTTAAACAAAATCCATAGATCCCTTTGCATTGTAACAATCTGCAATTTTCTAGTTTTCATTGGTATCATAACACCCAATTATATTCATAATGCAATTTATCCATCAATAAAAACATAATTACTACCCTTTGGGTGTTGGTTTTATCTCCAACCCTTGGATAGTACTGTCATCCTCGACCTGAGGAAATCCTTTTTCACATTACACCTGAAGCATGTAACAGTCTTATTACTTGGAGATTTGTTTAACACTTTTTACGTTCATTTTATGTTTTCCAAACTCCCTTGAGTTCCTTTTTCCATTCTTATGTGGACTCACAACAATTTTCTAAGGTTACTCTCCCTTTTAACCCCTAGTTAAAAGTTTTCTCCTCAGCGACATCAAACAACATCATGTCTTCCAAATGTCTAGCTTTTCCTAGGTCTTTTTGCCACACCATATTCCTAACACCAACGTGCTCACGTGAAAATCGCTTGCCTAAAAACATTTTGCTCCCACAGCATATATGCCTAACACCAATGTGCTCACGCGACAATCACTTGCCTAACACCATGGTGCTCCCACAGCTTTCAAATTTTTCCTTATTTGTATTTAGTATAAATTTTAACTTTGACTATTTGTAACTCACACTCCTTGGTGCTTCTCATGAAATTACTTTCATTGTCCCGATTAATGGCATTGGCCTCATGGTTCATTCACATCTATCGATAAACGTAATTTTCGTTCATTTTAATCAACATTTCCTAAGTTGTAGTGATTGTACCCCTACCATCATTCATGGTTCATACAATCTCATAATTTATTCAAAATAATCCACCACTTATTTACAAGTGGATTTAGAATCCATGTCTCACATTGATCATGAGATGGTCAGAATCATCGTAAAACCCTGCAATGTTAGTACATAACACCATAATCCAAAGTCAAACTTTGGTTCATAGAAACCTTGAAATACGAAATTTATAATAAGATAATAAAATAAAACAACACTCATTCTTGAGTGTTTTAGCTTCCTTATTTAAGCCAATGAAATTTTGGAACAAATAGTCCATTTCAGTTGGTGGTGTCTCACGCATACCCTGCAAAGTTAGTCCATAATGTTATACGTCATTCATGCACTTATCATTTTCAAATGCTACTAGCAATTTCCCAACACTCAGACTTTAGATCTGCAATTCGATCATTAAGGTGGAGAATTTAAATATCAAACTATAATGATTTTAAAGTAAATCTCTTACTCTATCCTTTGAGATTCAAAAAATGACTCAGCTAACAAAATAATTCAGAGACAATATTTTCCCTTTAGATCCGTTCAACTAGATCACGTGTTAAGAACATGCATCATATAAATGCCATCAAAGTTTGTTAGATATACCCCAACCCCAAATCAATGCATTTGTGGAATTTGGACACCTGGACACGTTATCAGACTTGTGACAAGACCAACACTTTACCAACAATTTCAATGGCAATGTTTGTTAGATCTATTCAAGCCAACACAATGCAGTACATAGATTGGGCATCAACCGTTTATTAGGTCCAAACCATATAATTCATAACTAAAATGCGGTATCAAATTCCTACACCATCATCCAAAAGGAATTTTATTTGAGGCATCGAATCTAGATATGACCTAGATGGAAGGAAATCAAACAATTATGTGTATCAATACATATGCAAATATTGTAAAGCATTATTAACAACTGTCCAATCATAGCGCTCTAGTCATAATAGTGGGTAAGTAATTTTAAAATTTAATTTATACCTGTCAACTTTCCCCTGCAACTCTAAAGGTGATTACGAGTGACAACTACACACATGCAACAGATTTAAGTATGAAATGCTACAAAATTCTGATTCCTCAAGTGTGATTTAAGTTAGCCAATAATTCATGCATCTGCACCATCCACAGGGTTGATCGATTCCAAATCAATTGGGTTTTTTAGAAAATTCAAGACATAGACAATATTTTCATTTGGAGATCATACTCATAGGGTCGTGCGTCAACTAGGACAATAGTATGTAGAGTATAGAATGTTTAATCAATGCAGATCTATACCATATTCTTACATCAGATCTGCTCATCATTTAAACATGTGACGAGAAATTGAAAAAAATGTCAACTCTTTTATGTACAAAAATAAACATAAAAAGAACTATCTTTAGAGAGGTAGTTGCAAGTTTCGTAACACCAATTTTTTTTTTTCCTTCAATCAAGCAGAAAAAATGTGTGAATATCATCTCTAGCAGGAAGTTTCTAATTGTTTCCCAACAACCAATTGTACAACATTTACACGATTCCCTAAAATTAGTTTGTTGTTTGAGAGTCCAGATAACATAACCGAATGTCATGTGAACCCCTTTTTGTTGTCTTTAATGCATCAAGAACAAGAGGATCCCAAAATTAATCTGGAAAACCATCCTATTAGCCTGATTGTGGAATTATTTCATGGTTAATATGATCATCCGAAAAAACATAAATACAAAATTTAAGAAGACATGGAGCTTCTGACCACATTATTCCTATAATTATCCTGCATTTATAATCCACCTTTATTCAAATTGAATTTGCTAATTATGATTTCCTAGAATTCTTTTCAAGACAGGGAACCTGACTAAGGGGCCAAAATAACTCCTGGCTCAAATCGGAATCACCACTTATTCTTCAATCCCTTATGTTCTACTTGCGTCTGCCAGATAGGTTAAAGTTGGAGCAAGTAAACCTTGACCGTTAGTTAAAATATAAGCTCACAAATACCTTTTGTAGTTTCCCTTAATTTACATAAGATTCATGTAAGTTTCAAAAAAAAAGTTGTAACTATTTTAGTCTGACATGCCATAGAATTCAGTGTTTTAAGCAGAACTATACATAGACTCCAGTAGATTACCCTACTGTAGAACAATTCATTCAAGTTTCAAACATTGTTGGGAAAATATTTAGTCCAAATTTTCAATACCTTACCATAATGATGGGTCATGAGCCATTTGGATTTGACGAAAGAATTTCTTTTGTTATACCTTCTTCCATGATGTTTCTTTGATCCTCTTCGTTACCTCCTTCGACCTTTGGAGGCTCACTCGGAAAACTTATCCTCATCATTCATCAATGTCATGCATCCACAAATAAAACAATTGATTGGTTAGAGATATAACATCTCTATGCATCCTAACTACATGTTGAACCCAAATAGGCCCGAGTGCTATCACTTTGGCTCTGATACCATATGTAACATGTCCCTTATCAGCAATAAAAATTTTCCTTTAAGAATACCATTTATGCCCTTGGGAAACCATCCTTGAGTTTGAGTGGTAATATGTAAGTTTAAACATAAGGTAAAACAATCACTTAAGCATCATCAATCAACACACAAAAAATAAAACGTTCATTGCAATCCTTCTTAAAAGATGGTATTCATAATTCTTAACATGTTAGGGAGGCCACTTTGAATAAATCTAGCCTTTTTCTTTGCATAATTAAGTTTTCTAACCTATTATGTTTACAGAAAATAAATAGTCTTCACCATGTAGAGCGACTACAGTCATAAACAACAGAGTAATATTCATTTTCAATTAGGACACTCATATGACCCCACTCCATTATTTACATCTTCATCATGAGGAGAATAAAAACATATAATAAGGAGAACAAGTGCGCATAACATATCCCACATCAAGAGCCCATAAGAATACAAGGTTATTTATACTTTCATACAAACATACCCATCATGTGGAGTCCACTGCATAAGCATTCCATAAAAGAGATGAAAGAAAAAGGAACCAATATACCATTTTAACATTCACCAATGAAACATAAGAGGCATTATTCCTTCTGATAGCACATTTTTATCGTAACAACCCGTAATTCCTCAAATGCATATAATGTGAAAAATTGTGCATGGGGTAATGACTTTCCCTTTATTTATCTGTTTGTATAATTTTAACATACTTTAATGTTTACATGGCATTACATTTCCGTGTATCTAAATCAGATCTTAAATCCCTACATAAGCAAGGAGGATGTTTACTAACATGTATTTCAAGTCCAAATCCTCTCTTCATCATTTATGCATATCAACATTCAAAAGCATCTAAAATACTATTTAATGAGATCTTATACAGATTAGTACCCACAAAATCACAGTATGAAAAGAAAATAATAAAAAAAAACAGATGCAACATAGGGAGACACCAAATGTATGTGGTTCACCCCAAACTCGGGGTTACGTCCACCAAAATTCGTCGTCTTCTTTATTAAGCACAATTGTCATATGAAGAATACAATACACATCACATATGTTGTGTTTTTCTTCCCATCCTTTCACGGTTTCTCATGAACTGAGAGAGACCTCTTTACACTTAAATATCTGATCTATAAATATTTGTAGAGGCACCTATTATTCATGGAATATACAAAACATAAATAATCTCAAGGATTCAAGCTCGCTGTTGGAAGGAAAGGAAATTCACTCAAAGCCATTCCTTTATCAAAATTTAAGGAGCTAAACTTTGAGAAGAATACTATGATTTGTAAGTAAAAGGAAAGAAGTCCATGGTCATGCCAAACTTCATCATTTAAGTAAAGAATCAAGAAATGGGAACACCTTCGGTGTTAAGCATGAAACATCAAATCCAAATGCCACAAATAATGTTATTGCAAAAACAACAAATTCAAATGCCACAAGTAATGTTATTGCAGAAACAACAAATCCAAATGCCACAACTAATGTTATTGCAGAAAACAACAAATCCAAATGCAACAACTAATGTTATTGCAAAAACAACAAATCCAAATGCCACAACTAATGTTATTGCAGAAACAACAAATCCAAATGCGACAACTAATGTTATTGCAGAAATAGCAAATCCAAATGCCACAACTAATGTTATTGCAGAAATAGGAAATCCAAATGCCATAACTAATGTTATTGTAGAAAACAACAAATCCAAATGCCACAACTAATGTTATTACAGAAACATGAAATCCAAATGCCACAACTAATGTTATTACAGAAATAGGAAATCCAAATGCCACAACTAATGTTATTGCAGAAACAACAAATCTAAATGCCACAACTAATGTTATTGCAGAAACGGTAGCTCCTGCAAATGGTGGGTATATTTCCAGGCTTGCAACAACACCCCAGCCCATTGTTTCCAATGCAATTCCAAAAAAGCTCAATTAAAGAAGAACTGACATTCTTAGCAAAATCTGCATGTACATGATATACATACAAAGGAAACACCCTAGGGGAATAGACTACCACAAGAGGTGACAGAAGAACAGTCAATGCACGGCCAACAAGAAGAAAACATAACCAAAAAATACCCAACAGATGCACAAACAAATGGCTGGTTTGCAAGTAAACCAACAAGAAAAGTAGCTAAAGCTAGCACAAATGCTGCCAAACAAAAAAGAAACATCTAGATACGTGTCAAGTAGAAATTGTTTGAATCCCTATAGTGAATTACACCAATAGCCAAGACTATAAGCAGTAGAAATAATGGAAATGAAACTCCAACCATCAAAGGGTTAATGGTAGCTATCACAGTAGATATCGCTCCAAGAAAAAAAGGGCCCATACCAATAAACAAACAAATCCCACAAGAAATCTCCCAATTGTCATTCTTCCACTTATACATGCCACAGCTTAGCAAGAGTAGAGCAGGAATACACACCAATGGGAACAATGCAGCTAGAAAATCTACTTTTAATGGATCTTGCCCCTCACGATATTTTACAACTTCCAAGTAAGACACTCCACAAAAGGAAGGGTTCTCTCGAATACATAAACTAGGTTCTACAATTACCCAACACAACGAAATTAAATGTGGCATAAGTTTTATTCACCACACTATATCATAGGTAGAGAGAGCGATCACAAGTTGAATCCTTCAATTCGTTTAAAGTCAACATATGCAGATCGAAGATCATAATCTTATGAAATACAAATCAGCATAATCGATTCATTCCTGAAAAGAAAGATCATGTATTCCACCAATGGCAAAAGGAGGTAGTCGTTTAAAGTATAATTGATATATTTTAAACCGCTCAGAGGGCACAATTCGAACCCCAGCAGGAACATTCCATTCACTCAGAATGTAAGCAAATGAGGATTGACAAATACCTACCTCGGGTTCATTGGCTCGGTGGTGAAAAGGCCTGATGATGGCTTGAATATCTCCATTGCTGGCCATGACTCTGCTACCGATCCTCCCCTTTTCCCTTTCCTATAGACATTATTACGAAGCACTCAATACTCACCACAAGAGAAGAATCGCAATTGATTTTTCTACCAGAAATCGAGAGAGAGAGTGTCCTCCTCAAATCACATCCTTTCCTTTAAATTATTGCAGGCTGAGATTCCTCCTTAATCAGTGCTTTATGGCAGAGGACATGCCATTTTTTTCAGCCACATGGAAACCATGCCTGAGAAAGCTCCTCGATGAGGATCTTTTCCCCTTTCGTTTCCTTCTTTCTGGGGGAAATACTAAAATTAAATTTAGTTTTTTCCTAGAGTTACTTCGTGTTTTCTTTGGAAAGAATAATCCCCCTCGATCTTCATCTTAGGTTAGGTATAACAAATCATTCCCTTCAGTGTTATAATACACACATATATATATAACATACATATATATATATATATATATATATATATACTTACCTATAATGTATCAACGTAGGGAGTCTCGCTAACCCTTTTATATATGTATATATATTTATATATACATACATATATATATATATATATATATATATATAATTAAATATGAATTTCTCCATATAGAAATCAAGGTGTAATATATGCCATCTATATTAAATTGGGGTGTATTGATATATTCAACGATGACATCTTCTACCCAATATGGTTCCTTAATAATTGGTTCTTTTTCCCTCTTTGGTTCTTTTAGCTTTCAAGGCAATTCCTTGATGCTTTTGGTTGAGGTATCCTCTCATATTATATTAGTTTTTAATTAACGAGGATATAATATTTTTTATTTATATTTGGGCTAGTTATGGCATGAATAGGAATCCTTATAGGATTTCATAACTAGGACGATACAAAGACTACGTCATCGAGCTTAAACTCCCTCGTTATTCTCTTTTCGCCATCATGGATCTAGCTGGCCCCGTGTTAAGTTGTGTCACTGTATTACAATTCCTAAGTTTTCAACTTAGGTAATTAAATAAGGTGCAAGGTTTTTGTTTCTAGTGGGGCCTTGGCCTTGAGCTCCTCACCAGGACAAGTACAATAAAGTTCAAAAATACAAAATTATATAGGGTATGCGGGAGGGTTATTACAAGAATAAAGTAAGGCTAAATAATTGAAAATGTGCTTCAGAATTCACTTTAAAGGTTAAATAACGCACCTGACAATGCACTCATACAAGTAGGACATCCGGATCATCTTTGGTGCCGATGGTGTCCATCAATTTTTCGTGCTCTATATGAGGTAGCAAGTATCGTACATGTGACCTATTTTTGTGACCAATAAACCACATAAAAAAATATGTACATGAATATTAATATGTCAATATTCAACAATTTACCTGTGAAGTCACCAATTTAATCTTCCTGCTTTCTTTCCCATCATGTAGCTAATATGTCTCATACTGATAATTCTACTTCTCAACAATTGCATTCCCGAATGCTTGATCTTCACTTTAATGGATGAAATTAGACCATAATGATATCCCACCACAATTGTTGCAAGACCCATCTACATATTTTTTTAAGCAATGTGTCTGCCCATCTTGCCTCGGACACATTATGCTATGGATGAAATCTCTAGATGACATTGGCGGTACTGTACTTGAGCATTCCTGCACATGGTTAGGATGCAAGAAATGATGTATATGTGCAAATGTATGGTAATATAGGTCAAACTCTATGTGGTATCTACAACAACAAGTGTTCCAGATGGTATTGATTCTAACATACCAAGGCTTGCATTTTTCAAAAGATCTTTGCCCGATCCTTAGCTCTACGTGGGCAACTTTAAACATCTCGAACAGTTGAGTTTGTGTCATGTCAAGATAATGTTTAACATGAGGTTCATTGTTTCTAGAACCCCTACAAT